>CP126896.1:30390000-30970000 GCA_030440675.1 Furcifer pardalis
TACATAAAAAGAAAGAGTTTCTCTTACATTTCTTGCATTTGTTCCTGACCATGTGGTTAAAATGGAGGGGGAAGCCATGCTTCCTGGTTGCAGGGAGAACCAAGAGGCTAGGCTAGAGCCAGAGGCGTAGCTACCGCCGTATCAGCCGTATCAATTATACGGGGCCCCCGGGCTACGGGGGCCCCCAACGGCAAAAAATAAAAATAAAAATAAAAAGAGCAAAAATTTACTGCGCATGCGCAGAAACTCAATCTGATGCATTGCGCATGCGTCAGATTGAGTTTCTGCGCATGCGCACTTTATTGGAGCCATTTTTGGCTCCAATTTTAAAAAATAAAATTTCGGAGTCGGAGCCGCAGCTTCTCAGAGCGGCTCCGATGGTGGCCCTCAGAGGAGGGCACCTCCCCTGGGGTCACCCAGAGTCCCACGGGCAGGTTGAGGCCTGCCCGGGCTGTCCGCTGCTGCTGAACCCCCATGGCCTGGGGACGCCTGGCAGAGTGCGCCACCGCCTCCTCCGGAGGATGCGCTGCTACCCGTCCTTCGTCCGCAGCGGGTCCGGAGAAGCTCAGCCCACTCACGAGCAGCGGCAGCGGGCGGGGAAGGTGGGAGCGCGGCTGCCTCGGAGCCCGGCGCCGGGCTCTCCGCCTTCTTCCCTGCCCGCTCACGCGCCTCCTGCCTCCCGGGAGCGCGGGTGCCTCGGAGCCCGGCGCCGTCGGAGGGCACCGCGGTCGGGCTCGGCGGGGCGGGAAGGCGCGCCTCGGAGCCCGGGGCAGAGAGCGAGGATGGAGCCGAGAGGGTAAGTGAGGGTTTTGTGTTTCGGGTGGGTGGGTGGTTTATGTGTGTGTTGGGTGGGTGGGTGGATTTTTATTAAATTTTTATTTTATTTATTTATTTTAATTATTTAAGTTATTTACGGGTTTGTGTTGTGGTTGTTTGGGTGGGTGGGTTGAGGTGTGTGTGTGTTTGTTTGTTTATTTTAATTCTATTCTATTTTATTTATTTATTTATTTAATTTTTATTTTTGGCCCCGCCCACGACGTCATGACGTCATGACGTTGGCTCCCCCCATGACGTCATGATGTCATGACGTTAGCTCTGCCCCGCACATAAAGGGCCCCCAAACAATTTTTATACGGGGCCCCGCCAAGGTAAGCTACGCTTCTGGCTAGAGCATTGCTTCCTGCCCGCCCATTTCCCCTGCAGCAGCACCACTGGTTGGTGGTGCAAATACAGTTTTAGAAATAAGCAACTACCGTAAACACTCAAAAACATGCCGACACAAATGTTTAAATTAATTAATTTTACTGTATTTTCATGTTTTTTTTTAAATTATTGAAACTCACTAGCAGCTGCTGCATTTCCCACTCCTGACTTATACTCAGGTCAATATATTTTCCTAGTTTTAGAGGTCCAAATTAGGTGCCTCGACTTATATTCAAATCGACTTATACTCAAGTATATACGGTATGCATTCACACAGAGATGTACTTATTCTTACAGTATTGAGAGTCATAGTGAAATTGAGATAAGACAAATCAGGTGCAGTTCACATCATTCACTGGTGGCAATGTCAAGTTTGGTTTGTAACAATAATTCATTTGCCCATTGAGTACAGAAAGCTACTACCCAACCAGACTTTCTGATATATCAAAATGGTTTGGTACGGCATCTAGATCTAAAGACATTGACACTAATAGCTTAGAAAATTTGTCTTTATTTTCCTTATCTCTTTCAGTGCACAAAATTCTTCAAGCTTCCAGAAAGCCATCAACTAAGGACTCCTTTTCCTACAAATAGGACAATTTTGTATTACTGTATTTGATTTATATATTAATTAATCTTACTTATACTCGACATTGTTTTACTATTCTCCACTTGAAAGAATTTAATCTCTCTCAATTCTCACTGAGTTTATTTAGCAGCTATTGTAACCCACCAACCAGAGGGATTATCAGCTCAAACCTTATTCTCTAACCAAGCTGTGAAATGATTCTTAAAATATTTGGGCAAATTATACACTGTGATTAAAACACCACTGCCAGCTTGCTCTTTGTCAGTTGTACTACCCAGTGGTGGGCAACAAAAATTTTCGCTACCACACTGTGGATGGAGCCTGCATCATGGGTGGAGCCTATGTTATGGGTGGAGCCTACACTATGGGCAGAGCCTATATCATGGATGATCTAGTCATGCCTGCCATATGGCCATGTATACATCTGCAAACACAGGCAGCTCTGGCTCTTTGGCTGTAAATGGAGATGAGCACTGCACCCTAGAGTCAGATATGACTGGCTTTTGAGCAAGGGAGACCTTGAATCACTTGCAGGGACAAAACTTGATGGGGCAGGGCAGGAAGTTAGTCGTGCCCACCCAATTTCGTTATCCCCTTGCCCGAAGGCCACTCAATTTGCCACTCCCCTGCCCAGAGGCCACCCAATTTTGCTAACCCCTCTCCCGGGGTGTGTGAACCTGTTGTTGCCCACCACTGGTCCTACCACAACTAATACATTCAGTCTGAGTTGTCAGAACAACAGCAGATCTTCATTTTCTGTCTTTTAAAATGCCTTTTTCGTGGCTGTCGTGTGAGTCAGAACAGTGAGTTACATGCATTACAACATGATCCATATTTTCTTAAAAGTAAGTAATAGATTTTTTTTATAATGAAGGTAGTTTAACAGTTTCACATCAACTAAACTTTTATATTTCCAACTTTCTACTTATCACCATCCAAAGGTCTTACACTATTCACCCAAGATACCAGAGATGGACTTGCTTTTTACATTTCTCCAACAAAAGAAAAGTAGAAGGCCTTTTGTCTTTTAAGAACGTTCTTGTAAAGGGCAACCAGTATCATTTCAACAGTCTGCAGAGTGAGTGGGTCTGTATAGCTTTTGTCATATGAATTGGCAAAACTATCTCCCACCCCCACCCCTTGGCTCACAGTTATTCTACCAGAGCCATGGCTATGTCAGCAGCTTTCATGAGGGGGTACAGTTGCATAATATTTGCAAGGTGGCAACATAGTCTTGCCATCTCATATTTGTAAATCACTGCAGGCTGGTTGTTTGTGCATATTCAAATACTTGATTATGTAGTACAGTAAAACCTCACATAAAGAATGCCTCGCTTAGAGAGTAACTTACTTAAAGAGCAGAATTTTCTCTGAATGGTCTCCTCGCTTAACAAATAAAACTAACCAAAAACTCACTTAACAAATAAATCAGGTTTCACAATCCCCCCTCCCAGAAGTCACAATTGGTTACTTACAGCGGTGTTTCACTTAAAGAGCAAACTCGCTTAAAGAGCAATCCCCATGGAATGCATTATGTTCTTTAAGTGAGGTACCACTGTACAGTAATACCCCAGATAACGTTATGACTTGGTTCCACAAGTCATGACGTTATCCGATTTTTAGCGTTATCCGATGCATGCATCGAACAACGCTAAAAAAAAAAGCCCTGACTTCAGGGACAAACCGAGCAGGCAGTGGGGTACCTTTAAAGCAACTCACCATCACTGTGACTGCAGTAGGATCGGGGGGAAAGCACCTTTCCCCCCATTCTACTGCAGTCTTTCCTCCGTGCTTACCTGCACGCTCCGTTTACTCCAGCCCAGCTATACCTTCTTGTTGCTTTTGGAGCTCCGACATGCAGCTGATCGTGTATTTCCCTCCCTGTATACATTTAAACAGGGAAGGGGGAAAGAGAGAAATCTGATTGGTTCTCTAAAGAGAACTAATCTGATTGGTTCTCTCTTCCCCCCTCCCTGTATTGTCTGGTTTTTTTTACCAATTTTGGGGTCTCTGACCCCCCCCCCCGGCCGGGTCCAGGGAGGTGGGGAGACCTGATCCAAGCTGTTTCTGGGCTTCCCCGACGTCCTCAGCCAGTGCAGCAAGCCAAAACGTCAGGATTCGAACCCTGCGTTTTGGTTTGTTGCAGCCACAAAGAGGGTGGGGAAACTTCAAAAACTGCGCACATCGGCTCTAGGGAGGTCGGGAGACCCGATGCGCGCTAATTTTGAAGTTCCCCCACCCTCTTTGTGGCTGCAACAAACCAAAACATCAGGGTTCGAATCCTTGCTCTTTACAAGAACCAATTTTGGGGTCTCTGACCCCCCGCCGGGTCCAGAGAGGTGGGGAGACCCGATTCAAGCTGTTTCTGGGCTTCCCCGACGTCCTCAGCCAGTGCAGCAAGCCAAAACGTCAGGGTTCAAATCCCGACATTCTGGCTTGCTGCAGCCTCCAGGGAAACAGGGCTTTTTTTAACGGTGTGTGATCATTGCATCGCACAACGTTAAAAACAGGATAACGACGAGACTTGTGGAACCAAGTCTCAATGTTATCCGGGGTACTAGTGTATGTGTATTTGTATTCTTATTATTCTCTCTCTCTCTCTCTCTCTCGTGTGCACACACACACACACTTTAGGACTGTGAACCATCCTGTATATGTGTTTTTTGTAATTGACTATTATTGGGGATTTATTGTATATTTTGTTTGTTGAAATTGTGATGATTTGTGATGCAGATTATGATTGTGTGTAACCTGTAATTATATATTTGTTCTGTGAACCGCTCTGAGTCGGTTTTACTGAGTAGGGCGGTATATAAATTGAAATAATAATAATAATAATAATAATAATAATAATAATAATAATAATAATAATAATAATAATAATAATAATAATACAGTTTAATCAAATTCTGCTAATTGGTATATACAGTAATACCTCGGATAACGGTAAGACTTGGTTCAACAAGTCTTGGTGTTATCTGATTTTTAGTGTTATCTGATCCATGTTAAAATCCTATGGGATGGATCAGATAACGTTAAAGCTCCATAGAGATAAATTGTAACCACACAGGCTTTAGTGGTTATAATCCGATCCATCCCATAGGACCTTAACGTTATTCAATCCAATTCTCCACCCCAGATTACTTAACGTTATGCGATGTTAGCGTTATCCGAGGTAAACGTTATCCGAGGTGTTACTATATTTTGTTTAGGACAGGGAGCCAATTTGAAAATAGTACCAGCAGTTTGGCAGAATATATAACCTCTAGAGTAGTGGTTCACAATTGTGAGACCGTAGATATTCTTAAACTTCAGCTCCCCTAATTTTTGGCCAGCACAGTCAATGGTGAAGGCTTCTGGAAGCTAGAGTCCAAGAATATCTAAGGCAGGGGTTCTCAACCTTTTAAAGCTGTGGGCTGGGCCACGCTCCCTCAGACAGTTGAGCAGGCCAGACTGGTGGTTCCCTCTGCCGTAAATGCCGTAAAACACATCTGCGGCCATTGTGAATGTGTTTACGACAGCCATGAATGTGTAAAAATTTGTTTACGACAACCACAGATGTGTTTACGGCTGTTTCCGCCACTTCTGGTGGAGGCGGTGGGGATGAGGGCAGCAGGCCACATGAAATGCCACCATAGGTTGAGAACCCCAATCTAAGGTCTCAAGGTTGTGAACCACTGCTCTAGAGACTAAACGATGGCCCATTACCCTTACTTCATTATGCTGCTGTAAACATTTATTGCCCATAAATGTAGAAGATATTTTGTAATTATATAGATGAATGATAGCACCCTGGCATTACACAAAAGGCTTCTTCTTCTGTGTCTAGGTCAGACATGAAGCTACCAAAATGAAGGCACATTTTCCTGGATTCATTCTGCAGTTCCCTTCTCCTGACCTAGTGTGAGAAAGATTATCCGGAAACACAAGGTTGCCATTACCCGGGTATGCCTGATTGTGGTTCAAAAATACCACAATCTTTGAGGAGGCTCTTTCTGCGTACCCCACACAAAAGGCTAACTGCATTAAATAAATGTGCTGTCACTGGACTAACAGTTTACTATTGCCCTTGTGTGGCACAGTTATCCAATTGTTAGCACACCAGGGAATAGTATCTGTAACAGATTGTCTCACTGGTGAAGTTCTTAGAGTTGCTCCTCTTTTTTTAGTGATCTGATCTAAGTTCATAAGAGGTGAAATGAGCCTTGGTAATACAGTAATGCACTATCCTATTTTGCCTTTAAATACAAAAGCAAACAAATCCCAGATTAGTTTGTGTCCTTAGCTTGGTATTCTTTCATGCAGCAGAAGTAGCATGAATCTTAAAGATCTCCATTATAAAATAAACAGTAAATGTTTAAGGGTGGGCAGGGTTCTAACACTTGCCATGTTTTCAAGTCTTGCATTTGAATTTCCATTAGTTTTGTAGTGCTACAGCATATGTTCAGTTAAATGAAGAATTTCCACATATGAAATATTTGTTACTTTGAATTGTTTTATTCTTTAGATTTTGTCTTCTAGAAATATATGTCAATTAACTGTATATTTTAGGTTCAGTCAGTAGTGGGAGAAATCAGATTCATGATCTGGTGTGAAAACTCATTGATACACTATTGTTGCATTTAAAAAATGATGTGAATATGGGGGGCAAATCTTTTTCCCCATAGGAGGACACCTTCAGGCCATTGTCTGCCTGCCAATTTTTTTCTAGTTTCAGAGACTTTTCTGTAGACACACCAAATATTTAAATATGCTTATGGATTACATTTTAGGTTTTCTTAAATTCATTTTAATTAGTTCAGACTTAGGGCTAGTTTACATCTTAATAGGCCTGCGACAGGGCCCAATAGACTGAATTAAATGTGCCTTTTGCAGTGATATTGAAAGGACTTGTTTGGATAATCTCCATGTTCTACTAGTCAAGCTTTCCATTCAGTGTCCCATGTTCTCATTTTAAATTATCCAGTATTTGATTTGACCTTTTAATGTTTCATTTGTGTCAATTATAGCCCCAGGGAAGCAATCTACCGGTATGTTTCAAACACCAATAAACAAATGCATGGTCTTCCAAACCCTTCTGTGTTGCCCTGCTGTCTCAATTTCCATTTATTTTGGATCTTATTAAAAAAAAACTTGCTATCTCGATACAAGCATTATTCTCTTTACATTACTAGTATTAATTAAAATAAAACAGGCCTTGATACACTTAATAAACAACTTTCTTGGGAGACTTACAGTACATATTACTGCATGATGACACTGCAATTTTTTTAAAAAATGCTGCACTAGCTCTTTCAGTAGTAGTTAGAACTATCACTAAAATACAGACAAAAAGACAATGTAAAGTATAAATCTGTGTACAGCAAAAAGAAAATACACATGGAAACAATATGTACGTATAGAATAGTTGGTTGTTATGGACATTGGTATGCACACACAAAGAATAAGACAATATATTTTCAGTTTACTAAAATTTCTTCTTGCTAATTTTTAGGATAACTTTGAAGATGCCTTTGAAAACATCCCAGTGTAAGTATAATTTTTGATTTCCTAATTTTTCCATTAAAAATAAGGAGCAGAAGTGAGAAAGAGCATAAATAGTAGCATTTTCTGTTCTTCTCATGTCATTTATTATCACCATTGTTTCTTGTTACACCAGAGCAACTGTGCTGAAAATTGTACATTTTTTGCACAAAAAATATAAGACTTGGCAGTTTTAAAGATAAACTCATGTGGCATGAAATTTTTTTCTTAACGCCGAATAATAATCTCCACAAAATGCTGTTACAGCCATACAGCAGAAACATCTATGAAATACCACTTGTATCTTCTAACCCTGTGCTTCACTGTATTGTGAACCCATGGTGCCCTGTGCAAGTAATACCCAATTTTGGCAGAAATGAATAGAGATGTTTGCACCTCAACTGCTTCAGCCACTCTGAACTATACACTCAGACCTTTATAGTGTTATATATGAATTGCATACTATTGTACATTAGCTCACTCTTCATTGGACTTTCAGGACTTTAAGGTGTATGTGGTCACACTTTATGTGTAATAGTGACATTTTCCTTTGAAAAAGTCAGACATTTAGCCTGGTACATATAAAATACATTTCCAGATGTCACAGCTATATTTTTGAAAGTGGTAGCAGCTTCAGTCCTTATCACTGACCATGCTGTGATGTAATTTGAAAGATTCGTAGTTACTTTGGTTTCAAACTTATTAGAGTTTTATGTCATTATACATGTAATTATGTAAAGAAGAGTATCAAATTCCTGTAAATTAATTGCCAAAACTCCATTGCTTAGGAAAGTAAAGCACAGTAGAGTAGGCCTATTAAAAGGAGATCAATGGAGATGTGGTAAGTTAACACCTCTGTAGTTACAGTTGATTCAAATCTTGAATAGTATTTTGGCCAATACATGATATCAAATTACTTTCATGTGTATTGAATTTAAAATATGTTTTACAATTTCATTTTAACACTGAAAATGTGCCTCTTGCTCTGTTGTTGGGCTTTTTACCAATGTATTTTTTTTTTACAAATTCTTAATGTTGGTATGAAGAGACAATATGTGTGTGTTTTCCCTTCTGTGTTTTTCTTATACTGAAGATGGATATTCCTAATCCTTGATCCTACCAAAGCTGCTCTGTGTGGTATTATTGCACAGATGAAAGCCAGAAGTGTTTAAGAAAGGTTAGCCTTTTAATCTCAAAGTGTGGTTAAAGATCGCACTATTATCTCTTGATAAAAGTGTATAGAATTGAAATAGTATTAATTTTTAAAAATAGACCCCATATTCAAATTATTCTCTCAGAAGGGTAGAATAGAAGTAATTTATGCAGCCAGCAAAAGGAAGGAAAACCTGTGACCAATGACTTTATTCTCCTTGGGGAAGATTTTTGGGGACTCTATACAAGTAGTAAGCAGAGCAAGACACAAAGGAGATGGGATTACCTCTTTCATCCCTGTAGTTACAAATATTTTGGCCAATTGCCATTCTGGATGGAGGAAACTTCTGCTTGTGTCATTGGAGCAGTTCTCCTAGAATTTACATTAGCTCTTATTGCTTTGTATCTGTGTCTCACTTTGTTGTTCTCCTCACCACAATCCAATGGGAAAGGGAGAGAAGTGTAGAGCCACATGCATGAGATCAGAGAGCTGACCACAAAGGCGAGATGGTGGAGTGACCAAATGTAACAACACCACAGAATGCCTGGTGTGTTCCAGACTCGGCACATTTAATGTGTCCAGGAACCAATAGTCTTCCCTCAGAAGTAACAGAAAATTTACTTCTAGAGTTAAAAAAAAATCTTGTTTCTGGTGTTAAACACAGTATGGCTCCACATTATCTTGGAAAGTTGAATTATTGTTCCTGAAGACGTCCAGGATGAGCAATTTGTTTTTCCCTTGTGGAAAACTGTTTTTAGGTGGGGAGCAGGAGACTGATTGGTTTAGAGGAACTGATGGGACCCATTGCCTAGCCTAGTGATGGCAAACCTTGGCACTCCAACTGTTCTTCAACTTCAATTCCCAGAAGCCCTGATCAGCAGGAGTGCTGACTTAGGCTTCTGGGAATTGAAGTACAAGAACACCCGGAGTGCCAAGGTTTGCCGTCACTGGCCTAGCCCTAGGTCAGTGATGGCAAACATTAGCACTCCAGGTGTTCTTGGACTTCAATTACCAGAAGACCAAGTCAGTCCTTCTGCTGATCAGGGCTTCTGGAAATTGAAGTTCAAGAACATCTGAAGTACCAAGGTTTGCCATTACTGTCCTTGGCAATTGCACTGTATCTAAGTCATTTTATTTACTTACTTACTTACTTACTTACTTATTTATTATTCATACTTATCAACTGCCCTCCTCACCAAGGTGACTCAGGGTGGCTCATAATTCATAAAAACCACAATAAAACAATCTTAAAAACATTTTAGTTTTATTTAAAGCCAAGGCAATCAATAACACAGTACACTAGTACCTCAGATAACCTTATGACTTGGTTCCACAAGTCTTAACATTATCTGGTTTTTAACATTGTGCGATGCATTGATCACACAATGTTTTTAAAAAAAACCTGTTCCCTTTCCAAAGAGGAAAGGGGTCGATCTGATTTGCTTGGGGAGAGAAAGCGCCCTCCCCCCAAGCAAACTGGTGGTCCCAACGTGGGACTGGCACTTTGCTTGCGGAGGGAACCAATCAGGAAAAAAAAACCCTGCCTAACCCTGTTTGCCTAACCCTGACCCTTTGTGACTTTGGTTGGGAACAGTTCTTTATTTTTTTTTTTCAGCCACAAAGCTGTAATGGAGGGAAATCCTCTTCATTTCCCCCTTGTAACTAATCTAAATCTTTATTCTCTTCTAACAAACCTGAAACCAATTTATTAAGATTTTCTCTTTGGTTTGAGTAAACATTTTAGGCTGTTAAAAGCTTTGCTGAAAGCAAGATACAGTAAAACACCGGATAACGATTGGATTGGATAACGCTAAAATCGCATAACATTAAGTAATCTGGAGAGGAGAATTGGATCGAATAACGCTAAGGTCCTATGGGATGGATCAGATAACAACCGCTAAGGCTTGTGCAGTTACAATGTATCTCTATGTAGCTTTAACGTTATCTGATCCATCCCATAGGATTTTAACATGGATTGGATAACACTAAAAATCGGATAACACCAAGACTTGTGGAACCAAGTCTTAGCGTTATCCAAGGTATTACTGTATTATGTTTGTGGGAAGGAGGGAGGCTTCTTTAGAAGTTTAGATGGTGACTGGCTTTAAGCTAATTACAGTAAAACACCGGATAACGATTGGATCGGATAACACTAAAATTGCATAACGTTAAATAATCTGGGGAGGAGAATTGGATCAAATAACGTTAAGGTCCTATGGGATGGATCGGATAACAACCACTAAGGCCTGTGCAGTTACAATGTATCTTTATGGAGCTTTAACGTTATCTGATCCATCCCATAGGATTTTAACATGGATCGGATAACACTAAAAATCGGATAACACCAAGACTTGTGGAACCAAGTTTTAGCGTTATCCGGTGTTTTACTGTATATAACTTCTAGAGCATTGCCACCAGCTACCAGGGAGATTAATAAAAACTGCATACTGTCAAATTAGTTCTGACTTATGGTGACCCTTTTCATGGTTTTCTATGTAGAGAGCACTTAGCACTTAAAAGTAGTTTATCATTCTTGTCTTCTGGGACTGTATAGCTTGCCCAAGACTACGTATCCTGGCTCTTCTGGAATACCAGTGGGGAACTGTATTCCCAACCTCTGGGTCCACAGCCAGATTCCTAATTTAGTTTGCTATTCAGGCAGCACCAGGGAGATTACCTAATTAAAAAACAAGATAAGAATAGTTGGTATGATTTTTCTTCTAATTATCACTCTATTAATTTCAATATGCTAGCAAAGTGGCCTTTTATTGTGTGTTCAAGATTTTTCATTGAGATTGATGTCACATTTAGTTATTTATAATTTCCTGGTCCCTCCTTTGTTCTTATTTGAAGATAGAGACTAAATTAACCTTTCTCCTGTCATTTGGCACTCCACTCATACTCCATGATAGACAGTGTGAGAGTTTGTCAACCAATTCCTTCAAAACTCTTGGGTGAAGTTCATTGGGCACTGGAGATTTGAACTTATTCAAACTAATAAGGTTCTCCTCTACTATTTATTATTCTTGAGCTGCACTCCTGCCCCATTCGTTTGTAGTTCACATTTGCCTGGAGGGTCATATTTTGACTTTTGGGGAAAGGCAGAGCTAAAGTAGAAATTGAATTTATCCTTTTCCCATCCTCTTGAGTAGCTGAGCCACTATTTTTGTTCTCTGTATTTTGCTATGTACATATGTGAAGAATGGTTTTTTGTTACTTTTAGTGTCTCTTACTAACCTCAGCTCATGTTCAGCTTTTCCCTTCCTGAGGACATTCCTGCAATTCTTTGCCACCTGTATGCACTCCTCCTTTGGGGCCTGACCTTCCTTTCACTTTTTCACATCACTTCAGTTTTTGCACTTTCACTTCTTGCGTGTGTCCTTTTTTGTTTTCAAAAAAGTGACCATGTTATACTTGGAGTTTTTTTATTTCAAACAAAGCAGGTAAGCTTTTTGTGAAGCCCCTTTGGTTGTCTTTGTTATCTTCTACCTCAGGGGTTCCCAATTTATGGCCTGCAGCACTAATTAATCTGGGGCATGGTGGGAACCCAGACACCACCAGAAGCTCCCTACCCCCAGAAGTGTGAAAACGTAGCAAAATATCAAAGGAAAAAAACCAGCGAAAATGCTCCGCATACCCTCTTGTCACCATGAGAAATGGTGGAGGCTGCAGAAGCAGCCAGGGGAAAATGCCATGATTTCTGCCACCACACAAATTGGCATTTTGATACTTCCAGTTTCTGCTGTGGTGGAGGTGGTGTGGCATTTTTGGCTGCTTTTGCAGCCTCTGCCACTTCCCATGGTGACGGGAGGGTATGTGAAGCATTTCCACTCGATTTTTGTAATTTTTTGCTGACCTGGAAGTGCTGGAAACACCACTTTTTCGCTGCAAAAACACAGCAATTTTTTTTAAAATGGAGCAAAAATGCTCTACATACCCTCCTGCCACCATGGAAAGCAGTGGAGGCTGCAAAAGCAGCCGAAAAAATGTTGCAATTGCTGCAGCACAAATTTGTGTTTTGGCACTTCTGGTTTCCATGGCGGTGGCAGTAGCAGTAGCGAGGCATTTTTTTTGCTCCGGTTCTGGCCCATGGGCCTTTCGGTTGGAAATCCCTGGTACAGTAATACCTCGGATAACGACGGCATCGTATAACGCTAAAATCGGATAACGATGCAAAATTTCTAAAGATCTGTTAGCATTATCCAATGCAGGCATTCATAGCAGCAGGGTGGCTGAAAAGCTGAACCGGGTTCTTCATTTGGCTTCCCAGCCACTCTGCAGCTGCGGAGGCAGGAGTGGGGGGGCTGGAAAGCTGACAGGGGCTCCCCTGTTGGCTTGCCCAGCCACCCCACAGCTGCGGAGGCAGGGGCGGGTGGCTAGGGAAGCCGACGGGGAGTCCCTGTCGGCTTCCCCAGCCAACCCTGCAGCTGTGGATTGAGTCCCCCGACCTGCCAGGAGCCGGTAGGGGGGTCAGAGAGCCCAAAATGGGTTAAAAAAAAATCCATTTTTACCCATTTTGGGCTCTCTGACCCCCCCTGCTGGCTCCAGGGAAGTCACGGGACCCAATGTTTCTGGGCTTCCCCCACCTCCCCGGCCAGTGTAGCAAGCCAAAACATCGGGATTCGAATCCTGACATTTTGGCTTGCTCCACTGGCCGAGGAGGTGGGGGAAGTCCAGGAACAGCTTGGATCAGGTCCCCTGACCTCCCTGGAGCCAGGAGGGGGATCAGAGAGCCCGAAATGGGCGGGGGAAAAACCCGGGTGTTTTTTTCACCCATTTTGTGCTCTCTGCCCCCCCTGCTGGCTCCGGGGGAGGGGTGTCGGGAGACCCGATCTGCGCTGTTTCCAAAGTTTCCCCACCTCCCTGGAGGCTGCAGCAAGTCAAATCATCGGGATTCAAATCCTGAAGTTTTGGCTTGCTGCAGCCTCCAGGGGAACCTGGCTTTTTTTAACATTGTGCGAGTAATGCATCACACAACGTTAAAAACCGGATAACGACGAGACTTGTGGAAGCAAGTCTCATCATTATGCGAGGTACTAGTGTATAGATCTTTAATGAGGTTTTTTGCTTCTGATCTCATAAAACAAAATAAATCTCTCATAGACCACATAAAGAGGGGTTGCCAAACAAATGGAGTCAGAGGTGATTGGGATAGAACACTTTTTGCTTACCAGGTCCTCCAGATCTTTTATGAACTCTATAGAGAGGACTTAAGGATTTTTGAAGGGTGGAGGGAAAGGAGGGCATGGACACCTTTTCTATCTGTTTGTGCTTTCTTTCAGACAACTACCCTGAAATCTCTGCAGTACATTTGGGGTTGCCACTTAAATCAATAGCTTGGACAAGTAGCCAGGGTACATAGAAAGAGCCTCCTCGAAGATTGTAGTGTTTTTGAACCACAGTCGGGTGTATCCTGGTAACAGCAACCTTGTGTTGCCAGCTAATCTTTCTCACACTAGGTCAGGCTAAAGGAACTGCAGAATGAACTCACCCAAAGGCCTTCATTTTGGCAGTTTCACGTCTGGCCTAGACTCGTAAGAAGACAAGTAGCCAATATTCCCTTTACAATGGTGCTTTAATACTGCTAAAGGCTCACCTCCCACTGTCCTTTCTAAAAGTAAAACTATTTTAGTGAAACACAGCCTTATTTACTTTATTTTTAAAACATTACACAAAGAAATAAAAAAGATTCAAAACAAAATAAAGGAACAGTGTTTCAATTTTCACTTTATTCAGTATACAGTAATACGCCTTTATGGTTCTTCTCTATTACAGGCAGGCAGGCAGGCAGGAACACACACACATAGATACTGTATTCAGTGTGATAAATGTTCTATCATGATGACACCATTATTCAGTTTCTTTCAAAGCAGATGGCACTCATCTTCATGCCCAACTCTTAAGACAACACTTTTACCAACAAACTTTCTCACACATTCAGCTTTGTACACAAAACTGAATTTCTGTAGCCTGGAACCACGTAGACTAATCAGTTTGCAGTTCAATTCATAAGAATTTTTTCACATTTTTCAACTACTGTAGCTTAACTTACTCCTGGGCCACATCCTACGCAGTTTTGTCAGTCTATCCCAGTTACTTACTACGCAAGCCAATCTAAATTGACAGAGTAGGCATTTAACTATATTGATAGGCTTGTCTACAATGTGAGTTGAGAACCAAGACTTAGTTCCTAAATTGTGTATAAATTTAAGAAGTTGCCTGATGTGAAAGATGAAAGAATCCAAATTGAACAAGGGAATAAACAGTCCTTCCAACCTGCTTTGGAGACAGTAAACAACTGTGGAAACTCTGTACCATTTAAAATAATTCATGAATGGAAAACAGCTTTTGCCAGCCAGACAGTTATCAGAAATTTGAACTAGGAAGGTTGCAGCAGAAAGGATAGTTTAGGCAGTACAGTAAAACCTCATATAACGCTAAAACCTGGTTCCACAAGTCTTCGTGTTATATGATTTTTCGTGTTATCTGATCCTCTATGGGATCCATAGAGATACATTGTAACCACACAGGCTTTCGCGGTTGTTATCTGAAGCATCCCATAGGATCTTAATGTTATCTGATGCAATTCTTCCCCCCAGATTCCTTAATGTTATGCGATTTTCGTGTTATTCGATACTAATGTTATATGAGGTATTACTGTACCTGTATTAGCATCTCAACTGCTGCAGTCCTTCCCAGCTATGTCTTTTTCAGTTTAGACACCTGTTTAGCATAAGTTTAACTTTTTGTAAAATCAAATTAAAGTTTACATAATACATTATTATAAATAGGTTTCAACAATTTGGTTGGGACTAGGTTGAATGTATTGAAATATCAACTTCTTGGGTGAGAATTCACCTAAATATGTTTATGTGCCTATGTTTAAGTTGAAGCTTAAATGTTTTCATGTAGACTCTTTGGCAAATTCATTGAGAACATGTAAGATATAGGGTAATTCTCTTGAAGGATTGGAGACCAAAATAGTGATATCATTTGCAAAAAGATTTCATAAATATGTTTTCCCATTTGTTGAAATACATGTTAAAGAGGAATCCTGGCAAAATACTGTACAGTATATTGTTTTGGGATTATATAGTAGTAGAAAAGCAAGGGAGAAAAGGGCCAGCCTTACTTTGTGCTGTGCTTAATTTCAGTAGGGGAGAAATCAGCATCATTGGATGTAACTGTTGGTAGTCATACAAGATTTCTGAGTGGTTAAAATGTATGCCCTATCTCCTTTGACACAAAATATACAGGGCTATTCTAATTTGTCAAAGGGCTTAGTCATGACTCTTTGCATCTTGGTTTGTGACTAATGTGGAGTCCTGGGGTTGTTACTCCCAAGTATCGTTTCGTGGGAGAGATAGAATGGGCATATTGAGTAAATTGGTCTGAAGTTAGGCAGTAATTTGTTGTAGGCTCTTTTTACGTTGTTAGCCTTGATGTGAATCTTCTGGGCTCTAGTGATAACCATGAGTATGATCTGGAAGTATTGTTTAATTACTGAATAAAATGTCCAATCAAAATTTAAAATGAATGGTTAAATAGTTAAAAGATTGAAGTAGTTAAAATCTAGGAATTATAGAAAAATCTATAGTAAAAATATAAGAAGTTTCTTGTATCTATTCTTATAAATAAAACTGTGCTGTAATAGGTAGTCCCAATTCTCAGCAGTCTTATTTAGAGAGAGATAATGTAAATAACACCATCTTCATATGGTGTATAGCAAGAGTTTTTAACCTTTTCAAGTTGGGGCCAGGTCATGCTCTCTCAAACAGTTGGGGGGCTGGACTGGTTGTACCTCCGCCATTTACGGCCGTTGTAAATATGTTTATGATGGCTGTAAATGAGTCTGTGGCAGATTCTGCTGCCGCCGCTTCCAGCAGCTGTACTGAGGCTAGGGGCCCAGATTATTTGGTGCTGTGGGCCAGAACTCCTGGTGTATAGGGAAGCTTCCCAACAAATTGCAGATAACTCTTGAATCACTTTTTAGGTCTCTACTCACTTGATGAACTGAGGCCCTAATTAAGTCTCATCCAGGCCATTCCCAAGGTTTCTCTTTTCTCCTTTCCTCTCTCAGGCTATTTTCTGCCAACTTCCTTATTGCCTCAGATAGGGCTACAGCAACAAAGAATAAAAGAACTTTATGGTGTTGGTTTGTATTTAATCTGTTGGATGAATTGACTGTTGGAGTTACGTGATTTTAATATGATTTTTGGGGTTAAGATTATTCTAATAAATCAACCAGGGTGAGGAATTTGTTCTCACTTCAAAACCAAACAAAACAGACAAAAGAGATAGTGGTATTTTGAACTGGGCAATGGCCACCTTGTGCCAGCTAATCTTTCTCACACTAGGTCTGGTGAAAGGAACTGTAAAATGAACTCACCAAAAGGTGGCTTCATTTTTGCAGTTTCACATCTGGCCTAGAGATGGAAGCAAAAGAAGGAGTGGAAAAACCAACGACAAATTATTTGTTTGATATATCGTGCTAAAAGAGAGCTTTTGAGATGCAATCAGCTGAAGTTTTGTGATATTTGTTGAAATTGGTCAATGATTTGTAAGCTAAGATTGGCACCTGATCAAATGAGTTTTTGGAAATAATGTAAGAATGCTGTGACATCCCGAACCTCCAGGGCATTGTATATATCACAAGGGTGTTTATTATGAAATGAATGGTTTTACTGTGAATTAAGTTAATACAATAATAATTTTAAAGTGTAGGATTTATAAAAGAGGGAATTATAATATTAAAGATGAGAAAGTTGATTATGTTTTGTATTTTGTTTTGTATTTCTTTTTATATGTTCTTGTTTTTGTATTTGTTGGTTTTATCTGTATTTTTATTTGAAAATTTAATAAAAAATATTTTAAAAAGAGATTGGCATCTGAAAGGGAGCTTTGATAGGCCTTTTCACAACTGTTAATTTCCTCCTTATCTTCCTCTAGGTCTCACTTTTGAGATAGATTTTGAGCAATGTGTTAAGGCTCCACAAGTCTGTGTTTCTGCCTCATATTTTAGAAGATGCAGTAGTTCATAAATCCAGCCTTGGTCATTTATATAGTTAAATAGGTTAAAATCCAACTATCAGGATTTGGTGACTAAAGAAAAATTACCAAGTCTTACAATGATATCACAGCCCACCATATTGCACAAATTTTAATTTATATTAATTAAGAAATATTATGACCAGGGCTGTAGCCGGTGTGTGTGTGAAAAACCTCCGGAGCTAACAGCCCCCACCCACCCACCCTGTGGTGCCAGTGTTATATATGTGAGTGTGACATGTGGCCCCTTCTGAAACCCCCTCCCCAAATATAAAATCCTGGCTACGACCCTGATTGTGACCTTTATGCTCAGATGAGAATGAATACCCAATGTGGTATCATTGATAAAGTGATGGACTCAGGAGGCGTGGGTTCAAATCCTTGCTCAACCATGGAAATTCCTTTGGTGTCACTGGTAAAGTCACTTCTTAAATATCTTACCATGAAAGCATTTTTAGGATGGCTACAATATGTTTGCAACTTCATAGCAGGTAATATAGGTAAAGGTCACTCTTGCTCGAAAGCCAGTCGTATCTGACTCAAGGGTTTGGTGCTCATTCCCATTTATAGCCAAACAGCCAGCGCTCTCTGTGTCTGCAGACATTTCTATGGACATGTGGCAGGCATGACTAGATGCCGGAGACCATGGAATGCTTTTTACCTTCCCACCGAAGTGGTATCTATTTATCTACTTGCTACTTCTTGCTTTCAAACTGCTAAGTTGGCAGGAACTGGGACAGAGACAGGAGCAGCAGTCAGGTCTCAACTGCTGACCTACCGACCTTGCAGTTGTCAAGTTCAGTGTCTTAACCACTAAGCCACCACAGCTCCCAGAGTAATTGGGTCTGCCACTTAAATTAAGTACTTTGGTTGATTTCCTTTCTGGAAATGAATGAATCTCAAAACATCTTGAGCATTCTGCAAAAGTAAAGTACTGTATCTAAAAAGCAGTCAGATATCCTTAAATTTTGTTGAGTAAATGCATATCTTTTGGACTTTTACTTCATTAGTTCCTTTTTATTTTACCTTACTTAGGAAATCTTCATTTTCTGAAGAGCAGATGCCTGAAAGACATCTGACCTTGAACTTGCAGTTTAGACAGTTGAATCATTGGAGGACTTAGGGATATTCACCCTAATATACTTAAGAACTGGTGGCTTCAGTTTTCTGTAGCTATCTGGAACATCTGTGTTTTGTTTATAACTTAAAAGTTCTTAACAGCTTAAGGTTTAATGAAATCACTGACATTTTCGTATGTACCACTTGTGAGCAGTGAATTTAAAAACAATAAAGCACCCTTTCCATCATCCATTCAGGGTTTTTCATTCAAGAAGAGAATAACTGCTTAGAGGAAGGTTTGTGTAAATTATTCCAACTCAAATGCTAGTAACATTTTTGAACTGTCAATATTTCTAGAAATACTGGGAATGATTAGTTTTCAAAGCTTTGTGGCTTGTGCAAGGAGTGTATGTATTAGGAAATTTATCACTATATCATATAAAAATCACACTTACCCACTCCTCGGGTTTTCATAACGTCTCTACATGTCATCTTGGGGTGTAATATATTTGTCCTCTGTCTATATTTAAGAAGAACCGATGCTAACCACGGAGATTGAATTCTTAATAAACATTTTGTGTTGTCTATTTTAAGATTAGATATAGAACATGAAGGCAATGAATTTTTAAATAAGGGTTGTTGGGTGTTTTGCATTTTTCAATTCAGTTGTAAGAAAGTATAAAAATTGGGCTCTTTTAACTTTTGATTAAAACATGCTATAACTAAAGGATAAAACTCTGAGCTAGTTTCTCTTTTGTTTTTACCTGATCTTGTGAATATATGAACCATTCAGTGGCTACATCCCCCTCCTTTGTGTGTGTGTGTGTGTGTGTGTGTGTGTGTGTGTGTGTGTGTGTGTGTGTGTGTGTGTAGTTAGGAAGTGATGAGTTAGAATCAGGTTGCAGCATAGATTGGGAAAATCTCCCAGCATTCCCTTCCTGCAGAGGCATCATCTCTACCAAGACGACAGGGTAGCTGCAGTTATTTCCACTGACATTTTGTTTTACATTCCGAGATGAGGGACCACTCTGTGACAGCTGCTGCTGCCTGAACTTTTCAATTATTTTTCTTGACTGGTAATTAATTAGTAAGGAGTCTTTTAGTACTGAGAAATAAAACAGAAAATGGGATATACTCTAGGTGATTATTGCTGGCTTTTCAGTGTCTAAGGGAAACCTCAGAGGTGGCTTATTTTCCTGTAGTGATTGCAGTTCTTCATCTAAAGTTACCTAATTTAATTCTGTAAGTATATCATGTCTTGTCTAAGCTAGCTAGCTGCTAAAATTGATGGTGGAAGTTGCTGTTCACTAATGGTAATTTTCTGGGGAAATAAGATGGTTATTTTGTTTTTTTAAATTCTTCCAAGGAAAATGCAGCAAAACTACTCCCAGTATTTCCAGAAATGCATCCTTTGCACAGATATTGGTGTGTGCCTGTGCATGTGCGTGTGAAAGAGAGAGAGAGAGAGAGAGAGATTCAGAACTATTTTAGAAGAGACTTATTTTTCTTACCACTTCTTAGTTGTTGTTTTTAATACATGTATTTCTGAGTTAATCATCATGTTAATCATCATGATGCTATAGACTACAGAAACCTGTAATGTGTATATATTGCCACAGTATAAAAGAAGTGTTTGTGGACTTTGGTAGTTAGCAAGATTGTGAATTGGCTGTCCAAATGATGGGAGTGACTTGGTATTTTTTATTTCATTGTCAAGTTTATTTATCAAAGGTCAAAAGCTATGGTATACTGCACCATAATACTGCACCATATAATACTTCTCCATCATAATTCATAAGAGTCAGGTACAGTACATTTCTTGTGACATTCCAGTAATTTGTCTGAAACCATTGAAAAAGTCCTAATCTTGTATTTGGATCATAGCCAGCAGTTGAATGACGCAATCTCAGTACCATAACATCTGTCCTGATTTTGTAGTGGTCTGTGATAAACAGTATATTTTTTTCTTCTAGACAAGTTTTAGAACATTTGAGTTGTGAGTAACATCCCTTTCCAATTCTTTATTAATATTAATGTAAAGATTTCTTAAGGTTTCTTCTTCTTCTTTTTTTTTGACTTTATTTTGTGATTGGGGAAGATTTTTGCAGTTCTCTATTGTGGACTTCTAAGAGGTGGGGATTAGGGAGCTTGTTAAAAAATCACTAATTGAATTGGTAACATCATTTTACATAGAGAAGCTTTTCTGAATTCCAATATGGACTAGTCTTCATGACCCAAACTAATGTGATAGTGAATACTTAGTATTTGACCAGACTTTATATTTTTTGAAAGAAATGTGTGTGTGTGTGTGTGTGTGTGTGTGTGTGTGTGTGTGTGTGTGTGTGTGTGTGTGTGTGTGTGTGTGTGTGTGTGTGTGTGTGAGAGAGAGAGAGAGAGAGAGAGAGAGAGAGAGAGAGAGAGAGAGAGAGAAACGTAGTTTGTGGATGTTTGTACATTTGTTTGATTAAATTCATGGATTAATAGAATAAATGGAATACATTTATTTAATGAGTAGATACATTTAAAAGTGACATAAGTTAGACTGATCCATAATTGATCCATCCATCTTTACTTTTATTGAGTATAACCATGTCATGTTGTGAATATGGGTATAGTTTGCCATTTTAAAAAATGGGATCCCTCAGTGCTTTGAGATAGCTTGCCTTGAAGAGAAGAAATATGCATAGATTTGTTACATCTTAGGTGTGAGGAGAAGGACATACATATAACATTAAAGCATGTTTTTAAAAAATGATTAGCAAAGCAGAAAATATGCATGCTGCTTAACAAAAACTTAAATGTACATTATCATTTCTACTGCTCTCTGCTATTAACAAGCTAGAAAAATCCCATTTAAAAGAGAAAAATCCTTCCTCTTCCAAAAAGGCAAGGGTATGTGAAGAAGGACAGGTTTCTGGCTATTTATCAGTAATCTCATGGTACTACCTATGGTAGTATGGACCATAACTATTACAGGGGATGCAACGGCTAGCGAGAAGTAGTTGGAACCAGTGTTGTACCAACAGCAACATACCAGGAAGATGTGTTGCTGAATTGCCACAAAAATGATTCTTTGAGACCATTTCATTTCTGTTGGTCAATTTCCATTTATTCTGAAGATGTTCATGCAGAGGACTTTCCAGAGTGACACCATTGTACACTTATTGTATATATACTAGAAACAGCATGATTGTAATACATTAAATCCCAATAAAACTTACCTTGTCAACAATACCTTTCCCCCTAAACATGACAAAGAAGAGAATCTGTTGGGTAGATTTGGTTACTTTACAGTAGTTAATTTTTTTAACTTGAAAAGTTCTTACTATGTCCAGTTTTCTTGTAGGGAGATGCGGCCAAAATCCATTGAAGTGGCTTCACAGAGGAAATGTTTTGTAAAGTACGCCCCACTCCCATTCCTGGTTATTATTATTATTATGGTTGCCTGTGCATCACCAAAGCCTTCTCTGGAGAGCTTCAAAACTCTCCAGAAGATTTGTGGAGTACTATTGTGTCTGTAGGTGCAATGCTAAATGTAATCCTCTATGTTTACTTTATAAATTATTCTTACTGGAAAAAATGTGTTGTATAAACTTAATATCATTGCTCTTGGTAAAACATAATGATAAAGGAAGAATTCTGTAATATAAGAAATAAAAGGTAAGCTGAACATGGAAGTTGCAGTTGTACTGATTTTTTTTTTGTTTCTGATAGCAGTTAAACATTGCTTAGCTTTTCCATATGGCCACGAGCTCTGTTAAAATCAGAATCCTTAGGCAATTTTCTATAACCAGAAATGAAATGAGTAATAAGAAACAGGATCCAATTCCTTGCTGGCAAAACGAAAAACTTACCATGTGGAATACTGCAGTCTGCCATCACCATTTAAAGATGGATAAAGAAATTCTGGGCTGAAAGTCCCACTTGAAGTGCCCATGTCTTAATTTTGTGCACAACATCCAACAGTCCAAATGTACCAAGTCCATTCTTCTCTGGATTACAAAGAATGGGACTTGGTATTTTGCAGCAATATAGGATTCATTTTAGACTTATGTCATTAAGTTTTATTAAGCTGTGACATTCGCTAATATATTCTTCCCAAGAGAAAGAGGATGCAACCTTCTTGCAGCTCCTAGCTCCCTGGGTGATAGCAGAGGCCAGAGTGTGTTTTTCTTTAGCCTTGTAATCTAAGCAGTTATAAGACAAATAGATTTTTATTAAATTGTCATTGATCTTCCTGAATTCAGTTTTTTGAAAAACCAGACATTGCTTTTCTCCATACAGTGATTCAGAATTCATTCTTTAAATTTTGTTGAGAGCATTCTTCCAAGAGATAGTGCATTTGAAAAAAATCTTTGTATTTGAAATTATTTGAGTGCATGTTCTTTTAAACAATGTTTTAAGAGTTGAGAAAATGTAACGATTCTGTTATATTATTTATTTCTAGAAAATATGTGTAAAATCCAGGTTTCTCACGTAATTGTCCTGTCATGTGGCATTTGTAAGTCATTGAAAGCATACTGCAATTTATTTATTTTTACTATTTCCTCCATTTATATTTTAATAGGGCCACAAAGATGGATCTTAAGTCTGCTTTGGAAGAATGCTCAATGGCACTGAATTTATTTCTGAACAACAAATTCTCAGACGCTCTGGAATTACTTCGTCCATGGTAAGGTACTCTGTTTACTAGAAGCAGTACCAGGATTTAGGACCTCTGAATATTGTAGCTTTCATTACTTTTGTTCCTTTTCTTCTTCAAAAGCAAGTGTTCTGGAGTTATTTCTTCAAATCCTCTGAAGTAACTTAGATTTGCAGTCATTTAAAAATTATACTCGTTTTGGTTCATATTTTGAGTTCTTATCTGACTCATTGACTGAAATCTAGTTGTGCAGCTACTTGTGTATAACATGAAGTGGATTTCAGCCAGTGTCTGAGCACTGAGCACCTCAATGTCAGAAAATATGAATAGGTTTTGTCTGTTATACAGTTAACAATTTTATCAAGACAGGACTGGATTCCCAAATTCTAGGGAACTACAATAGTTATAAGATGTTTGAGAAAAGCATATTAATGGGGAATATGGGAAGATGACCAATAGCCAGTATAGCAAGTAAAAGGGCTATATTTTTATGTTTGTGAAATAAGTATTTTTGTCTTCAAAGAACACACTGGGGTGGTGGTGGTGATGGTGGAATTTCTTTGAAATTATCACATTTATTTAATTCTCTGTCAAACCAGGTCTAAAGGCAGCATGTACCATGCCTTAGGATATAGCACTATTTTAGTTATGCAAGCTGCAATGACCTTTGAGCAACAAGATATCCAAATGGGAATTGCTACCATGAAAGAAGCGTTACAAACTTGCCAAAAGTAAGTATGAAGATTTTTAAAATGTTTTGTTAAATGTTTTAGGGTTTAGTTTACCTATAGATATAAATATGCATCTATATTATACATTTGAGCTGGTTCTGACCATCTCCAGGCTGATTGAATTTTGAGATGTATTCTTAAGTACAGCTATAACTGGGCACCTGTTTGTACATGGTAGCAAATGCATAATACTTTTTGGCAGTGATAGTAGCTATATCATCAGCATTATATAAACAGCTATAACATCAGCATTACATAAACAGCCCCATATTAGTGTGGCAACTAAATCAGAAATCATCTATACATTTGTAGTCTCGTTATCATCCAGTTGACATGGAATATATTTACATAATGTAAAGCCATGCAGAAGTAATTTATTTTTTTGCTATTGGTAATGGAAAGCTGTAAACATCTAAATTCATTAAAAAGCATCTGTCAAATTGACAGATATCTGTAACTGCAGAGAAAATTTAGTTTGTTCTCACAGATAAGAAAAATATCCCTGCAAGATTTATTCAATTTTTACTTGGAAAGTATGTTCTTTTAAGTAATTAAATAAACTCTCCTCTTCTGTTATTGATGGTTGGAAAACATTATCACTGCTTTGAATTTGGTTATGGCAGTTTTAGACATTAATACCGCAGATAAACCATTCTGTAGCACTTCCACAAATGAAATAGTCTCCTTTCTGCATATCTTGTTCCAACTATTTTGCCTTCCATGATCAGCGTAACAATCTGTATTTTTATTTGTACTTAAACAATCAGTCTACCTTTCTAAGTTTTTAAAAATGATTTCTTGGCATTTGCTTTAGTATTTATTTGTTGGTCACATTCTCAATACAAGAGATTTTTTGCATCCTAATTAAATCTATACATGGTTCAATTATTGATCTATTTGTTTTACTATAGTCACTATGGCAGATAGTAGGCTCTGTTTTGACTAGTTTAACCTTGCACCTGTGAGATAAGCAAGATACTGTCTCTATAAATTAGTAAAGGAATATCTTACTGATCTGATAATTTGTCACATCACAGAATGCCATCTACTGATCAAACTAAGGGCCAGGTATGGCTTCTGACACCAATTCATCCAGCCCGCGAAGCCCTCATTGCGCCTGTGTCATGAAACAACATCTTTTTCCTAATGTTCTCAAAGCTTGGAGAGAACCTGGTTTAAACTATGCCTCAAAAATCATTTTTCCTCTCTGTCTCACCAGACTACGTGTCACGACATAGATTGTTTTCAATTCAGTGTTCCTGCTCCTTATCTCTCTAGGCTAGCAGAGCTCTCCCATGTTTTGACTAAAGAGAGCACTCTTCCTTCACATGTGCAAACTACTTTATCTTGTTATGAGAAAGTTTTCTCTGTTCCCTGATTGGTTAAAGGTACCCCACCTGACTGGAGAATCTACATTTTGGAGAGAGGGGAGTTAGTTCGCTTTTGGATGTCTATGAGTTAACAGCTTTCCCTGGGACTGCTTCCCTTTCTACGCTTTCACAATGGTTACCTAGAGTGATTGGCCTTTCTGGACTGACTTTTATGCTTTATAAACCTGATCAATATACCTGATCAATAAACCTATGTTTGCTTGAACAATGTCTCTTCATTGGACTAAAGGGTAAGAGAAGCAATGCATTCACACACAAGCCTCTGAATACGCTACCTATTAAACCTCCTTGCAGAAGAGAAGCAGCTAAGGGCTATTTAGCTGCATTGCCGGCCAGCTCGCCCTCTGGGGGCTTTGGTTTAGGAGCTCCAAGGCAGAGGCCGGCTGGTTTCGTGACAGCCTGTACTTCCGCTTCCAGGAGCAACGAAGGCTTCTTGGGCCAGATGAATTGGCATCAGGGGCCGCACCTGGCCCTTGGGCCTTAGTGACCGGCTTCCTGAACCACCTGATATAGACAGTACAACATTCTAAACAATATAAACTAGATATTATTATACATCTTCAATAATAAGGGCTCTGTATCATTTGCAGTTTTGGCATACCCATAGTTGATAGCATCATCAATCTTATGCAGCACAAATTAAAGAAATAAGATTTCAGCCAGTGAATCCATCCCATAAAGTTAAACCTAGAATACACTGTATCATATAGTATAGAGTTCCTAAGACAATTTTAAGTTTTCTTCATTGTCTTAAGGAAGTTGCTCTGGACCATTTTGTTCTGATTTATATTTTATGGCTACAATCCCACTATTTATTCCACCAAATTTCAAGGAACTTATTTTTGTCAACACACTCCACACTTGCATTTCGGATCTTTCCACTTCTCGAGAGGGCTGATCTTTCATGAAGGACAGGCCACTAGTGGGAAATGCTTGACTGCTGCCATTTGTGCATGTAAATTTTCAAGAAGATACCATCATAATTGTTTGGCTTTCTGCTCACAGAAACTCTCAGGAGAATCTTTAAGTTTTCCTTTTTAAAATGCAGAGATGCAGGGTACAATTCTAACTTAGTCCAAAATTAAGGCAAATGTTTGTAAGATTTATGGCCGTGTATGCACACACAGATCTGCATAGGTATTTCCCCCTGTTATTGTTGAAAATAACTGACATTGTTGTGCATTTGCTGCTAGAGTTAGCATAAACAGGTTTTGCTGTTCAGAACAGACTTAAAAGTATGGTGAGGGGGGATGTCTCTCATGACAGTTGACCCCTAGCTGTGCCTACTCCATGAAGCTTCCTTAATAAACCAGTTAGTAGAATTGTAATGTTTATTTTAGAAACTTAATTCCTCAACTGACTTCCACCAGAGATTTTGTGCTGTAAAACTTTTTATTACTGGTTGTAAATAAGTCATAGATTTTCATGTCCTATGAACCTCTCCCAGTTACTCTGGGTCTCCAATACCAGAAATGTATAATTGTATTTCATGATATCTACTCTTATGTCTGATGGAGTGGACTTGGTCCACAAAAGCTAGCATTAAAATCCAGGAGTTAGTCTTTAAGATGGCACAGCTTTTTTTTGTCTTTGTATTTATACAAGAGAAATACTTTTTACTACATTATACCTATATAATGTTTGAATCATTCTCTACTTCAATCCATTCTTCCTTTTCTCTGGCTAGAGAATAGTGTACAGTCAAACCTCGCATAAAGAGCACTTCACTTAAAGAGTAACTTGCTTCAAGAGCAGAAATTTCTCTGAATGTTTGCTTCGCTTAACAAATAAAATCAACCAAAAACTCAACAAATAAATCGGGGTTAGCAATCCCACCCACAATTGGTCATTTACCTTGGTGTTTTGCTTAAAGAGCAAACTCGCTTAAACAGCAATCCTGTGGAACGCATTATGCTCTTTAAGTGAGGTACAACTGTACTTCAATCCTTGCTTTTATGACTCCTAATTATTGAAAATAGTTTATGTGATAATGTTGTGTTCTGTATTATTTTCTTCTTCCAGCTGCAGAGAAGCATTTAGAGTTAGTGTCTGTGATTCATTTTAGATTGTTTAGTGTCTGTGATTCAGTTCTTTAGTGAAAATAAAATGGTTAAACTATTTAGAGTTTCTTTCTCCTTCATTTTAATATAGATTCAGGAAAAGAAACACAGTGGTGGAATCGTTATCTAGTTTGGTTTCAAAACAGCCTGTAGATCAGCTGAGCGAAGGTAAGAAAATAGAAGAGTGGCCAGCATACCATATCTAAGGGCCTTGAGCACCCTCCTCTATGCGCGCGCACACACACACATGTGCATGCATATACACATATTTTAACATGGGGAAAATCAACTCAGAAACTCACCTTGCATCCTGTAAGAAGTGTGGGAGCAATTTCTCCATGTTTTGAAGGTGCCCTAGCATCTCTGCCCCCACCCTCCCAATTATTATTTTTAAATAATACTTTTGGCTAATAAAGATAAAGGTCTCCCTTGTTCAAAAGCCAGTTGTGTCAGACTCTAGGGAGCGGTGCTTATTTCAATTTACAGCCAAACAGCCAGTGCTTTCTGCCTCTGCAGACGTTTCCATGGTCATGTGGCAGGCAAGACTAAATGCCAGAGTGGATGGAACATTGTTACCTTTCCCACCAAATCAGTACTTTTATATTTACTTGCAGTTTCTTGCTTTCAAACTGCTGGGTTTGCTAGTGGCCAACTTCTTGCTACTGTGAGTGGAGAGGAGCTTATTTTTGTAAAAAAAAAAATAAACCTGTAAGATACATTTGAGAGATTGTAGTTATGAAAGTGTTTTTGCCAGTCTAGGAAAGAGTATGTGTGGTCTCAGGACTTCGGAAAGGTGTCTACTCCTGCTGAAACGAGTGAATACTGTATATAGAACTGTTCCGTAGCATTTAAAAATAAATAATTGTAATAAAATTTACAGTTTTATTTATACAGTCCACATTGTGATTTAAAAAAGCAAAATCTATTTGGTTTGTTTGTTTTTTAATCTGAAGTTTGTTTCTCAATATAGGAAAGTCCTCCTTTTGGATAATGACTCTAGTCTGTGCTAGCATTCTTTGTTTAGAAAGTCTATGTACTGAGAGTTGTTATTTCAGAAGCATCAAGTTCTTCAACAGTCCAAAATATATTAATTATTATACATAAGTAGTTATATTTGCTAAAGAGACAATAATAGTTCAAGACTTTATTTGACTGAAAACATCTGTTTAGATGGGTATGATTTTGTCATTTCTGCTAGTATTCTCTTTCATACACTTGTTTTTATTTTGTTCATTTAAAAAATATAATAATTAGTGCTGTGCAAACACTGTCACCTGTTTTTACTTAATACAGTAATTTGACTTACAAACCAGATAGCATACCAACCACTTTAGGAAGGCAAGACTAATCAAGACATAATAAAAGTAAAACATCAAAGGGATATTCATAACAAATCAAATGAATATGAAATATAGGTTCTCTTTTGTGTTTTCGATATTTCATTTAAATTTGAAAGAACCATTCCTAGTAAGTTGCAGTCTGATCTGGGGCATATACTTTCATTTTGTGATGATTTAAAAACAAAAACTACCACTAGTCCAATAAATGCAACATTGTAAATAGCAAGTGTAATGGAGTTAGAAAGTCTTCAATATACTAAATCGGGTTCACAACCTACAGCCTGCTGGTTGGACCATGCGCAAACACACCCACTGCGGTTTACAGCAGTGTTTGCGGCAGGGGAAAACCATGTGTCCAGCCAACTCATCTGTTAGGGGGGGCGTGATCCAGCCTGTGGTACGAAAGGGTTGAGAACCCCTGTGCTAAATTGTCATCGACAAGCAGTACTATATCAGTTTCAGACTAGAATGTGGAAATAATAGACTGGGCTATTTTATAAGACTGGTGGAACCAAGTTTTAGCGTTATCCGGTGTTTTACTGTTCATATATGATAATACAATATAAAAAAATAAAGTCAACCATCAAAGTCCATTGACAAACAAAAGGTCAAAAGGCTAAACCCAGCATTTGTCCTGCTTATAGTAGACCCACTGAAGTGAATATGACATGTTAGTCATATGTAATGTAAGTTCCACTGGTTTTCTAGTGCCTGCTGTAGTTAAGACTAAAATTGATTTAGCCCATTGAGAATAAAATTGTGCCACACCGTTCTCAAGAAAACATTTCTTCTTGAGAAATAAAGATAAATTTTTGATTCTAAAAACCTACCATTAATTGTAATAACTGTGAATGAAAAGGAAAATAAGAGTGGTGTTGTCAACAAGAGATCTTAATCAACCTCAGAGTGTGGGACTAGGGCTAATAATGAGCCTATATCCAATTATAATGGGGTCATTCTAGGTAAGACTAGCATTGGGTTTAACCATAAATATTGGGATGCTTTTATTTACTTCTCTAAAGATTTTTGTGTTGTATGGTACTTTGTATTAAGTCTATTTTTTCTTCTTTAATAGAGGAAATGCATGCAGAAATCTGTTATGCTGAATGTTTACTACAGAAAGCAGCACTGACATTTGTACAGGTAATGCAAGTTTTAAATATCAGTAGTCTTATGTACATTCAATTATTTCAGCAAAGTTTTTCTAGCATCTCAAGGAAGAAATAAGGACTAGGAAAGAATTGGTATGGTGCAGTTTTGGACTGAAATGTAGTCTTGAAACTCACTGGATGACTTTAGGTCACCAAATGAGGCAGAGAGGAGAAGGGCCGTGTGTGCTGCTTTAAGTTAATTATAAGAAAGGTGAGATACAAGTGTAATCAATCATAAAGCAAAAATGCAGATTCTGCTTTTATAATTCAGGTCATTTCACTGTATGCTTGTAAATATAAAAGCTGGAGCTTCCTTAAAATGTCATCAGTCTGCCTCCATCTGTTATACAATCTGGCCTTGCTGCCTGTTGAAGTCTGATGCAGTCCTCCAGGTATCCTTATAACAACATACCATTGTCATTTCTTTCACTGCCTTTTGCTCTCCAGTGAAACTGACAGGAAAAACCTTGTTAGTTTGGTCTCTCAATGTTAAGCTGCTTATCTGTATGCATTTTAATTTTGAAAAATAAAAATACTGCCTGCTGGGTAAAGGCACTAATGAGTACATGGTGTCACAGAAAGATAGCAGATGGGTGGCATTTCCTCACAGAATCGAAATAGGCAAGTGCCCCCCCCCCCGGCCACACACACTTCTAGACAGAACAAGAAGTTACGTAATGATAAATAAAAGTGCCCAAGCCATAACAAATGTTTTTAGACATCAGTAAGACTTCTTTGACCAAACATACTTTAAACTACCACACTTCTATACATGATTTTGTATGGAAGAACAATTTTGCGGAAAAACCCAAACACCCCACTATTGTTGTTTTGGACTCTGTGTGCAGCTGGCAGCCAGCTTCATGGCTGTACCTGTTGGTACAGAAAGTGCTGCTATGGCCATAAATCTCTGTCAACTTCTTTTATATTTGAAAACATAATGTCATCTTTTTCCCATTTTATCAGTTAATAATATTTTTCCTATCGTAGATATTAGTTTTACTTACATTTCAAGGGATAGCTGCACTAATCTATAAGATCTAAGAGTCCTATGGCCTTTAAAGCCTGAAAAGCTTTATTTGCTGTAAGGGTTACAAAAGGAACCAAACTCAGCAGATGCAGACCACAAACAAAAAAGCATATTCCAAATAAAGCTTGTTAATCTTTGAGGTATTGCAAGACACTTTTGTTTTAGTGATGGTTTATGATAGGGGTGGCCAAACTTTTCAGGCTGCAGGTCAGTCACATGGTTCAGGGAACCAGCCACTATGACCCAGGGGCTGGATCGGGCACATTTTATTTCCACTTCCAGGAGCAACGAGGGCTTCATGAGCCAGATGATTTGGTGTTGGGGGCCTGATCCAGACCCCGGGCCATAGTTTTGGCACCCCTGCTTTCTGACCTAAGCAAGTAATGGCGAACTTTGGCACTCCAGGTGTTCTTGAACTTCAATTCCCAGGAGCCCTGATCAGCAGGAGTGCTGACTTGGGCTTTTTGTAATTGAAGTCCAAGAATACCTGGAGTGCCAAAGTTCACCACCACTGACCTAAGTAATGGACTGCTCCTCGCCTCACACTCCAAAATGGAGTGTCACCTCTGCTCTTTTAAAAAGATACTTATGGATTTACACATACAGTAATATAGGGCGGCCAACCGTCCCGCGTTCCACGGGGCAATTCCATTTAGGGTGGGGGTAGTTTGACTTACCCTCCGTTCGAAAATCCTCCCGACCTCTCCCGTTGCGTCACAGACGCACCTGTTTCCCCTCTGCCCTGCGCAGAGACCCAATCTGGCTGCATTCTATTCTCTTGCCACTAGTCTATGCTGTTGCATAAATTTCTGACGCCAGATTGGGTCTCTGTGCAGGCGCGGTTCATTGGAGCCTTTTCGGCTCCGTTTCCCTTTAACTGCCTGCAGGGCAGAGGGGAAACAGGTGCGTCCGTGACGCAACGGGAGAGGTCGGGAGGATTTTCGAACGGAGGGTAAGTCGAACTACCCCCTCCCTAAATGGAATTGCCCCGTGGAATGCGGGACGGTTGGCCGCCCTACAGTAATACCTCATAACGTTTACCTCAGATAACGCTAAAATCGCATAACGTTAAGCAATGTGGGAGAGAGAATTGGATCGAATAACGTTAAGGTCCTATGGGATGGATCGGATAACAACCGCTAAAGCCTGTGCGGTTACAATGTATCTCTATGGAGCTTTAACGTTATCCGATCCATGCCATAGGATTTTAACATGGATTGTATAACACTAAAAATCGGATAACACCAAGACTTGTGGAACCAAGTCTTAGCATTATCCGAGGTATTACTGTACTAATTATGGTGTACATTCATACAGAAGAGTGAGGGTGGGAGTCAATCCTGAGGGTGCGAACATCAGCTTGTAAGAAGGAAGTCAAGAGATGGTCAGAAGTCTGAGACCAGGCCAGGCCAGGCCTTAACTGCAGATCAGGATAACTATAGCAAGCACAGCTTGTTTCTTATCATTTATTTAGGCGCCTACAGTCTTGCTAAGATTGGAACCAATATCTGATTCACTATATGTTACATTTTGATGTTGGCAACAGCTGATATCTGTCTAGCCCATTGAAATAAGGAAAGTGTCTGGAGGCCAAAATACTGGCACAGATTTTCTTTCTTACACTGCAGCAATTAAGTGTATATATAGGAGTATCCATAAGTGATCATTGAGTGGAATGCCTTAAAAAGAATTAATGGTTCAAATTGTATTCCTTTGAATCTGTCCGGTAGTTGTGGTTCATTACTAGGTACAGTATATGCCAGTTATTGTTTTTTACTCCAAATCCCAGAATTCTGCAGTCTTATGTATTATTAAAATAGTAGAAATATTAAAACTTCAAACTACTACTTTTCATAAATGCAGCTATTTAACCTGCCAGATCCACACCTAAATTGTCCTCACATAGAGAAAGGCTGGGCTCGAAGATGATATCAGGGCCTCAAATAGGCCAAGCTTCAGCCTAGCTGGTTTTTAGAAAAGGAAGTTGCCTTGCTCCTTTCTAAGAATTATCTTAACCCTAATAGGACTTTTGAGGAAAGTGAGATAATTAAGATATGGGTTTACCAGTTCTATCTCCTTATCTCTACCTTGTGGCAAGCAGGGATTCAGAGCCAGACCTTCTGAGTCCTAGTCTGCCATTCTATCCACTCCACCATACTAGGCATCAATTCCATTTTTATACACTACTACTTTTTTGCTTCTTCTAACCCAGATCTGGCCCCTGACACCAATTCATCCAGCCCACACCATCCTTGCTGCTCCTGGAAGTGGAGATAAAATGTGTCCATGCATGCACAGAACACCACGGTAAATGATCCGTGTCTGTCGTAAAAGCATTTATGGCAGCATTTTGCACATGTATGGGCACGTTTTACTTCTACTTCTGGGAGCGGCAAGGGTCATTTACAGCAGCTTGCTGCATATGCACGGGTGCGTTTTACTTTTGCTTCCTGGTGGGAGTAACCACGTGACTCCTTTGGGTGTCAAGGGAGATGTACTAATTTTAGGTGCTTCTGGCACCATCTAGTGGCATCATATTTCTGTGCACAATAGGTACCGTAAATATTTCTATGTCAGTATTTCTTTGATTGATTTCCTTGATTTTGAACAATTCACATATTCTTACATGTTATTAAAATAATTAAATTGCTAAAATTTGGTTTTAAGCTGTTACATTTATCAGGCACAGCTCAAATTAATAGTCCATATATGGGTGTGATTTACATGATTGAAATTATGTTTTCCCCCAGGATGAAAATATGATCAATTTCATCAAGGGTGGGCTGAAAATCAGAACGAGTTACCAAATATACAAGTATGTTGCTATAACATTTGGTGTATAGAATTGTTACTATATATTTCAGCAAAATGGTGTAGTATCTAATTTGCAAGAGCTAAATCCAATACCTATGGGAGAGTACACTATATTTCCACTTACACTGGAATGGATTGTGTTTCACCTTCCTATTTCAGTCTACTAGGGTGCCCCCAAAAGCTGCTTCCTATAGCATTTATTTTTTGATGGCCATAATATCTGCAGGATGAAGTGGCTGAAAATCCAAAGATGTATGTCATGTTAGGTTTAAGCCTGTTGCAATGATGAGAAAATTATCTCAGGGTTTTTGTTTTGTTTGTTTTTTGTCACTGTGCCAATGATACTTAATTCTTAACCTTCCCCCTAAAACATGTTCAGGGGATGGATCCCAACTGTCAACAAGGTGATAGAGGGAGAAGTCTTAGGGAGTAGGGTTTAATCCCTGAATATGGGAAGTAGAATCAGAAATAATGGCAAGGAATGCAGTTATATAGTGTATCATAATTTGTAAGGTTGTGGACACAAACTTGAAAATAAGTCTCATTGGACTCAGTGGCACTTGATTCTCAGTAGAAATACATAGGATTGTCTACTACTGTGATGGCGAACCTTGGCACTCCAGATGTTCTTTGACTTCAGTTCCCATGGGGGCAAAATGCAGCAGCCAGGCTGATTACTGGAGTGAGAAAATTTGATCATATCTCCCTAGCCTTAGCAGGGCTGCATTGGCTACCCGTTCCTTTCTCTATCAGGTTCAAGGTGTTAGTTCTAACCTTTAAGGCCCTAAACATTTTAAGACCTTCCTATCTGGTGGAACATTTTCCCCTCAGGACATCAGCCCGCATCACTCGTTCCTCCCAGATGGCACAGCTCCAGGTGCCAACCCCAGAATTGGCAAGAAAGGCCGTGACTTGGAGAAGAGCCTTCTTGGTGGCGGCACCAACTTTGTGAAACACTCTTCCTGTTGAACTGTGCCAGGTTCCATCCCTGCCTATGTTTAAAAAACAGTTAAAATCACTTCTTTTTAAAGAGGCTTTTAGGAGTATATTGGCAACAGCTGAGCGTTAGGTGTTTTGTTTTATTTCTCTCCATTACCAATAGGTTTTTGTTCCTTGCATAGTTAAATGTATTTTTAAAATGTGTGACTGGTTTTAATGTGTGAGTTTTTTGTTGTTAGCCACCCAGAGTAAGAAAAGCTCCTAGATCGGTAGAGTATAAATAAAAACAAACAAATAAACAAACATACTCCATCTGAATAAAAAAAGCTTGGTTAGAGTAGATTTAAAGAAGGCTAGAAGATATCATTACATAATGAGCTAAATGTCTGAAGTAATCACAGTCCATTTATATTGTACTTGGAGTTTTCTACATTATGTATTAAGATCTTTATGGTATTAAGAGAGGTTCTTAGTGTCCCATTTAATATAACATCTTTTTTTAAATTCAAAGAGAATGTTATCAAGTTCTCCAGATGACCCAAGACAGCAAAAACAAGAATGAACTGTACCATCAATTTGAAGGGGGTGTGCAACTGGGAATAGGAGCATTCAATTTGGTATGAATTTCAAACTAATCCAGGTTTTGGTGCACTGGTTCCTTCCTTCTATGGTTCCATGGTCTCTAATTAAAAATTCAAATGTAATTTAGAAATTGTATATTGTGAGAATACACATCTTCGTGTATGTATGCGTTGCAGCTTCATTGTTTCAAAGTTAACTCTAGTTCATTCTAGTATCTCTGTGTGCCTGTTATTATTTATTATTAGTTCAAATTTATATTGCCGCCCACTCACCATAGCGACTGAGAGTGTCTTACAAACAATACATTACATTACAATATGTTAATGAGGGTCAGGGGCGGTGAAATCCTCAACCTGCCCTGGCTTCTTCTTCCCTGGCTGTTGGTGTGGGTGCAGGGGGAGGGGCGGCGAAGTCCTCACCCTGCCTTGGCTGCTGCTTCTCTGGCTGTTGGTGTGGGTGCAGGGGGAGAGGAGGTGAAGTCCTCAACCTGCCCTGGTTTCTTCTTCCTTGGCCATTGGTGTGGGCACAGGGGGAGGTATTTATGATGAAATGTTTTTAGGATTGTGGTGGTGGTGGTTCCTTTCAATGTTTTTGATGTTGGGTGTTTTATGTAAAAACTAATGGAATTCTTGTTCTTTCTTTGTTGTAGATGCTATCCCTTTTACCAGGAAGAATTCTCCGGCTTCTAGAATTTATTGGATTCTCAGGCAATAGGGTATTATATTTTGTTTACATTATTATGAGTCTTGTGGACATTATAAACCAAGAGTGAAGTAACAATGAACAGCTGGTTAACATTAATGTAGTATATCTGGGTGATCTCTAGATATTATTGGTTAAGCAGCTCTGTTATGGTTTGCGGATCTCAGTTTTATTAAACATCTTTAATTCTAAAAAGTTACTCCTTTAGTTGTTAAAATGGGGTTTTGTGTTAAAAAAAGTTAAGCAGGTGTTACCAATTAACATGTTTTCAGTTATGTTACACCCCTTTTCTTTTTATGCCACAAAGTATGCTCTCTATTTTAACAATGAATGAGACGCCTGAAATTCTAGGACAGTGGTGCCCAAACTCCCCCCCCCCCCCGGCTGGTCCTACCCCCAACATGCAGGTGCGGGGACCGGAGGTGGGCTGCTCCTTTTGCTGATGGTTCTGACATCAGCTGTGGTGGCGGTGACAGCGGTGGTCAGCTTTGTCTCCGCTGCACCAAACAGCCTCTGGCTCGGTCCCCTCACTTCAACAGCCTTTGAGGACGTGTATCACTGCATTTGGGAAATTTTCGGAGCCTTCCCCCCTTCAAAATCCATGGCTCTAGGAAAGCCCCATGGCATGCCCGGGATGATTTTTGAAAGCCCTAAAAGATGATGGAATCAAATTATTGCATTCTATATGCCAGCAGATTTGGAAAACACAACAATTGCCACAGGATTGGAAAAGATCAGTATATGTTCCAATCCAAAAAAGGGTAATGCCAAAGAATGTTCAAATTATTATCGAACAATTGCGCTCATCCCACACGCTAGCAAGGTTATGCTCAAGATAATACAGGATAGACTGCAGCAGCATGTGGAGAGAGAATTGCCAGAAGTGCAGGCGGGGTTCAGAAGAGACAGGGGAACTAGAGACCACATTGCCCACATATGTTGGATCAGACAAAACAAAGGAATATCAGAAACAAGGATACTTCTGTTTCATTGACTACACCAAGGCCTTTGACTGTGTGAACAACAACAAAATGTGGCAAGTAATTAAAGAAATGGGAATAACAGAACACCTTATATGCCTCATGAGAAATCTGTACATGAGGCAATAAGCAACGGTTAGGATAGATTACAACATGACGGAGTGGTTTGGAATAGGAAAAGGAGTAAGACAAGGCTGCATTTTATCACCCTGCTTATTCAACTTATACACAGAGCACATAATGTGCAAGGCGGGGTTGGATGAATCACAAATTGGGATCAAAATTGCTGGGAGAAACAGCAACAAATTGAGATACGCAGATGATACCACCTTAATGGCAGAAAGTGAGGAACCTAAAAAAGCTTCTGCTTCGGTTGAAAGAAGAGAGTGCAAAAGCTGGCTTGAGACTCAACATCAAGAAAACTAAGATAATGGCAATAGGCCCTATCAGTCCCTGGAAAATAGATGGGGAAGAGGTAGAAGTGGTGACAGATTTTATTTTCTTAGGATCAAAGATCACTGCAGATGGTGATTGGAGCCATGAAATAAAAAGGCGACTGATGCTTGGGAGACAAGCTATGAGAAACCTGGGGAACATAGTGAAAAGTAAAGACATCACCTTGCAAACAAAAAATCACATAGTCAAAACAATGGTATTCCCTGTGGTAATGTATGGTTGTGAGAGCTGGACCATAAGGATAGCTGCGCGCAGAAGAATAGATGCCTTTGAAATGTGGTGTGGGAGGAGAGCTTCGAGAGTCCCCTGGACAGCGAGGAGAACAAATAGGTCAATTCTAGAAGAAATCAACCCTGGCTGCTTCTTAGAAGGTCAAATAGTGAAGATGAAGTACTTTGGACATCAAATGAGAAGATAGGATTCACTTGAGAAAGCCTTGACACGAGGAAAGGTAGAGGGCGAAAGAAGGAGGGGGCAGCCAAAATGAGATGGCTAGATGATATTGTAGATGCAATAGGTACAAAGCTGGGAGGGCTGAGGAGGATGGTGGAAGACAGAAGTGCCTGCCAGGCAATGGTCCATAGGGTCGCAAAGGGTCGGAATCGACTGTGCGACTGAACAATAACAAAAAATATTCTTGTCCATAGCTTGCGCTCCTATGTACATTTTCTCTGTCCACTTCATTCATTAACTTCTCTCTTTTGTGCTTCCATCCTGAAACTTGCCCATGTGTAATTCAGGATTGTAAACATCAATGCTCGCACTTTCAAATAGGCTTGGGATAACTTATAGTGTATTGTACCGTACAATTTATAGTACAAGTTGTACCTCGCTTAGAGTATAATGCGTTGCACAGGATTACTCTTTAAGCGAGTTTGCTCTTTAAGCAAAACACCATTGTAAGTGACAAATTGTGACTTCTGGTGGGGGAGATTGTGAACCCTGATTTATTTGTTATTTGTCTTATTTTGATTATTATTCTGTTTGCTGATAGGAATTAGGACTCCAGCAGTTACGGCAAGGAGCGTCTGGTGCCAGTTTGCGAGCCATACTGTGTACTTTCACCCTGCTGCTTTACCACACTTATGTTTCATTAATCCTTGGTAAGAATGGGAAATAAATTCTTGGCTGAAATACTCCTGAATGCTTTATCCCTCTAGCATAACGTTTTAGTGATTTATTTGTTACTGTTGTTTAATGCCCTGCATTTTTCTCAGTGCTGATATGTTCATAATTTGGAGTGAATTTGAGTTCCTAGATTAGTTAGCCTTAATGACAGTGCTGATCAGCTGCTTAGAAGAAGTTAGACGAAGGAAGGAGATATTTTCTCCAATGAGGTAGAAAATGTTTTTCCACATGGCTAGATTCTGATATGTTAGCTGTATTTTGGTAAGAGCTTACCTTTTACCATTTCTTGTGGAAAACCCATAATGTATGTGTGTGTGTGTGTGTGTGTGTGTGAGAGAGAGAGAGAGAGAGAGATAATGTTTTTCTCAGCTATTTGGGGTTTTTATGTTATGTTTGTAGCCCATTGATTGTAGCTACCGTATATGTTCTCCAAGCACTTGCTGCTAGGGAAGGAGCTAAAGCTAAGTAGATATATGTATTGAGAAGAGGGAGATGAATTAAATGAATTTTGTTCTGCAAGGCTGGATGGGCTTCATCCAAGGATACTGAAGGAACCTATAGATATAATCTCAAGAGCTGGCTATACTCTTACATAATTCCTAGAGAGAACTCTGAAAAAGCAGACAGGTGCCAGTGACATCTTCAAAAATGGAAGATGAGGCAAGTACAGATCAGTCAATTTGACTTCAGTACAAGGATAGATGCTAGAAAGGATCAGTAAATAGTTAGTCTGTACGCTTTAAAAGAATCCCAGTCCTTACTAGGACCCAGCATGAATTTCTCAAAATACACAATGCCTGATTAATCTTCTCTCTCTCTCTCTCTTTGTTGTTGAAAGATTCAGAAGCTTGGTGAAGGGGGGGGGGAATGCTGTAGTTGTAGAATATCTTATTTTCAGCAAGGTTTTTTTAAACAAGGTACCTGACAGTATCATTATTGTTATTGTTATTTTTATACCTGCCATCTAGCTAAATGTCACACTGGGTGGTGAACATACAGAGATATAATAAAAATCACAACAATAGAAACCCACACTAACCCAGACAATGATAACACATAAAACCTAACTATAAAATATCATTTCTAATCTAACAGTGATGGCAGTGGTAAAATTATAAACAAATGTAGGAACAGAAGTAATTTAGCACAAGATCTTAATGAATGCCTTCTTAAAGAGTTCCACTTTACCTAGTTTATGAAATATGGCAAGGGATGGAGCTTTATGGACATATGTTGGGAGAGAATTTCAAAGTACTGTAATAGTGCCACCATGGAGAAGGCTGTGTTCCCAGTGGAAATCTTCCTGACTTCTCTCGGGGTGGGCAGCCACAGTCTACAAGTTTGGGCTGAGTTCATTAGAAAGAAATAGTCCACCAAGTATTGAGATCCAAAATCATTTAGGCTTTACAGGTTTAGAACCTTGAATTGGGGCCAGAAGCCTACTAGGAACCAATGCAGCTGAGCCAATGTAGGGGAGATCTGATCAAACAGTGGGCTTCACACCACCAATTGGGTAGCCATATTCTGAATCTGCTGCAGTTTCCAGAATATTTTAAGAGGAAGCCCCACATAGAGTGCATGATAGTAATAAATTCTTGAGATTGTCAGTGCATGAACTAGTGTTGTCAGGGACTTCATGTATAGGAATGGGTTATCTGTAGCTGTGGCCACTTTTCCATGGTTGGGTCTAGGCCAGTGTAGGCAAACCTATGGCATATGTGCCTGAGGTGGCATGCACAGCCCTATCTGTGAGCACGGCCCTATCATGGGCAAGTCTTGCCTCGTGCCACCAGCGCCAATGGCAGTGCCGCTTCTCCACCAACCCCTCCCCCTCCTCCAATGAGGAGGTGAGAGGGGAGGCTGAAATCCTGTCTGGAAGGCAGCATTGGGGATGAGGCAGCCATATACCACCCACCCCTCATAGGAGGTGGTGGAAGCAGTGCACCCACAGTGTGTGCGTGCACACATGCCCACATGACATCGCTGGAGGCACCCTGGTGATGTTGCATGGTCATGTGTGGTGCCTGCCTGTGTGCTGCCCCCTTCTCCTTGGGCACTCCGTCTCTAAAAGGTTTTCCACTACTGATCCTGAACCTGGTTTTTCAAGGGAAGAATAACCAAGATTTATATTTACAAATGCATGATCACTGGGACTGAAACAGTGTAGTCAAAGTGAAAGAAATGAGATTTCAATTGAATATGGGAAAGAACTTCCCAAAAAAGTTGTTTGGATTACCTTAGCAGGTGATGGACTGTCTAGCATAAGAATTTAGGGGTATCTGTCAAGGATGTTTAGCTGTGGATTTCCTGTGGACTCAGTGATCCTTGTGGTCCCATCCAGCTCTACAATTCTATAAGTCTATGAAAGCCTGTACATGGAAGATTTTTCTTTTAAAACTAATTAATTTTGGATTTTCAGGTCAAGAAAAAAATGGGTGTACTTCATGGCTAGTTTTTATACCTGGTGTATTACTAATATGTGCTTTACAGCTTTATTTTTTTCATTAAAATATTTTCCCTCCCAGCTAGATTGATTTTCTAGTAAACCTGCACATTATGCGTATGTACAGATTAATGTACCAAGTATCAACTCTTCGACACTGTGAATACTGAAAAAAGTTTTTGTTACCTTTATAGGAACAGGGGAGGCCAATATTGTAGAAGCAGAAACCCTCCTTCAGCCTTACTTGCAGAAGTTTCCCAAGGTTGGAATTTCTTTTTCTCTTTCTTAAGTCTTTTTTTGTAGTTGCAATTAGAATGGTTGTAATTTGCACTTTCTTTTTTGTTGTTAAGGGTGCCATCATTCTATTTTATGGTGCGAGAATAGACGTATTGAAAGGAAATTTTGAAAAGGTATTACTTCTCCTTTTTACAAAAAAAACAAACAAACCTCAAGATACTGTTTTAACTTTGCTTTTAATCTTTTGAATTTGTGTTATAATTCTGTTGACTGGATTAACCTAGCTTCCTTGAATATGGAACCTAATTGCCTCTGATGACTGGGAACTCATAACACATTTAGTTCATTTTTTAATTTACCTGTATTCATTTTAAAGACTCTTAATATCCCCTGGCCCAGAAATTTTCCAGAGTAGGTTAGTTAAGATGAATAAAGTAACAAGTGGTACGTTCACTTCCTATACAGTTCTTAGAGTCTTTCAATGTGCTTTCAATTGAATTTCAGTTTTCAGTTGAATTAAAATTCATTTCACCTATCATTATTAAAATAGGGTTTGAAGATTGACAGCCTCTTGAATATCCATTTAATTCATTCATTTTATAGACATCACTAGGTAGGGAACCAGTGGGCAAATATGTTGTTTTACATTCTGCAATTGTACCCCAAGAACAAGTGGACAATCTTACAGTGTCCCTTTCAGGCAGAAATTTAGCCCTAATTTCATGACTTCAGAAGTTGAATGCATTAATTTCTTGTTGACAGATGCATGTCACTATATTAATTACAAAGAGAACATTTTTACATTGCTAGCTTTTAAAATAATGAATGCTGTTATTCTGCTGGATCTGCTTGTCTCTTGATTAAACTATAGCAGTGGTGACGAACCTATGGCATGTGTGCCAGAGGTGGGACTTGGAGCCCTCTCTGTGGGCACGCACGCATGCAGTCACCCCAGGACATAGTTTGCCCTCTCCCTTTGCTCAGCAGCCCAATGGGAGTGCTTCCTTCCCCTCCCTCAGCACAGAGCTCACCCCGCTTCTCTGCCCAGCAGCCCAATGGGAGCGCTTTCTTCCTCCCCTGTTGCTGTGTTGGCATTTTATGATAAATAAGTAGGTTCTGGGTTGCAGTTTGGGCACTTGGTCTCTAAAAGGTTTGACATCACTGAACTATAGTATCAAGCTTAGTTTTAATAGCTGGATTTTGTTATTAAACTTTCAGATACTTTTGCATACTACCATCTTTATTGCTTGACCTGTACAGTAATACCTCGCATAACTAATTTAATTCATTCAGCGAGGCTGCTCACTATGCGAGGTTTGTGCTATGCGAGTCAGACTCGCATAGCGAAAATTCCTATGGAAAAAACTCGCATAATGAGCTTTTTTAGAGGAAAAACTCGCATAGCAAATTTTTTTCGTTATGCGAGTTTTCCCCATTGAAATGCTTGTTATGGGAGTTTTCTATAGGGAAAGTCCGACTTGCATAGTGAATATTTTCGCTATGCAAGTCGGATTCGCATAGCAAAAAAATTTTCATGCGAGTTTTCCCCCATAGAAACGCTCGCTATGAGAGCGTTTCCATAGGGGAAATCTGACTCGCATAGCGAAAATTTTTGTTATGCGAGTCGGATCACTTTTTGAAAAACCCGCTCGTTATGCGAGTTTTTCGCAAAGTGAAACACTCGTTTGACTGTATTTAATATTAACGTGTAAGCCTTAATTTTGTTATGCTCACTAGTCATATCAATAAACTTGTCACTGCTATCTAAAATATATAACACAAGACAAGAACAGACAGGAGGGAGGGAAAAGATAAATAAACATAGCCACTAGTTCTTAAGGTTACAAAGTTTTTACAACAACCTAATAAACGAAAACTGATGAAGGAGGGGAAAGGGAGAAAATTGATCTGTGAGCCAGATCAGAGGAATTTCTCCACTGTCTAATTAGTCATCTGCTCAATGGAACAGCTTCTGTAAGTTGTGTGATATTTTTTGCATCTGTGTGAAATGAATATTTAACTACTGAGGACAATTTAATTTAGTTCTTTAAGCTAACTTCTAGTTTATCATTTTAAAAACAATCAGATTTCTAAATGTGCAAAGGCATCAGTGCCTGAGTGGGTGGTTACTTCCACTTGGACAGTATAGCCCCTCCACGTCCACGTCCCCCCCCCCGTTGTTTTCTGCTACTGTCAAATGTTTCTTCCAGCAGTGTAGGGGTGTTGAAAGAATCTTCCAGAACATAACTTTTTTTGCCTTTCCCCATGGATGCGAAAGAGGGGCATTCTGGAAGTAAGAGTAGACTGTAACTCTTTTTTTCTTTGGCTGCCTCTCAGTGTCCTATTGCCCCTCCTGAAGACTTAAAGATGCACCTCTTCTCCTCTCTGTCCTTTCTGGCCCTCAAACTGTTAACATCTCTTTTCTTGAAAGTGGGTTAAACTCCTCCTCTCTGAGCCATGGGATCAGGCCTTAAGAGATGGCTTTTTTAGGTTAGACCTTTCTGTCAGACATTTTTATAAATAAACTTGAGTAACTTTTATTTAAGTTTAATCTTTTTTCTGGTTTATTGTTTCAGATAATATAAGAATAGGGTATTTAAAGTTCACAAGAACACTGTAGCTGTTTACTCTGCTAACTAAAAGAGCTTCTAACAGATCTTCCCACAGATTGAACAGTCTGAATCAAATTTTACAACAATGCGGAGGCGAAGAAGTGAAGAGCAAAAACTCTTTTCTGAAATCTATTTTTAAATTCCCTTTAAAGATTAGTGTGAGAAAGTGGACCGCTGAGTTCCAGGCTTTCACTCTTTCTCTGCTTTTGTTTGTTTTTATCTATTTTCCATCTTTTAATATCTGTTTTTAGTATTTATGTATTTTAAATAAGAATGCAAAGACACCTGCTACTTTAAAACATTTTCCTTTAAAATCCTTTAAAGTTCTTGCCCTGTTTGCTTCCCAGTTTCACATACATATTAAATAATTCACTCATTTAAATATAATTAATTCATAATCTACTGTCTGGTTGGTCATCCACTTTAAGTAGCTTTAAAATATTTATAATGCTCTTTATGACAAAGAATAGACCATAGTTTGAATGAGAGACTATATTCAAGCAGGATATAATTGACATTTCTCTATGTAAAATTGAATTCTAGGCTCAGGTCACATTCCAAGAATGCATTGCAGCTCAGCAAGAGTGGAAACAGATCCATCACCTCTGCTACTGGGAGCTGATGTGGTGCTACTCCTTCCAGCAGAACTGGCTTCAGGCATATCGGTATGCAGATCTGCTTTGCAAAGAAAGCAGGTGGTCAAAGGTAAATGGGTGATCAGATATTAATATGAAGTGACAAGAACCATAGTTACAGCTGATGTGAACATTCCTAGTGCAGGCCCCTTGTGAATTCTTCTACTATTTTGCTATTAAAGTTTTGTATTATAATTGAAATACAGTATTCAGTGCTAGGATTTTTAAAGAAGAAATTGTTGATACTGTAAATCTATGAATAAATGCCTTATAAGAAGTGCTACATCACTTGATGTTTTGTTTTGTTTTGCATAGGCTATATATGTGTTTCAGAAAGCTGCCATTTTATGTATGCTTCCAGAGGAAGATGTGAGAACAACTGGTGAAGACATTGTAGCTTTATTTAGGTATGTTTTAACTTATGTTTGAAGTTGGGCTAAGTAGATGTACCGTGATTTTCCTTTTGATGTTCATCGTTTGACTATTTCATTTTGTATCACAACCACAAACCTGACCATCTGCCTTAACACAACTCTTGTTTTTCAGCTTGTTTGAACATAATCTCTGGGAGATTTGCTGTATATGGTCTTTTGGCAGTCCTTTTATAATAAAAAACCCCTACAAAATAAGTGCTGGGTACTAATCTATTCTTTTTCTGTGTGAAAGTTTTCCCCCACACAGCTGTCTACCACCAGTCCTCTTCAAACCAATAACATGAGTTTCTAGTAATATTTCCTATGTGTTTGTTGTGGCTAAGGATTAGTGGAAATTTTCTGAGCTACATCCTTTTCTACTTTTAAGAAACTGTTAAAAATCATGCTCTTCAGAGAAGCATTTGAAGAAGTCCTTAGATGAAAGGAAAGAAATTATAACCCTTACTGTTGTTGATGCCGCCCCCGCCCACCAATCATTTGATGTTTATTTTATTCTTATGTTTAATCTGTTCTATTATAATTGATGTTCTCTATATTTTAACTTTGTCTTCTGGTTGTAAACCACCAAGAGTATCAGATTCTGCTAGATGAGCAGTATATAATTTATCAATCAGGAATTCGGGCTGGTGCTTTGGGTTACTTAGAATTTCGGAATGTCCTAGAAGGAATCTAATCTTTCATACTATTTGAACACAAGTGTGTTGTTTCCTAAATGCAAATTGGGCAAGTAAAAGCTTACTGCACTGGCTGTTGCTTTGTTCCAGGAAGAAGTCCCAATTAGAGTAGAGTCACTGAAAACATATATTTGTGAGTGAGAGAGAGAGAGAATACTTTGGATTAATAAATTCCCTTCAGCGCAGCAAATCTGCTTTAGTTGGAAACAATTAATCCTTAATTTGGTTTATTCCTTCAGAGTTTCAAAGTACAGTAATACCTCGGAAAACGACTGCATCGTATAACACTAAAATCGGATAACGATGCAAAATTTCTAAAGAAATTTTGCATTGGATAACGATCTGTTAGCGTTATCCGATGCAGTCGTTCATAGCAGAAGGGTGGCTGGAAAGCTGAACGGGGTTCTCCGTTCAGCTTCCCGGCCACCCTGCAGCTGCGGAGGCAGGGGTGGAGTGGTTGGAAAGCTGACGGGGGGCTCCCCCCGTCAGCTTCCCCAGCCACCCCACAGCTGTAGAGACAGGGGCGGGTGGCTAGGGAAGCCAACAGGGAGTCCCCGTCGGCTTCCCCAGCCACCCCGCAGCTGTGGATCAGGTCCCCCGAGCCCCCTGGAGCCAGCAGGGGGGTCAGAGAGCCCAAAATGGGTGAAAAAAGTCTATTTGTCACTCATTTCGAGCTCTCTGACACCCCCCTGCTGGCTCCGGGGAGGTTGGGGGACCCAATCTGTGCTATTTCTGAAGTTCCCCTACCTCCCTGGAGGCTGCAGCAAGCCAAAACATTGGGATTCAAATCCCGACGTTTTGGCTTGCTACAGCCTTTAGGGAGGTGGGGGAACTTCAGAAATAGCGCGGATCGGGTCCCCCGACCTCCCCGGAGCCGGCAGGGGGTCAGAGAGCCTGAAATTTTGGGCTCTCTGGACCCCCTGCCTCAGGGAGGTCGGGGGACCCAATCCGTGCTGTTCCCAACCTACACGGGCGCTGCGATCACAACATATGATTGGCGCTTGGGTTGGGAGATTGAATGGGCATGCACCCAACCCAAGCAGCTGATCCCACGCTGTGATCTGCCTGCCTCTTTGGAAAGGGCAGGGGGGATTCCACTCATGGAATCACCACTGCCCTTTCCAAAGAGGCAGGCTGATCGCCGCCCCCCCTTCCCTTTCCTCTTCGGAAAGGGAACAGGGCTTTTTTTAACGTTGTGCGATCAATGCATCGCACAACGTTAAAAACCAGATAACAATGAGACTTGTGGAACCAAGTCTTATCATTATCCGAGGTACTAGTGTATCAGGTATGATGACTCCTTAAAGTAATTTTTGCAATTTAAAAAATAGTCATCTTGCTCAGGTATTAACTCAAATTCTGAAGAAGTTGAACTAAAGCAATCATGTATAAAATTGATGCTTTGTTTTTCTCAAGCTACAAAATGAACATCTGCATATTCTGAATATTTTTGTAAGTGTTTCTTAAGAACATGTGTAAGAATAGATAACACCAAAAACAACTTTGCCATACTTTTATACAAATGTTCTAACAAATTCCTATTCTGTAGAGATAGATTTTAAGAGACCAACAATCACAATTTTGGAAATTCCTGCTGTAGAAAAGGTTTTGCATAGGGTCTTGGGAGACACACTTGAATTTGTAATGTTTAACATTCACTGGCAATATCTGAAGTAACACGGTGGCCCCAGCCCGTTGGCTGATTTGCTAATTACTCCCCCTCTTAATTATTTTAAATATTTTAATCTTTAGAATTTTTTACCAGATTGTTCAGGGTTTTATTGCTGAATTTTATTGTTGTTGTTGATTTTTTTTAATGTTTTGTTCTGCAATATTATGTTAGCCACTCTGAGTCGCTCTGTGAGTAGGGTGGCATACAAGTGTGAACAAACAAACAAATAAATATTTGATTTATTTCCAGCACAATAGAAATTTAGGAGATATCCGCTGTTTTTCTTCTTGTAGGCAAGTAGAGAGCCTAAAGCAGAGAATTGCAGGAAAGTCTATCCCAACAGAAAAGTTTGCTGTAAGAAAAGCACGACGCTATGGAGGTGCTCAACCTGTGAAGCTAATAGTACCTGCTCTGGTATTTACCGCCAACTTACTTCAATCATCTTTAGAGTGACTGAATAAATATGTGCTTGTATGTATGCTTTGTTGTAAATAACACAAGGCAAACATCTCTCTCCAGTTTTGTCAAGCAAGTTTTAGCTATTTGTGTGTGTGTGTGTGTGTGTGTGTGTGTGTGTGTGTGTGTGTGTGTGTGTGTGTGTGTGTGTGTGTGTGTGTGTGTGTGTGTGTGTGTGTGTGTGTGTGTGTGTGTGTGTGTTTCAAGATACTCACTGGCTGAAATCCAGTGGTAAGTTGTGACTAGAGTAGGCCCATTGAATCAATGTGAGTTTGATGAGTCAACTCCTCTGTTAGTTCCATTGATTCTAGTTGTGCCTTTTTACTGTCTTTCAGCCACTACATTTACTAATGTCTATTTCAATTTTTTTTTGTTAAAAAAGAGGATTATGAAAAGAATCATAAAATCAGGTGCTTTGTAATACTGTGTAAAATAGATTTTAGCTGTTAGATTATGTAAAACATGATTGTTTCAATGTTTAAAGGATTGTAATAGTTTCCCTCGCAGATTTATCCTGGGTAGATAATGAAGGTAACAGTTGTGTAAGAACCCAACAACAGTGCTGCAATGCACACAACCATAAATACTGTGATAAAACTTGTATTGAAAGGTTCACATTATATAAAGTGCAGTGTGAAGTATTGCATGGAAAGAGGTTATTGAATGAAATAATTGAATTTATTGCTATTTTATGCACCACACTTTCACTTCCATGTTATGGTCATCCTAATATGAAGATGTGTTAATTCTATTCTCTCTACCATGATGTGTTATTGTAAGAAACATCTTTGAGAAAAGTAAATGAATGGTTTACTTCGGATACTTATTTAACAGCCTTTTTCTTGTTTCTCACAGGAAATGATGTATGTTTGGAATGGCTTTTCCATCATTGGCAAAAGAATGGATCTCACTGAGAATTTATTAGTAACAATAGAAAAAGAAGAAACTACTTTAAAAAATGAAACTTGTAAGTAGTGCTTAAACATATGATGCAAGAGAACATTTGTAATGGGTTCTTTTGGCATATTTAAATATATCCTGGGTGGGAAGTGACTGGTCTGCATATGCATTTGTTCTTTACTTCTGTGTTGGCTTTCAGTAGAACTATTAGTTACAATGATAAACAGAATTCTGTTCTTATTAGTCCCATTCCTAAAAATAATCAAGCTGACATTGACAAATTGCCATACTACTACTACTCTTCTTTTCTTTTACGATGTGCACATTTCTGAAAGTTCCTGAAAGATGTTTGTTTATAACTCTATTTGTTTTTTCAAGGGATGTAAAATAGAAATTATGTGCCTCTTCTTTCTTTTTCTCTTCCTTGCTCTCTCTCTGTCAGCTTTCCTCCCCTCCCACCAGCCCTGTGACTCCTTTCTGGCTCCTCCCCCCTGTTCCCACCTTATCCTCTCTCTCCCCCTCCTCTTATGGCCTGCCTCTTTCCATTATTCCCCTCTCTCTTCCCCCACCTTATGGCTACTCTGTGCTTGTGCACATTTGTTCAGAAACACTCACCTGGTAAGGCTGAAGCCCCAGTCTATTATCTTGCCCATAAATAAGCTTTGTTGACCACAATGAAGCTAATTAGTCTCCTGAAGTGCTGGCAAATAAATTGGGCAATGGCTACAGAATACTTCAGTAGCACGTTATGAAAATTTTTGTATGTAACATAAGCATTTCTGTAGTCATCTGCTCGACTACTGAGCAGATCAATCTCAAAATTTTAAAACATGCTTGTAGCAGGAATAATTTCCTATTCAGAAGGGAGTGGTAGAAATTTGAAAAATAACCTCCCAAATTCACTCTAACCAAACAGAAATTGTTTGAGACTCAACATCAAGGAAACTAAGAGAATGGCAACAGGTCCTGGAAAATAGATGGGGAAGAAGTAGAAGCAGTGACAGATTTTACTTTCTTAGGATCCAAGATCACTGCAGATGGTGTTTGCAGCCATGAAATAAAAAGGCGACTGATGCTTGGGAGACAAGCTATGAGAAACCTGGGGAACATAGTAAAAAGTAGAGACATCACTTTGCAAACAAAAATTCACATAGTCAAAGCAGAGGTATTCCCTGTGGTAATGTATGGTTGTGAGAGGTGGACCATAAGGCAAGCTGAGCACAGAAGAATAGATGCCTTTGAAATGTGGTGTTGGAAGAGAGTTTTGAGAGCCCCCTGGACAGCGAGGAGAACAAATAGGTCGATTCTAGAAGAAATCAACCCTGACTGCTCCTGAGAAGGTCAAATAGTAAAGATGAAGCTAAAGTACTTTGAACATCAAATGAGAAAAGAAGATTCACTTGAGAAAGCCTTGATGCTGGGAAAGAGGGGAAAGAAGAAGGGGGCAGCCAAAAATGAGAAGGCTAGATGGTATTGTAGATACAATACGTACAAAGCTGGGAGGGCTGAGCAGGATGGTGGAAGACAGAGGTGCCTGGAAGGCAATGGTCCATAGGGTCGCAAAGGGTCAGAATCGACTGTGCGACTGAACAACAACAAACAGAAATTGGTAGGAAAAGGTATTACATGGATAGGAATGTTATTAAAATCAGAAATTAGATCTTTAAAAGTACTTGACCAAAGTAGTTCTCCAGATTTGACACCAAGGAGCCCATAATATCTACAGTCATTTTGCCAATATGGTCCTGATTCAAGAGCCTGTTAAAAAGTTATAACCTTTTGTTTGGACTGTTCCCTCGTATTAGAAATGGTATACAGACAGTGGTGGGCATCAGCAGGTTCACACCAGTTTGCCAGAATCGACAGAAGAAATTCTGGCTGACCCCACCCATTCAAGTTTTGAAATTAGTAGTCCTAATTTGGGTGCAATGCAGGGCTTTCCCACGACCAAGCCCACCATACCACGCCCACAGTGTGGTAGGTTTTTTTTTAGCCCACCACTGTATACAGACTGTTGCTTCAACTAATCACACCGTATCAGAGTTCCTTTCCCACTCCCCTCTAATATACATATTTTTAACCAACAGGGTTAAGCGAATTGAAAAGGGTGAATGGCACTTGGAAATATGAAACAAATAATTTATACTCATTCAGAATATTATTTATTTATTCCTTAGACTTATATTGCTGCCTGCTTGCCTTGATGACTCAGGGCGGCTTACAGTCAACAAAAACGACAGTCACAGTACAAAATTGAGTTACGACATAACTAAAATTAGTACACTTAAATAGCTATAATACAGCTTATTAAAACATCTTTAGACAGTTAAACTGAAGTCCCCAGATGGTGAGCTATTTAGAGTAGTCATAAGAGCCAGCCCGGGGGGGGGGGGAGGCTACTCCCATCATGCCACCCCACACCCGTTGGGCCAGCCAGGTCTTCAGGCCTTTCCTGAATGCTAGCAATTCTAATTGGAAGTAGAGGTCAGTTGGCAGGAGGTTCCAAAATGGCCATTGAAAAGGCCCTCTGTCTGGTGCTAGAGAGGTGAGCCTCTCTAGCAGTTGGTACCCTTAGAGAGCCCCTCTGGGCCCACTACCATGTAGGGCTTTAAAGGTTATAACCAGTACCTTGAAATGCACCTGGAGGCACACTGGTAGCCAATGCAGCTCCCGCAGCAAGGGTGAAGCATGGTCATAGCGACCACACCCCATCACCACGCGGGCAGCCGTATTCTGAAAAGGCATTTTACTTATTTAGTTGTATTTAGGGGCAACCTGTGAGTTGTATCAACTTGAGGCACTCCTCCTACTCAAGACACTAATCACTGGAGATTGCTTTTGATAAGAATCTGTATTTACCCCTGAAGATCTGTTATGCCCACTTGGGGCATTTCATATTTATTGAGGATAATACGGGAGTGATTTTGACTTTCACCTGTTATTTTATTTTAATTTGATGCTTTATTTTAAGGTCATAATGAATACTACATGGATGACATCTGTCTACTACAGTTACTAAAAGGGCTATGTTTGAAACATTTAGGAAGATACTTGCAAGCAGAGCTTTGCTTCAGTCAAGTTATTCAAAGGTAAAAATGAAGTGGAATTTGGGAGAACAATAAAATTCTGCAACATCATAAAACATTTTTTAAAATGCCTTTCTTGCAGTTTTAGAGCCAAAATTTGAACTGGATAGGTTTTGTGTCCAAAGGTATCATATAACGAAGAGAATTTGGAAAAAAAATGTAGTATCATACAACAAAAATCTCTATGCGATGCATTATACAACGGATATTTTTCTTTGTACGATTTTGCCCATAGAGATTTTTGTTGTACGATTTTGCCCTTAGAGATTTTTGTTGTATGATGTGTCCCATAGGGATTTGCATTGTATGATGCATGCATCGTACAATGACAAAAAAAGTATAATAAAGTGCCTTGTGGAACCAATTATTTTTGTTATATGAGGTTCCACTGTACATAGTTTCTAAAGAGAGAGGACTGACCCTTCCTTTCAGTGTTAGATGACTTTATACTTGCTAAAAGATTTAACAAAAGGAAAACAAGAGCGTTCTATCACCTTTCCACTTGTCTGAATGGAAATGTTATGTCTATCATGGCAAGTTGATTTGAGAGAGGTGGTTTCCTAACTATTTTATTCTTTCAGCATTTCTGAGCCAGAATGTTAACAGTAGTGTGCTATGCAAATTAAACATTTTTTTTCGCATAAACAAGTGATAGAAAATTCTTAACCTGTCTTTGTCAACAAGTTAGGAAAGGACAGAGGTCATCTTTACTTGCCTATGTTTATGATCATATTTACAACAAGCTTTTCATAACCATCAAACCAATCTTGATTTGTTTTTGGAAAGTACATGTGCAAAAATGAGCTTAGGATCCTATTCAGTTACCAGTTTTCAATTGGTGAAATTCTAGTATGTAGAGAACTTCAGCATAGTGTCTTTTTATATTTAGTTTACCATAATGATGTGATGTTTCTTTTATTTCTTAGTGAGAAGCAATTGAAGTATGATAATTATCTAGTTCCATACACAACATATGAGTTGGGTCTCCTGTACAAACAACAAGATGAAAGAGACAAGGCAATAAGATTAATAGAAGCAGCAAAGTAAGTGGTGATGTTCTTTACATAACTGCAGTAGATTAAAATAACTGACTAGTTGCTATATTGGCAAAATTTTAGTGTTATTTTCTTTCTCCACAATTCTATTCTTATTGCTGTATGGAAAAAAAGAACAGAAAATTAGTAGCACTGCTGAGCAGCTGTTCAATTTACTACTTCTTGTCTTTTGCAGAAACAATTATAAGGAATATTCCATGGAATCCAGGTTACACTTCAGAATCCATGCAGCCCTTAACAGTATGAAAATGACTCCTGCCCTAACGCCTTGATGTTATTGGAGGGAAATGTGCTAATAGAAATATCTACAATTATTCTTTGAAAGTTAGAAAAATCATGTAAATTATGTAACAAAAAAGATGTAGTTTATATTTTCTATCATTTGTGATATTTGAATGCTTGTCATCTTTTTGACCAGTTCTTTTTTCTATGGTGTATTTCCATATCTTTGCTTGGACGTTTAGGGGAAGACCTTATATTTTGTTTATTAAAAAGATTAGTTTCATGATAGACATGAAAGGGAAGTATTTTTTAAAAAAACATTGCTGGTGCAATAAAGAGTAGTTCAAACATTTATTTTTTTATGAGGAGACTACTGTTATTACACATGAAACTATGATAATTCTGTTTATAGTTTCATTATGGAATGAAAGCTTGAATTTCTGCACTACCTTTGTTACAAATTAGGACTAAAAGAAGCTGGTTGCTCATAGTCTTAGTTGTCTTGTTCATTTTTGAAGCTTATAGGTTAATATGCCAAAGATCTTATTTATCATATAGTAGCCAAAAAGAATGAATGGCTTAAAAGTCATTTCATGAATGTTAGCTTAAATTTGTGCAATATATTATAATCCTGTATATGTTTGCCTAAGGTTTCCATAATTTGCTGCAGCTAATAGCTCAGGTTTTATATTTCAGTCACTTGTCTTGTCATGTACCAGATTGTACAACTGAAATGTCTCCTGACACCTTGTCAGTCAACTGCACTTAACTGTGGCAAATTGCACAAGCACCTTACGTGAACAACAGTAGGATTCTGACTAATATATTTCTGAACAAAATGGATGAAAGAGTTTTATTTGGCTGCTCCCTAAGTGAAGTCTTTCTAAATTGCACAGCATTAGAGTTTTAAAAAGAGAGAAAGAAATTCTGAATAATAGTTGTAATGCAGTTATTTTCTTTGTTGTACATATTTGTTAACTGATGTTGCCTGGAGTGAACAGTAACACAAGCAAATGCACATCTAGTTCCTGAGTATACTTAAGGATCTTTCAGTTCCCACCATCAAAGGTTAGTAGGTGTGATGCTCATCCTATATATTTTTATGAAGCTATCTTCAAATTCCAGTTTCATTGTGCATGTTTACAAAGAACATTTGCACCCATGCAAAGTATAAGAGAAAGCCCTTTGTAACCTGTTTGTATTCAAAAACAATTGAAAACGGTTATAGTCCAATCTCATGAATGTCGGTGTCCTACATAAAATAATAGCTGAAATTCTGTTGCTTTAACTTACACAAGATAAAGCTGATGACATAATCAACAACAGTGATTTCTGTTCCAAAGTAGAAAATTTCCAGCTCCTCTCTGAAGGTCCAGAAGCTCCCTTGGGATCCTCTTTATCATGAGAAGTCCTTAGAATATTGGAGGAGTCTTTAATTCAAAAAATCATGGGTGCTGGTAAAATCATCCAATTGGCAGCAGTTTTCAGTAGTTAAAAATCCCATCCATGTCCTGCAACCCCCAGTGGCTTCCCTGTGATGAAAGTAATTCATGAGAGCATTGGGACCTTTGAAAGTAATTAGAATTTTTTAATTTCTAAAAAAGCACCAGGACAACACGGTATGTTGCACACCAGGATTTTAGTCACTGTATGCTGTGGAACCCACAGGCAGATATACATTTCTGAGAGTGTGTATAAATTGGATTGTTCAGATGTGGGAATAAATCAGGGCTCCAGTGAAACCCTATTTATGAGCTGCACATTCATGCACCTTTGATTTTCCTCTGACTGCAAGAAGGAACAGTTGAACAAACAGTAGGCATTCCATGCTTGGTTTGTTTGTTGATAGATGCGGACTGAGAATTCTAGCATATCTTCCCATTTCTACCCTCCCTTTACAAGCCAAAGTCAAAAGCCAAGAAGAAATCACAACCGGAATTCTATTGGGTTTTTTCTTCCCAGAGTAAATAAATAAACAAAAAACATGGCAGTAAATTTCAGCCAATTTTCAGCACACAACTGATACCTTGAGAACTACTTGCAGTTCACCACTGCAACCTCTGTGATTTCAGTTATTATGGAGCAGAAACCCAAGAGGAGTCTTGTCTAGCTTTTTTAGGAAGATATGAGCCAGGGTTCTTGGTCCACACCCATGATTGTTAAGCCGCCGTTGCAAGATTCATAATTTGTTTAGCTGATCCCACTTGCAAATCCAATGAGAGCAATCAAGTAATATGTGACAGATAACACATTTTGACTTATTGTGATATGCAAATGTATCTGTCCAAGGTCATTCCCTTTCTCCAGGACAGGGGAAATGTAGCAGAACCTCTCTTACTTGGGTACCAAATATATCCATTGTGAATGCTGGCATGCTTCTTACAATACTGTATAGTTAGAGTAGTTAGTGCTATTATACAGCTTAAGGTGTTAGTTTCCCCCTTGCCATTAGACTTTCATTATGAATTATGATCTTAGAAATTAGTGGAAAAGTTGGACTACTATGAATTGATTTTGAAATATAACAATTCAGATCTAATTTATTGTCACAATTATGCAGATTCATACTGCACAGACTGTACATGTTCATAAGTAGCAGTACTAGATATAAAATGACATTTATTCCAGATTAATTGGTACAGTTTTGAAATCGCTAGTAAATGGGTCTTATATTAGAACATTGGAAGCAATGATCCCCCCATTTCATTCTGTACTACTTTTCCCCATTTTAATTTTAATTTAAAATTTAATTTAATTTTAATTTTAATTTCCCCTTTTCAAATTTTAATGCCCAGCATTTGATGATAAAGAAGGCATCATCTCTCTCTCTCTCTTGACATTTTAAGATCACCATAATAGAATTTATGGGGAATAAAATTGCTTTGTTAAATTTAAATGAATTCGAAGGAAATTAGAACTTGCCCAGTTATGAGTGTTAATTCTTTTGCTTAGAAAAGCACATACAGTGTAACTGGCAAACTGTGGAATGTGTGGCTTTTCGCTTCCGATCCATATGATAGGATGCTTATTCAGTGATTATTTCAGCTCCAATATGGAGCTTATAGACCAACAGGTGTGACTGTTAACTGGTGACTGTTTAATTTCTCAAACACCCAGGCTACTGGTACATTAGTTTTAAAGTATGGTAGTTGGCCGGTGTTTCTTGTACAGATCTTCATTAGTGTCACTGGGATATTTAATGTACTTTTAGACCAGAACAGACACATATATGGAGCTGCCTCTCAGTTTACCGGTACATAGTTTTGGCATTAAATGTAGAGATGCAGTTTCTTACTCTGCTTATGCCAATCTTGCTGCTAGTTATAATTTTGCATTGATATTATTGCTTCAGTAGTATGCTTATGCGCGTGATGGTGAGCCTTGGCACTCCAGATGTTCTTGGACTTCAGTTCCCCATGAATCCACACAAATGGGTTTACTGCAATTCATCCGGCCTGTGCCACCCTCGTTGCTCCTGGAAGCAGAAGTAAAACGTGCCCATACAGGGGCGGTATGGGCCGGATGAATCACAGTAAACCCATTCATGTGGATTCATGGGGGCTTGAGCTTCTGGGAATTGAAGTCCAAGAACTTCTGGAGTGCCAAGGTTCTCCATTACAGGCTTAAGCTGTACAGGTATATTGAAATCTGGATTCTTTTAGTGATATGTTGCTGAAACATATATTCACACACTCCATTGTGCTTTTAATAATGGGTGGTGGTTTCCACCTTCTAATTGATGTTAATGAGAGATTATTCATTTTAGTAGGGAGGTTATTGACGGATTTCATTTGTCTAAATTATAATGGTTATGGGTACCTGCTATCTTGTAACCTTATCAAGGCCAGAGAATAATACAGCAAATAGATTCAGAGCATTTATCTTATTGTAATATAATGACAAACAACCATCTCTTATATAAGGGGAGGGAAATCATGCCCTGAAATGTGGTTTAAATGTGAATGTAGTTTTTGTCTTTCTGGTGCCTAGTACAATCTGCAGTGTTTGTATTAACTGTTATTCTTACTGTCCTGATTACATTTCACTTCACAAAGTTACCTAAGAGGATCATCACTTTAGCCTTTTGTATACTCATTTTTTAAATAGACTAGTAATCTGAACTAGTCATGCTTGATTGGAAGCAAATCTGACTTGGTTCAGTGAAGCTTACATCCACATAACTGGACATAGGATTGCTACTTGATTGTGCTAACTGCACTGCACACAAAATATATTGATGTAATAAAATGGTACTTGGACAAAAATGATATCCATACCTTGGTGAGAGATTTTTTTTACAGAATTCTGTGATCTTGCCTTTTTATGACAGAAAGAACAAAATAAATATATGCATTTAAGGGAATACTGCAGTCTTGATCACTCATGTTCTTGAATTGTCAAAGACATATACACAACTAGAATTCTTTTTATAAATTGCAGCAAGACCTTCACACGTGGGTTTTCTCCAAATGTATATGTATATACTGTGGTGGTGGGAGAGGTATAGAAATCTGTGAAACAATTATACCAGTAGATTATGTTTTCAATGTAATTTGTCTCTCACAACACATTCAGTGGCTTCAATCTACCTATATATCACCACCAGTCTTTACTGTACATGACTATAGGCCTTTGCATCCTAAAACTATTAACAAAACTCCTTAAGTTGTGGCCACAATAGTAGTTGCTTTTCAGTAGCAGGTATCTGGTTCCTTGCTCTAGATGTGCATGGAAAATTCAGATTTCTCATCTGTATTCTTTTGTAGTACCCTCTTATTTTATATAGGAATGGAAGAGCTGTGTGGTGCATGTGACTTACGTTTTATTTTCTTTATGTTTTATCCTACATACTCATTATCATTCCACTTTTTAAAAAATTGTATGCTCTCCCACGTATCCATGCCCATCAGTCGGATAGAATTATAGCTCAGCATCAGCAGTCTGGGTCCAACAGGGTCAGTCTCTTGGAAAGGAATTGCTTGTGGTGCCAAGCCCACCTTATTAATTACAGGCAGAAAGAAGGGAGGTAATGGAGCATTGGAGTCCTGCACTCTTTTGGCCCCACTTCGTGGCCAAAAGGATGATTGAGGGAAGATCAACCAGTGCTGAGCTGGTCTCACCTTAAGCGTGATTGTCAATTTGATGATACAAGTAGGACTGTAGGAAACTCACACTCCACTTTACCAGATAGAGGTTCCTCAAGCAGGCATATTTGTTCATGGCTTTTAATATTTAGACTTTTAAAAAGTACAGTAATACCTCGCATAACAAATTTAATTTGTTCTGCGAGGCTGCTCGCTATGCGAGTTTTTCACTATGCGAGTCAGACTCGCATAGTGAAAATTCCTATGGAAAAACTTGCATAATGAGCTTTTTTAGAGGAAAAACTCGCATGGCAAATTTTTTCGTTATGCAAGTTTTCCCCTATAGAAACGCTCGCTGTGCGAGTGTTTCCATAGGGGAAGTCTGACTCGCATAGCGAAAATTTTCATTATGTGAGTCAGAATGCTTTTTGAAAAACCCACTCGCTATGCAAGTTTTTTGCAAAGCGAAATGCTTGTTAAATGAGGTTTGACTGTACTTTGTCTTCAGAGATAACCCTCTTGTGAGGATGCTCATATAAACACTCTTCACATGTTGGTGAGGGGGACTGGGGGAACAGAGTCCCACCAATTTGTACACTGCCTGTGGTCACATATAAGAAAGAGCTTTTTGTTTGTGTGCCTAGAGCTCCAGGTAAGGCAGGAATCCTGGGGAAACGCTCCCTTTGGTGCAGAGGAATGGGATATAAGGCCTTTTTTCACATGTGTTGGCAATGCACATATTTGTTACAACACCACTCTCCATCCCAGGATCTTTCATACTTACACAAACATTATAAATGAAATCACTGCTTGGCATAGCTTGGTAGCGGGTTGACTTTCCAAGAAGACAAGTCAAACATCCCTCTGGATATACACAGGGCTTTTTTCATGCCTAAAGCACCTGTCTGGGTTTTGACTTTCATATTGTACTGTATGCCTTTCCTTTCCCCTCTTTTAATTGTTATATTTAACAATGTCAGAAATCCTGTTACATATTTATGTCACTATATCTCCAAAAACATAAAATTCAGGAGTTAAGAATTCAATGTAGACATTTGTTATATTTTATAGCACTGGGTTCCCCATGAATGTATGATGCATCAGAGCAAAGAGGTGGCCAACTGAGGCTCCTCAGAGCTACAGTATCATTATGTTTAGGGGTGATTCTGACTTGGAGGCATTCAGACTATTGGTGTGTGACAGCAAAGTCCTACGCTGCCTTGTGACAATTCACTGCTAAAACTCATACTAATGGAATTAACAATGGCAGGCATAACTGGCAGGATTCTGTGCTATACCCATTTTGTACTGTTTTTTCTACCATTATTCTAGTTGTGCTTCAGCTCTAGACTTCTTGCATTTATTTTTATGAGAATGCTCTGCAACTTTTTGTTCATTGTATTCCCTGCATTGTTAATGGCTAATGCTAATCTCTCTCTATGAACAGAAGCAGCTAGAACTATGCTATGCAAAATATATGTACCGTACTTGTAGCTATGGTTGATATAATCATCCATAAGAAATAAAGAATTGTATGCTTTCTATGTACCTTTGCATGTTTTTGTATTCCATTATTTTTCAGTTCCTGTACAATCTGTGTAGTTTATTGAGTTTGCTTCTTTTTAAATATAATTTAAAATGAACCTAGAGGGTACTGTGGAGAACTGAGCCAGTGTATTTCCATATACACTAGTACCTTGGATGGCGTTAAGACTTGGTTCCACAAGTCTTAACGTTATCCAGTTTTTAATGTAGTGCAATGCATTGGTCACACATTAAAAAAAAGCCCTGTTCCCTTTCCAAATAGGGGGGCCATCTGCCAGCATCTTTGGAAAGGGCCGCGGAGATTTCATGTGTGGAATCCCCACTGCCCTTTCCAAAGAAGGCGGATCGAGCCAAGCACTGGCTGGGTTGGGGAGAGAACAGGCATGCACACTGGTTCTCCCCCCAATCCAGCCGGTGATCGCACACTGTGATCACTGCTTGGGTTGGGCGAAAGAACGTGCATGCACGCCGGTTCAACCCCCAGCTCAGCCGGCAATCGTAGTATGCGATCTCTGCCGCAAAGCCCACATGGCTGGTCTCCAGCCCTGCGGGCTTTGGGGCAGAGATCAACGTTGGGGAATTTGAGGCAAACATTTGCATCGCACAACATCTTAACGTGCGATGCAAATGTTTGCCTCGAATTCTCTAATGTTAACTGATTTTAGCGTTATCCAAGGTAAACGTTATCTGAGGTACCACTGTATGTTATTCATGTTCATTGTCTTGAGCATGCAAGGATTTGAAGTAACCCTGAGAGAATATTTCATACATCCTGCCATGTGGTTTTGCTAGCTTAAGGTCTTCCTACTAATTTTTGTTTATGCTTGGGTAATGCCATGCTTGATTTTCCTCAGTAGATGGCAGTGCTCACAAAGTGACGCTTCTATTGTGGGGTTTCTAACTGCAAGAATGGAAAACTAATTAGTTGGGTATGCAGTAACCTACAGAAACACTTTAAAAAGAAAGACTGCTACAGTTTTAATTGCAGAAAGTTTGGAGTATCATTTTTAAGGAGATTGTGCAGGGAAACTTAATAACCACATATCTTGGCATTGTATTGAGCTAAAATAGTTTAAAGTTTTCCTTAACAGTGTGAAGGAGAAGGCATCAGTTGGAATGCTTAAGATGCAGGATATATTGCACAGTAAAAGCCCTTTAACATAGAGTTGCTCTTCTGTTAGAATATTGTGACATCCCATGTGTAATATGTACACAACCTTAGAAAAAGTTTGGATTCTTGGAGTGGTGTGAATGTGATCTTCTTTGTCCTTTTTTTCTTGTTTATCTGAATATATGCAGCAAGACAAGAGAATTACCACTCCACTTTTACCAATGTGCAACCGTATGTGCCTCCAAAATATGTTATGCATCAATATAATAAAATGCATTCAGCCAAATCACTAAGATTATGTGAAGTGGGAAACAAGTTATGTGCAGATCTGTTTGAAAGATTTGAGCACTGAAGGATTCTTAAAAGCTGGAAATTTTACTGGATGACTGATGTTGTGGTCCTACAGTGTGTTTCTGAGAGAATGGAAAAAGAAAAGAACAGTAAACATGGTGATGTTTAACAGCTGAAACAGCTGTTACAGTTGCAGGGTTCAATTTTAAATATATTCAACTTCAGCCCAAGTGTCACATGTTCACAGCCTTGAGTAGCCATATCAAGTAACTTTCTTGTCAAGTGTATTCAAAGCCAAGCGTCTATTTTGTGGCATGGCCTGACGTTTGTGAATCAGTCTGGAACAAAGATCAGGATGACTCATAGTTTGGACAAAAGGATTGGTTCTTTTCCATGGAAAGGAGGTAATATTTCAACTACCAACTCTGTAGGAACAAGCACCAAATCAAATGACAATGAAAAGTGGCAAGCTACTGCCTGAGGCAAAGCAACAGAAAGTATTCAATTAGCCAAGAAAAGTCCATACTCAAAGCTAGCTATGTTCTTTTTATCATTACCGTATATACTTGAGTATAAACTCAGCCGAATATAAGCCAAGGTACCTAATTTTGACCTGAAAACTGAGGAAAATAGATCGACCCGAGTATAAGCCGAGGGTGGGAGTGCAGCAGCTGCTAGTGAATTTCTATAATCCAAATACATGAAAATATGGTAAAATTAATTAAATTGTTGGCACATGTCAACCCAGCTCTGGGACCCCGTGGTCATTGACCCAAGTATAAGCTGAGTCCCCCTTTTGGGGCTCATTTTTGCGGCTAAAAAACTCAGGTTATACTTGAGTATATATGGTATCATTTATGTAATGCAGATATTATGCAGTGCCTGTATTTATGGCCATTTTGGGTCATGCAGCATTCTTCCACAGGATTGTTCCATGCCATGTGAACTAACTTCTGAGGTAATCAGTCTAGAAAGTGTTAGATAAGCTAGCAAATAAACTTGTGTTTCAAGAGGTTTTGACAGTCTGCAGTTCAAGTTCCCTAATGCTCCCCTCTCAAACACTTTGAAATTCTACTGGGATGTATAATTGTGTTAAATATTATACTTTATATAAATTTTGAAACAGCACTTACTAAAAATAATAAGCTTTGTATGTAAAAATAATAAACTGCCATTCTTGGCAGTCTTTGATCCCATTTAATTAAGAAAAATGCAGAATTGCACACTTCTATTATTTGTACCTCAGCATTCATTTAAAATATGAGTAGTTTCTATGGATGTTTGGTAATGCCTGAGTCTTATTTTTTTTAATAACTACTAGAGTTCAACCTTTTAAAATAACTACTAGAGTTTAACCTTTGTGGGGAAAGAATATAAGATATACAATATTAAAACCTTTTACTAGAAAATCACTTATATTTATATTCACCTTCCATATATTTAAGAAGTATTTTTTTAATTTTGAAAAACTATTCAAGCTACATGCATAGTGTGCACATGTGCCTATCATATATTTTGTAATGGTGAAAACAACACCTATGAGGAACATTTTACCTGCTTGCCAACCTTGTGTCACTTTGGCCAACCCCAGACTGAGCATTTGTTCTCTGTAATGGTCCTGATTCAAGAGTGATGCTACTGGTATCTTTCCCTCCATCTAGATGACGTTTCTCTTCTCTCGGTCAGTACAGTGACAATTTCCACAACCTGCTTAAAGCATTGTTTAGTCTCACTTTGTTCTTGAGCAGGAATTTTCAACCTTTTTAAGCCAGGGGCCAGATCATGCCCCCTCAGACTCTTGGTGGGTTGGGTTGGTATCCCACCACCACCAGCAGTGAGACCACCCTGAGCCCCCACTACTCCCCCCACATTGCTGCATTTGGGGGCAGCGATGGAAAATGCCAGTCCGGCCTGCCAACACTCCCCCATGCCACCGCCAACACCCCTACACATCACCAGTCTGGCCTTCCAGCACTTCCCCATGTCACTGCCGTTGCCAACTCCCACACACACCAACACTGCCGCCTCTTCCCTGCTTACCAGCTTGTCGTGGGTGAAGGAGGGGTCCTGCCTATCCTTGCTCACGCTCAGCCAGAGTGGCACCTGGAAGGCCGCAGACGTCTGCCGCATCTGTTTCCATTGCCATCTCTCCTGGCTTTTTCCCATCCACCTGGCTTGGTGTGTCCCTAATGTCAATCTGTAGCAGGGTGGATGTTGTAAGCCTTCTTACAACATCTTCCCTGCAATGGAGCAGTGTTTTATTTATTTATTTATTCATATTTCATACTTGCTAACCCGCCCCAATCGGGCAAGCCCGACTCTGGGCGGCTTACAACCCAAGTTAAAACACATCAATAAAAAATTTAAAAATTCATAGACTAAAACAGTATCTGGGGGTGTCGTCAGAAGGGTAAAATCCTTAGACTAACCACCCCACATGGGATCCCACATCCCTGGAACCCCACACATGTCCTGCCAGCCAGGTCTTTAAGCTCTTCCGGAAGGACAGGAGCTCTGTCTGCATGCGCAGCTCAGTTGGGAGGAGGTTCCAGAGGGCCGGGGCGAACACGGAGAAGGCCCTCTTCCTGGTGCTAGCGAGGTGAGCCTCCCTAGCCGATGGTACAACGAGAGAGCCCCTCCGATCCGCCCTGGTGGGACGGACAGATGTTCTTAGGGTGACGCGGTCTCTTAGGTATCCTGGCCCACTACCATATAGGGCTTTAAAGGTAATGACCAGCACCTTGAATTGCACCCGGAGACAAACTGGCAACCAATGCAGCTCCCTAAGCAGTGGAGAGGCCCGAGCATAACGCCCGCGCCCCATCACTACCCGGGCTGCCGCATTTTGGACCAGCTGCAGTCTCCGAATGGTCACCAAGGGCAGCCCCATGTAGAGCGCATTACAGTAGTCAAGTCTGGAGGTGACCAAAGCGTGCGTGACCATAAGCAAGGCGTCCCGGTCGAGGAGCGGGCGTAACTGGCGTATTACACGAAGTTGTGCAAAAGCCCTCCTGGCCACGGCTGCCACCTGCTCATTGAACAGTAGCCGTGAGTCCAGGAGGACCCCCAGATTACGCACCGGGTCTGTTTGGGGCAGAACTGCCTCATCCAGAACCAAAGCTGGTAACTCCCGTGTCAACGCGGGGCCCCTTACCCATAGCCACTCAGTCTTACCGGGATTCAGCTGTAGCCCGTTTTCCCCCATCCAGACCTCAACAGCCTCCAGGCACCTGGAAAGGACTTCCACTGCACCGCTTGGGTCCCCACGGGCTGAGATGTACAACTGGGTATCATCAGCATACTGATGATACCGTACCCCGTGGGAACGGATGATCTCACCCAGCGGCTTCATGTAGATGTTAAATAGGAGAGGAGAGAGTACCGAGCCCTGAGGCACCCCATACTGCAGGGGCCTAGGGCTGGACTCCTCCTTCTCCAGACACACCGACTGGGTCCTGTCCCTCAGGAATGAGGAAAACCAGGACAACACTGTGCCCTGGATCCCCAAACCCCGGAGCCTTCCCAGAAGGATGCCATGATCGACAGTGTCGAAAGCCGCTGAGAGATCGAGGAGAGCAAGGACAGACGGCTCCCCTCCATCCCGCTCTCTCCAGAGATCATCCACCAAAGCGACGAGTGCAGTTTCAGTACCATATCTGGGCCTGAATCCTGACTGAAACGGGTCCAGATAATCCGCTTCATCCAGGACATCCTGTAACTGCTGCGCCACAGCTTTTTCCAGGACCTTACCTAAAAAAGGGACACACTAAGCCAGGCAGAGGGGGAACGGGCAGCTGGAGCAAGGGTGCGGGCCAGATGGAATGGAAGGAAGAAGCAGGAAAATATGGGAAAGTTACAAGACATCTTAATTAGGAACTCCTTGGAAATTCTGACCAGCGATCCAAGTATATGTCAGACAGGCAATTGCTAGAATAGGGAGTTCCTTAAGTGTGGATTATATGTGACAGTCACTGCAGCAGCTTTTGTTTGTAGTTGATCTTCAGGAATTAAACATATTTATCCCTTTCTAAGTTTGATTGTTCAGACATGAAAAACTGCCTGTCACATTCCTTTGAGCTTTTTCCGTGTCTAGGCCAGGCATGAAACTGCCGAAATGAAGGCACCTTTTGGCAAGTTCATTCTGCAGTTCCTTTCGCCTGACCTAGTGTGAGAAAGATTAGCCAGCAACACAAGGTTGTTGTTACCAGGGCATTCCCGAGTATGGTTCAAAAATACCACAATCTTCGAGGAGTATGAAACATGGTTTCTCTAAAGGATGGTTCAGACCCGGTAGGGAGCATTACCATAATAAAAGTTTCATATGGAACTAAATATGGTACAAGGCCAACCAAGTAATGCCCTTGCAGAAAGTTTGTGGGAGAGGAGCCACTAAATCCAAAACCTTCTCACCATAAGAAGCAGAGCAAACTTTTGGGCAAGGAGATTCATTCCTTCCCTCCATTCCTTATCTCTCTCTTTCCTCCTCTCTCCCATTAGTGACTCCTTTGAGGGTAAACATCTTCATGGACAATGAGGGAGAATTGGTCTATCCTGTGTACAATATCCCTCATGAACTGTATGTTGCATCAAATCATGTAGTGTGGAGATTCATGGACCATCAAGATGGGATACTGTGTTTGAATGCCTCTTGGTTTAGAAAATAAAAGAATTCCCTGCTAATAGAAAACAGGGATGGCCACAGTGGCTTAGTGGTTAAGACACTAAGCTTGATGACTGTAAGGTACACAGGTCAGTAGTTCAAGACCTGAGTGCTGCTTGACAGAGTGAGCTCCTGCCATCAGTCCCAGCTTCTGCCAACCTATCCATTTGAAAGCAAGAAATTGCAAGTAGATAAATAGGTACTGCTTTGTTGGGAAAGGTAACAACCTTCCGTGTGCTCCGGTGTCTAGTCAAGCCTCCCACGTGACCATGGAAATGTCCGCAGACGCAGACAGCACTGGCTCTTTAGTTGTAAACTAGAATTGGACACAACTGGCTTTCAAGCCACAGAGACCTTTACCTAATAGAAAACAGATAGGGTTGTTTGCCATTTAAGAGGAACAAAAGACATTGCTATGTTCTTTCTCAATCTAGCAAATAACAAAACAGAACTAGGGTTGCTATGCTAATGGACAGGTGTGTTAAACTAAAGTGAGAGGGGGAGCAGGTGGTCCTGCAGAAGTTGAATTCGAACTCCCCTCACTAAATAAAATAAAACGAGTGTTTCTTATTTTGGGAATATTCTTTCCCCACACACATACAATTTAACTCCCAACATTAATTGACTAAAAGTCATGCATTAATTGATTATCATTTACTTAGTCAGGCTGCAAATGTAATTGGCGTTTGTCTAATTCTGTTCTATGTGTGGAATATCGATGTTCCTGAATTTAAACGGATACCTTTATTTTGTCCAGGAAATCTGAAAAACCAGCTCTAGAGATTGTTATGGTATTCATATAAGCATGTAACCACGATAGCTTTGCAATTAACAAATCTGTTTGGGATATTACATGTCCCATGAGTCTGTTGTGAAGGCTGTTGCATAGATCAGCTATTTCCCATAACATGTGTCCGCATTTGTCATATTTATTCCCATGAATGGATTATCTCTCAGGGCAATGAATGGCCTTACTTTTCTGTTTTCACAATCGGTTCCAGATATCCCAAGTATTCTAACCTTAATCCCTGAGATTTCTCTGGAGCTTGCATCAATTTTCTATACTTTAGCTACAAGAGGGCTGGTCTCCGGCTGTTAGCGTCTGTTACTATGCAGCCTAGCTGTCCGTCATCAATCGTAGCAGATGGGGTTGTTTGCCATTTAAGAGCAACAAAATACATTGCTATGTTCTTTCTCAATCTCCTTTGGACTCAGCGTTGCATGCCAAGAATCAGCAGCTCATTTGAGAGATTTGACATTGCCACAAACACATCCTAAAAATCCAGCAGCCAAGAGTAATTTCCTTCTGATTTTTAAAATTAACCTGGATATCCTTCATCTTTCTGAATATCTACCAACCAGGTAAAGGTAAAGGTTGCCCTTGTTTGAAAGCCAGTCGTATCCGACTCCAGGGTTAAGTGCTCATTTCTGTTTATAGCCAAAGAGCCAGGACTGTCTGCACCTGTAGACGTTTCTGTGGATATGTGGCAGGCATGACTAGAGTGTACAGAATGCTGCTACCTTCCCACCAAAGTAGTACCTATTTACTTGCAATTTCTTGTTTGCAAACTGCTAGGTTGGCAGAAGCTGGGACAGAGACAGAAGCTCACTCCATCATGCAGCACTCAGGTCTCAACCTGCTGACCTTCCAGTCATCAAGTTAAGCATCTTAACCACTAAGTCACCGCAGTCCTAGCTGACTACCAACTAGTCAAGCATTAACAGCACAAATATCACATTACAATGTACTTGGCAGTTTTCTCCCGCTTCCATTCCTTTAGTTCCCTTTAGTTCAATAGTTTACAAAGGGTGCAGGAACTCAACAGATCTTTGAACTTGAAATGCAGTTGTCAACTAAATTTTATTCTAGTATTTAAAGATAGATGTATCATTTGCCACTCTGTCCCCTAAACCATGATTGAGAAATGGGCCCCAATGTTTGAGTGTCTGGCTGCAGAGAGAGTACTGGTTTGTTAATCCAATGACAACCAAGAAAGGGGGTGGCAAAATACACAAAAGGTTTCACAATTAGGAAGAATTAGTAAAGGTAAAGGCCTCCCTAGGGTCCAACTCTAGGGTCAGTGCTCATCTCCACTTACAGTCAAAGAGACAGCACTGTCTGCTGCTGCACACGTTTCCATGGTTATGTGATAGGCATGACTAGATGCTGGAGTGCACAGAACACTCTTACCTTTCCTGCTGATCTGGTACCTATTTATCTACTTGCAAACTTCTAGGTTGGCAAGAGCTAACAGGTGAACAAATACTATTCCTGCTTCAAAACTTCCATTCTTCATAGCTCATTAGTTCCTTCTATTGTTACTTCCCAATCACAAGCCATCAACTCTAAAGCATGTTAATTTGCAATTTGTGAAGCAGCAAGGATGCTAGAGGACAATCACACACCCTTTGGTGCTTATGGCAGCTCTACCACCCAGTGCAAAGCTGTTTCTCAACCATTGTGGCCATGGGAAACAGTGCTCACTAAAAACCAGTCTGACAAAGGTCAATTAATTCTTGCAAATGAAGTAAACAAAAAGCTTATTCATCACCAGTCAGCTTCTTGTGGATCCTTCTACTGCTTAATGGGGCCAAGGTTTACAAAATGTATTGTAACTTTCTAACCAAGATCCAGTAGTTATTTTCTGATAAAGAAGGGCTATGGAATCAGGGGGCATTTGATGAGTTGACTCCTCTGTATATTCCATTGTCTCAAATGGGCCTACTTTAGTGACTTATGATTGGATTTCAGCCACTGAAATCTGAATTGAAATTATGAAGGTCATGCAGTCTCATAGATGTGAGGCATGTTTCAATGTTTGGAGTGTGCCTGAATAGCTGAGCTCAGCACAGTTGTAACTTGAAAGCGCCCTCTTGCTCTCTGTCTCACATCCACAGCTGAATGGCTATCTCATAATCATAATATTTTTCTATTCTTTTCTCCCACTACAATATTGAACAAATCACAAGAATGTTTTTCTTTCATTAGAATGTGTTGTCTTTACATATTTAAACATTCTCTCCTGTGTTTTGTTAGTCCTAATCTTGTGTTACATGCATGTCAAGGAAATATTTTTCTTTCCCCCTCTCCTCTATTCTTTTCAGTTATAGATTTCATTGAAGTGTGCAGAAAAAAGAGCCCTCATGGGGCAGAGGTTAAATCGAAGTACAGAAACCAAAACATTCTGAGTTTGATCTGGATGGGTTCAAGATCTTCCACCCTTCTCAGGTCAGCTAAATAAGTCCCGAGTATGTTTGGAGCAAAAATTACCTTGTGAACTGCCCAGAGAATGCTCTGAGTGCTACGTCGGACTGATGCCATAAAGGAAGCCACAGGCCAAGTAACTCTGCTGAGGACAGTGCATTTTGGAGATTTCTCACTCTTGGACTCAACTTAAGCCAGAGGGAATTTGACTGCGTGTAACAACGCCTCATTTACCTATTTGCTGTATAATCCATCTTTCCCTCAAAGCTGTGTCCTAAGGTGATTATTTAGCCACAGTACATGTGCAATATGAACAATGGTGTACTTCTGCTTAAATTATAACAACATATTAGTTTAAATTAGCCTAGGGAAGGTAATTGTGAACATGTCCTTCTTTTTCTCTAAAAATATCCTTTTTGGTGATGAAGAAGTGACCATCCTGAAAAGAGAGGATGGGTTTTATATTGGTTCAACAACAGTCTGTAGTAAATGCCTCAGAGGCATCTTTATAGGTTGCTTCTTCTAATCCTCCTTTGATCTGACTCTGCTTTCCCCATGTTATATTAGGTGTTTAATATGGTCTCTTTCCTTTTAAACTTTTTGCTATCTGAAACTTGCCTGAGGTTCAATTCACGCCCCTTTTTTTCTTGACTGAAACACCCCCAAAGTGATTTGTTCAACTACAATTGCATGTTTTCTGTCATGTTTAAAACAGATTACCAAACCAAACAATTGCCAGAAGCCCCTGAGGGAAGTTTTGTGGGTTAAACAATACTTGGCTACATCACATAAGGCTTCCCCTTCCTTTCATCTTTGGCCTCTCTCTTCCTCCTCCTCTTAACTCCTTTTAGGAACTGGTTTTATCATTTACAGATTGCTCTGTGCAAAGGACTCAGTTAAACTGGCATTTCTACTTCATGTTCTACTTCTCAGGACATAAATCAAGGCCTTGGAACAACCATAACAGTGTAACATTATCCCTACAGTTCGTGATGGAGATGAAGTTACATTTCAGCTTAGTAAGGAGATAACCTGTGGGAGTGATAGGAATTTAATATATCTTGCACTATTTAAATACAGTATGGAAGACATTCAACTTAAAGCTGGTACAAGACAAGGTGATCCATTATCACCAATTTTGTTTATTATGGCCATGGAGTTATTGGCGAATGCCATAAGAGAGGATAGAAATATTGAGTGGAAGGTAATAAAATAAGTTTGTATGCAGACGATACTTGGGTAATATTGAAAAATCCTAGGAAATCATTAGAAAGGGTACAATTACATCTTAACGAGTTTGCGAAAATGACAGGATTAAAAAAAATTGGGATAAATCCAAAATAATACTTTGCAATATAGGCAAATGAACAGAATGAGATTAAGGATAAATATAATATCAAAATGAAAGACAAATTGAGATACCTGGGGATATATATTTCAAGTAAGTTTGATGATCTTAAGAATTTGAATTATGAAAGACAAGGGAAGGAAATTAAAGAAAAAACAGCAGTATAAAAAATTGAATTTACAGTAACTTGGTTTGGTAGGATTGCATTATGTAAAATGAAATTATTGCCAAAATTAATTTTTTTATTTGATGTGCTTCCAATTCAACTTGAAGAAAAATAATAATAGAGTTTCAAAATTCGTTAAATAATTTTTGTAATGGAGGGAAAAAATCAAGAATATCTAAAAATTTGTGGTATTTACCACAGAAAGAAGGTGGATTAGGATTACCGAGCGTTAAAAATTGCTATATAGCTTTCCAGTTTTAAAATGTGGTTAAGATATTAATGAAAGAGGAGGTAATGGGGGGGGGGATGAAATGAAGGAATTGAGTGGGCTAGGGAAAGTAACCTTTTTAGATAAAGATAAACTAAAGACTAGAGTTAAGGGTAAAATGCTAAAGACAACAATGGAAGTTTGGGAAAAATGAGAGGAACATTGGCCCCAGATGTATCTCCAATTATAGAAATGGGAGACTTAAAAAGTTTTCCAGTAAAAATAGATGAAAAAAGGGAAGAAGTGTTAAATAAAAATGATGTGTTTCTGTTGAAAGATTGGGTACAGATATGCAAAGAGAGGGGGGAAATTAGCATTATATAGACAAATGGATTTTTACTGGTTTCAAATTGTGCTAGTAAACAATTGGAATAAAAAGTACATAGAGGAAACAAGTTTAAGGAAGAGAAAGGACAAGATCTGAAGTAATTGTATATCTTATAGCAAAAGGGCAGATAGGTATAAAAGGGTAAGCAAAATTTATAAGATTTTAAATCAAGAGGGTAATGCACAGGAGGTATTAAAAATATGGGAGCAAGATTTAAATATAAAAATTACAGAATTTAGCTGGAAAAGTAAATGGAAAAGAAGAATTATGAGAACCTTGTCTGTTAGAGTTAAAGAACATACCGTTGTACCTCGCTTAAAGAGCATAATGCGTTCCACAGGATTGCTCTTTAAGCGAGTTTGCTCTTTAAGCAAAACACCATTGTAAATGACCAATTGTGGAGGGGATTGTGAACCCCAATTTATTTGTTAAGTGAGTTTTTGTTTGGTTTTATTTGTTAAGCGAAGCGAACATTCAGAGAAAATTCTGCTCTTTAAGCGAGTTACTCTTTAAGTGAGGCACTCTTTATGCGAGGTTTGACTGTAACTTTAAAATGATATGGAGGTGGTACTTGGCTCCAACTCGGTTACATCAGATGGATAATACAAAATCAAAAATGTGTTGGAGATGAAAAATACACTGGGGTCGTATGAACATATGTGGTGGAGTTGTAACGTGGTAAATAATTTTTGGATAAATATTTAGAAGGAAATTAAAGAAATAATCTAATAGGCCCCACCTCCGCATGGAGAAGCCTCGCCCCCAGGAAGTCCAAAGTCACCAGAAAGTGATCTGACCATGGCACAGGTGTAATATCTAATTTCTGTAATTTCAGTATTGAGAAATTATCTTAATTTAGGGATAGGGGGAGGGGGAGAAAGGGGAAGGTATTTTTCTTTTCTTTTTTCTTGTATGTTATTATTGTGTTTGGTTATTGTATTGATATGTAATGAGTTATGAATTTATGTTTGTATTGTCAATTTTTCCTTTTAAAAATCAATAAAAATGTTTTTTAAAAGCCTCTTTTAAAAGAAAGGATTTTAATTTAACAACTACATTAGATAATGTTCAATACATTGAGTATGCTTTGACATGTCACCCTTTATTGGCATAAAAACAAGCATTGGAGATTCTTAAATAGAAAAAACCTAAGAAGTGTCTATATTTTTGAGACTACCTTGAGTTTGAGGTCAAGCATCCCACCCCCAACCCTGTTTGTCCCTTCCACATCCCCCAAGGCAGGCATGGTACTGTAAGGCACTATGGGGACCACATCCTGGCATTTTGAACTATGAACCCACAAATAATATCCCGCATTTATATACCAATTTTTAAAAAGGATTCGATTATGAATAATTATGGACCACCAAGTCACTGACAATTTATGGTGACACTCATAGGTTTTTCTAGGTAGAAACTAGAAAGAGGTAGTTTACTGGCCTGTCCATCTGATGAACTTTGGGAACTGAACATGCAGTTTGCCTAAGGCCATACATGTGGTTGGTCCCATAACTCCCTCAGTCACACATGTTTAGGAGGGATCACAGCTGGGAGGCACAGTAAAAGACTGAATGCTCTGCCTTTGGCTCTACAATCAAACACTCTGACCACTGAGATATGCAGAAAATCAGTTTTTGCAGTAAAACAAGAACTTTTATTTCATGTCTTATGAAACTTACCATATGTTCAAGATGGGATTGGGAGATGTGGGTGAACAGGACACATTACAAACTTGACTGCCTTTCTAAAATCCCTCCATCCCTTTCTCTTCTTCTGCCCCATGGAATAGGTATACTGGCATAACATTGTGGATCAGTGTCCACACACCTGTGTGAATGCACCTACATATGTGTAGGATATCAATAATGCATGCAGTTCCCAATTTCCTTCCTTGTGTTTAGTGCAGCCTTCCTAAAACAGCTTACTTGCAACCTGCAACTCTTATTACATTCTGTTAGCCGATCAAATGCTTACTTTGATTTCATGTTACAACTGCTGGCTCATGTCAATCCTTCTGCAACTTTATTAAAGTCAGATTAAAAAACAATCAAACCCATGCCAAGAGTTCAGCACCCCACTGTGAGTGCAGTATGTGTTTCATCTCAGAAATCAATGGACCGTGGTTAAGAGTGACCCTTTCTGTGGTATGCAGCCTAAATAGCCCTAAATGTGAAAGAGTTATGCTAGGTTCTTTCATGCACTTCAAACACAATGTTTTTTCAAATCTAAGTCCTTTAATTAAAGTGTAGAACACTGGAAATTATTAAGGTTTCCTGCGCTTCTCAGGACATTCTGAATATCCTCCTCCCCATTTAAGATTTTCTAAGAAGCTTTGCCGCTGGGAAGAAAATGCATTTGATCTGATTTACCATACTTGGTGCAATAGCCAAAAATGGACAATGTTCATTGCGAACAGATAAGAACAAGTGAAACTATGGAGACCACAGCTGCTGAGCCTTTACTTCTTTCCAAAACTATCGTGTAGAGGCCACTAAATCCCCTGTAATAAGCCCTGCATCTTTTAGGAACTTGCCCACCACCAGCCCCCATTTCCACACTTTGTATTTGTTCACATCAATATACTAAACTGACCCCAAGGGACATGGAAGTATCCAGCTGGGAGCAAAGGATGTGGCAACCCTGAATTACTGAATGCTCCCCCCCCCCCCGGGGAAATATGTATCACATTCAGACTTCATTCATGGGGTTCTTTTCCCCAGCATCTATTAACTATCACTGGGTGCTTCAGCTAGAAGCAGGGAATATCATTACATTGTGTGTGTGTGTGTACTTTTTTTTTTTTTTTAAAGACCAGCCATACTTCCTGGGAGAACTTTGGTCTCTAGGATCAGGAAAACTGAGGCAGCAGATTTTGAAGGTTACAAAGGAGCAGTTAATTGCTATTAATATTATATTTTTAGTGACAAGGATAAGGAGAGACACTTGTGGGGGGGTTTAAGTTAACATTCTAGTATACCTGGGTGCATAGAAGATATAATTTGTTATTCTGCCTCATGCAGCAAAATGTCTGGGGACAGCCACAATCTGCAGTAAATTGCTGAGATTAGAATGATAAAACTGTTTCAGTCTCCACCCCCACCCTCCAAACAAAACAATCTATACCGACTAATGAAATTTATTTATTTATTTATTTATTTATTCAGATTTATATTGCCGCCCACTTTCCGAGGCAACTCAGGGTGGCTTACAGTCAAAACAACCGTACAATAAAAATTATAAAATATAACCTCACAAAATACAACCAAACCAGAACACAGACTAACTCCCCTCAGGCCGTTGTTATTGGCCCAGAGGAGGGGGTGATGTTCTCAGCCACTGCTAGGCTATGGAGTCTTCTCTATGTCAGAAGCTGGTTGAGTTGGTCTGAATCAGGTCCACACTGGATCTGGATTGAGTTGTTGCACCAGTTCAGGCAATGTGAAAGCTCTAGAACTCTAAAAGAAAGCCAGGTAATGTATCTCCTAAAAGTTGCAAAATAATTTTAGATAAGGAGAGTGCAATGGACATGTGGTGGAGCATGGGGGAGGGAATTGGGCTTTGCTCTTGGTCTGGACAATTTCTAGCTTGTAATTGTATGCAAGAACCTCCCCAGCCTTTGCAAAGAGAAATTGTCTGAGATTGTTAAAGTTACTGATTCTACTGTTTCATGCAGCTGTTTGTTCTTTTCTTTAGTTTGTAGTAGCCAAATAGTGAAAAAGTAGCAATGAATGCTTCTGTGGTTACTAACTGTTCTGACTAGCTCAAGTTAATTTATTCCCCAAAACGTTTGATGATAGCCATGATAGTCTGTGTTTCAAGAATATCAGAGAGTAAACAGAGCAAAACATTAAAATACAGTACAGCAGTTAGTCTTTAAAATGGCACAGCATTTTTAAATCTTTTTGTTTTGTTGACTCTTGGATATCTATAAAACTTGTGTCATTAAATTTAATACTTTGCCTAATCCTCTTTTTAGTTTAATTTATCAATTTGAAAAATAACTTTTATTCTGTGTGATTCCCACTGTAGCACATAATACAACACTTTGAACAGTTAAATTTATTTCATTAATGTTCATGTGAATCAGCATCACATCAAATCCAATTCTTTGTAAGGACAGATAAATAGCTGAACACTGATGCTGATAATGAAATAGCTTTGGTGGGAAGCATTTTCATGCTTAATGTTAGTTTCTAGAAATCGTGAGTTGTTGTTGTTGTTGTTTTACACCCACAGCGCTAAGCACCATCTGCTCAGCAACCACAAAATTTCCCACCCACCCATCCTTTGGCTAATTCCAAAGTCTGACTCATCTTTAAATTCATAGGGTATGCTCTGAATTAAGATGCTGTGTGGTGCCATAAGCCCTATGTAGATGAAAAACATTCAGATATACTGCCTGTAGAATAAATCTGTGTATGGTTGGGATCAGGTTGAGAATCTTGTACAAATATATATTGTACCATCTTTTGTATGAAAAAACACAGGGGAAAATGTCTATCAGAGATAATTTCTCAGTGTACTAACAGGATCATTGTTAGGATTATTGCACTAATTTCTCATGAAATCAAAGTGATGCTCAGAGTCTTACAACAAAGACCTTTATCTTATATGGTGAAATGCCTGATGTTCAAGCTGGATTCCAAAAGCAAGAGGCACTCGAAATCATGTTGAAAAATATCTACTAGCTACTGGAGCGCACCAAGGAATTTTAGATCACTTTATGCTTTATAGACTGTAGCAGAGCCTTTGACTGTGTGGATTCAGGGAAACTATGGATGAGGATTCTTAATGACATGAACGTGCCTCAGCACTTGATTATCCTGATAGATATCGTGTAGTTTTTTCTATTGACAAAGGTTCTTCTTCTTCTGTGTCTAGGCCAGATGTGAAACTGCCAAAATGAATCCACTTTTTGGTGAGTTCATTTTGCAGTTCATTTGGCCTGACCTAGTGTGAGAAAGATTAGCCAGTAACACAAGGTTACCATTAACAGGGTATTCCCCGTAGCTTTGATCCATTGCCTTGACGTGCGATCCTCGTTGCTATAGCGAGCCCGGGAAAGAGGCGGCTTGGTCGAAATCCTCACCCCTGCGCAGGGGGAGGGAATTTCGACCAAGCCGTCTCTTTCCTAGGCCGGGGAGACCCTGCAGAGAGGCGCCTCTCCTCGCCCGGGACTCCCTGGCCTCACAGCGAGCCACTACGAGGCCGGGGAACCCCCGCGTGTCAGACAGCGCGCGTGTGTCAGATGGGGGTTGGGGAGGCTATGGGGAAGATCTCTGTAGCCTCCCTAAGCCCCGTCTGACACGCGCGCACCTGCACGGTGTTTGGAAAGGGTACGGAGGATGTTTCCCGTACCCTTTCCAAACACCATGTGGGCAGGCGCTGGGGGGGTTTGAATTGGGTAGATGTTCTACCCAATCCAACCCCCCCACACACACACATGATTGTACCGGATAACGCTAAAAATCACGTTATCCGATGCAAGATTTTTCAAAAAATCTTGCATCATTATGCGGTTTTAGCGTTATCCGGTACAATCGTTATCCGGGTTATTACTGTACATTTCTTTTTCATTATTTCCAAACAACCACTATGAAACCTACAGTACTTTGTCATTAATTCATATTTAAGTGCTTCCTAGTTGGGAGGACTTCTCCTCATCTAAGGAAAATCTGAATGTTAAAGAACTGGAAATCCTTATCAATTTCCTAGATAGCAATCACCACCTTCCCACTCTTAAATCATGAGATTCCCAGCAAAACTCTGAGAATTGTTAAAGGTGTATTGTAGCAAGTAGGCTTCACCATTAAAAGACCGTCGGTGGCAGGTAGCGAGAGGACGCTCGCACCCTCACTCCGGGCCTCGCCATTTCGGCCTCACCATCTCGGCCCAGAGCAGAAGAATGCTGACAGCTGTGGCTGCCCAGAGGATGTTCCCGCCCCCTCCAGGCTTCACCATTAAAAGACCGTCGGTGGCAGGTAGCGAGAGGATGCTCGCACCCTCACTCCGGGCCTCGCCATTTCGGCCTCACCATCTCGGCCCAGAGCAGAAGAATGCTGACAGCTGTGGCTGCCCAGAGGACGTTCCCGCCCCCTCCAGGCTTCACCATTAAAAGACCGTCGGTGGCAGGTAGCGAGAGGACGCTCGCACCCTCACTCCGGGCCTCGCCATTTCGGCCTCACCATCTCGGCCCAGAGCAGAAGAATGCTGACAGCTGTGGCTGCCCAGAGGACGTTCCCGCCCCCTCCAGGCTTCACCATTAAAAGACCGTCGGTGGCAGGTAGCGAGAGGACGCTCGCACCCTCACTCCGGGCCTCGCCATTTCGGCCTCGCCATCTTGGCCCGGAGCAGAAGAATGCTGACAGCTGTGGCTGCCCAGAGGACGTTCCCGCCCCCTCCAGTCTTCACCATCAAAGACCGTCGGTGGCAGGTATCGAGAGGACGCTCCTGCTGGCGAGAGGACGCTCGCACCCTCACTCCAGGCCTCGCCATTTCGGCCTCGCCATCTTGGCCCAGAGCAGAAGAATGCCGACAGCTGTGCTTTTATGATGACCTGATATTGTGTAATTTGTAATTATGATTGGGGACTCTGGGGATTTTGAACTGTAACTGTGATTGGGGATTGGGGATTTCTGATATGTTTTTGATTTTGATTTTGTATTATTTGAAGTGTTGCTGAAATGTTTTATTAATTGATTATAGTGTTGAATGTTATATTTGTGAATTTTGTGAGCCGCCCTGAGTCGGTTGCACCGAGTAGGGCGGCATATAAATTGAATAAATAATAATAATAATAATAATAAGTAGGATATAACTCAGGAGTCTGCCTCTTAAATGACAACAATTGTATTCCCAACTTCATGGGAGGAACAGAAATAATTGTGCATCCCTTAAAAACATTTTGAACACACATCTGCAGATGTAGTTTACATAAGCTTCCATGAGATATTATCCAGATTCCAGAGGATGTAAAGAATGTAAACTTCAGTTTCTGCTTGTGCTTATCAGGGTGAAACTGATTGCAACCATCTGTTACAAATGTGGTATTAAAAAGAGGAATTGACTCCAGTGACTGTAAGCCTCTGTCCTACTCCCAGATCTACAAATATTGAGAAACATTTTTATTTCTAGAAATCCTTGTTTAGGAATAAGAATTAAATGTTAGGCTTTTGAAGGAAGTCAGGGCATCAGGAGGCACCTCACATCTTTAACGTGACAGGCAGTTCAGAGTATGGAGAAGTCATTTTCCAGAATCTCCCTACAAGTGTAGTCATAATTTGAGGAGCAGTCAACAGAAATAATATTCCCAAGCTCTGAATTCAGTGCAGCTGAGACTGCAACAGTTTGTGCATAGACTGAAAAATTTCAGATGGGGAAATCAAGGTTTTCAGATCAAAGACTTTGCTACATGTCAGCATAACTATAATTTATGCCATCTGAGGAGCCAGAGGATGTGATGGCAAATTTGGTTTGCCAGGTCATATGGACATTGACTAAAGTATCTGAAAAGAGAATTGAAGCTTTTGAAATATGGATCTACAGAGGATATCATGCTGCTGAGGATATCATGGGTTGACCATGTGTGATAAAATGAGGCCCCAAGTTCTTCACATATCCCAAAAGGAGTTTAGTAGGTTTTTAGTCTATAGTAGAAATGTGTTCTCATGCTAGCCATACTTGTCTGAAACATTCTTTCTCTAAAACAAATTAAAGTTAGAAAATATTTTTTTATGCTGAGATCTGTAACCTGATTCATCAGAACCATGCTACCAATTTAAATAAAAATATTTTCTTCAATCAACGCGTGTTCATTGAAAATGGGATATCGGGCTAAAAGACAGTAAGTCCCTCTTTGTTTTTCTCTTGAAAACGCTACCAAAACCTCTCATAGTAAATTGGGCTCATCTCTGTAAAGAGAGAGAAAGCCAGGTGTTTGGATCAGCCTGGATTGGCTGGAGAACGAATGGTGAACATATTTTTTCTTGTGTGATCTTGGGAGAGTTCTAGAGGGGATTTTTGTTGAATAATCCGCCTTGGATTGAACGCTGAGAGGCCCGAAGCAAGTGAGGAAGAACGTGCATTCATCATACCATGTGACAAATGTAGAAGTATTGCTCCAGGTGGATGAAGAACAAGAACTCTTTAAGACCATTAAGGAAAGAAAACTCCAGTACCTTGGCCATATCATGAGGAGAAACATAAAGTATAGAATACTCCAACTCACTCTGCAAGGAAAGATCCCTGGGAAGAGAGGCCCTTGATGTAGAAGGAAGAACCTGAAAGACAGGTGTGGCATGTCCTCAGAAGAACTGTTCCAAGAAATTAAGAACAGGAAGACTATTGCCATGATGATAGCCAATATCTGGAATAGATATGGCATTTGGAGCAGCAGCAACTGTCTGTGTAGTCATCCTCTTAATCTGACATTATGTTGCCACTGGGGTTTCCCATCCACTACACTTGAAGGTAATAGCCTATCCACCACCTTAAGAGTACTGTAATAGCTATTCCCTATTGTTTGTCTTCCTTGATATATGATCATATATGCTGTCTTTGCTTGTGGAGGTTTGATTGTGGCCACCAGCAAATCATGTCTGTTATATGTCATTCAGTCATTTCTGACTAATGACGTCCCTAGTAGGGCTTCCAAGGTACAGTAAAACCTCACATAAAGAGTGCCTTGCTTAGAAACTAACCCGCTTAAGCAGAATTTTCTCTGAATGGTCGCCTTGCTTAACAACTAAAACCACCCAAAAACTCGTCTAACAACTAAATTGGGGTTCACAATCTCCCCCACCAGAACTCACAATTGGTAACTTACAATGGTGTTTCGCTTAAAGAGCAAAGTCGCTTAAACAGCAATCCTGTGGATCACATCATGCTCTTTAAGCGAGGTACCACTGTATGTGATTTATGCTGTTGCTTGCCAAAAATGTCCATCTGTGTTTTATGTAGGACAAACTTTATACCGAAGAATTAAAGGACACAAATCAGACATCCAGAATGGCAACACAGTGAAACCTGTCTAAAACCACTTCAGTCTACCTGGACACTCTATCCAAGACCTGAGAGTTATAATTCTGGAACAAAGAAATTACAAAACTAGGATTGAAAGAGAGACAGCAGAAATCAAATACATCCATCTGTTAGACACCCATTGCAGGGGATTAAATATTAGCAAAGGGTTTTTGGGATATTATCAAATTTGATACACAGATTGCTATATACTGCTAGATACTTTATATATTATATTTTGGTGTATTACAACCTTCCTGCCAATTCCTTTTAGCAAAACAGGAAGTAAACAAGTACAGTGTTTTTGTTTGTTTTCTGACATGCAAGTAAGAGGTTAACCAGAAGCCAGAATGGGCTTTCTCCACACCTTTGAGATTGAAAGGGAGACATTTAAAACTAATATGAGTAATCTATTGTTGCTGATAGCTGTAGGAAGCTGTTATTGTTATGCTTGCTTGTCTGTCATTCTGCTTGAGCAAACCCTTCTACCTTTAACCCCTGCATTTGGTGTATATAAATTATGCCTGTAAATTTTACTCCTTGTCTGAAGAAGTGGACTTGATCCATGAAAGCTAACAATGAAAATATAGCAGTTAGTCTTTAAAGTGCTGCAGCGTTTTTTATTTTGTTTTCTGATAATGTGTTTAAAGAGTAGTTTTACCAGGACCATCTTCCAGTGAGTTTCTATAGCCGAGTAAGGATTTGAATCAAATCCTTTGATTTCTGCTCTGATACTCTATCCACTAAACTACACTGGCCCCCAAGACTTATCCTTAATTAAGTTTCTGATCTCTGATCAATGGCTCACAGCATTGCATTTGATCAAAGTTTTATCCTCAGTTACTGTTATTGCATTAAAAGCACTTGTTCCCTCATTTTCACGAGGTCAACAATTAGTGTAAAAACAAGGACCAAGCAACAGTAAAACTCAGTATGCTATGAAAAAGATCGTGAGCCAAGATCCTATCTGTCGCCACACGTAAGAAGTCTTTGATACTGTGTGTGTAATTCTCTTCCACGTAATTACATACCTGACTTGAGTCCATGATTTAAAAGGATCAAACTACAGTCTTTGGCTAGACTCTTAATGGGGTTTTTTGTTGCTGTCTGTACCAGGCTGAGTTAATAAAGTCACTGGCTTGAAGAGTGAATACTTCAGTAAATTCCACTGATGGGCAAAGGAGGGGGGAACTTAAGTTGCATTTTGGCACAAACAGTTAAACCTTCATAATATGTGCATTTATTCAAAAAAATCAGGCAGATTTCTGTAGGGTTTATTCTTAATAAATTTCTTTAGGATTAGATTTTGGCTAGAAAAATAATCTGTACCTTGGAAGCACAAGTAATGTACATAGGTCTGACTTCCATCTTTATTTCTCTGAGTATTTACTGTTGATTGTTCATAGAAAACTTTCTCTTTATACTGTTACAAGAGTCTGCCAGGCCTTGCAAACTCAAAGGAAATGGGGTATGTTCAGCAGCTGCTAGATTTGCTCAGATCTGCAGCTGTTAATGTGGATGACGTGCTCTTCTCTCTTCACAGTACAATGCTTTTCCATGTGCTGTTCTAGTACATTCATTATCTCAATAACTCTTCCAGCTAAAATAACTTCATGCAGAAATAACTCTATGCTCCCTCTTTTTAAGTGGAAGGGGTTGGAGTAATGCCCGGTAACAGGTTTTAACAGGGTTTTTAAATTGGGATTTTTAATTGTAGTTGGTTTTTATCTTTTGTAAGCAGCTCAGAGTCCTTGGAGTTGGAAGTAGCAACTTGGCGTTCTTTTAAACATTTCAAGATTTTAAATTTTAATCTTTAATAGTTTTAAATTCGAGGTTTTAGGAAATGTTTTTAATGTCTTTATTGTGGTGTTTCTTATGACTTGTAAACTGCCCTGAGTTACCTCGGTGAGGAGGGCGATGGATAAATATGAATAATAAATTTAAAAATAAATAAAATGGCAACATAAATCTTGAAATAAATAAATAAATAAATGCTCTCTCTATGTAGCCATCTTGCTTTGAACAGTATCCTGATGGCCTGGCCAGGTTATCCTGCTATGGTCCCTAAACAAAAAAAAAACATAACTGCATGGAAAACACACAGACCTTGATGAAAAGTTCCAGAAGACTTAAAACTTTATATGTTTTGTGAGATTTTATCAGAACTAATGTTGTCTAGTTGTGGCTATTGGGTTTGTTCTGGAAATGCTAACCACAATAGCCTATGATCATTACTCATTTGGGGTCAGCTCAAGACTTTTTGCTGCCTGAAGAAAGAATGTGTAGAGAAGCAAAAGTTCTTGTTTTATGGCTAACAACAAAATAATGTCCTCTATCACACCAGAGACCAGAAGGTTCTGGGTTTGTACTACATGCCATGTGGTATACATGGATCTATCCTCCAGGAAAGAGAAACAGCCAGTAGGTTGTCACTGCTGCTCTCTAACATCTGCTGCCTGAGGCATTTACCTCAGCCTATGTAATTATGTATAGGATTGACCCTGCCAATATTTTTTGTAAAATTATTGAATTGAACCAAACGAATGAACAGGGTTTCAGGATTTCTCAAAGTGGAATTTTTTCCACTTGAATTTAGGAGATACTGTCAACTTTTCTAAATTAAACTGTCATCTAAATAAAATCTTGACTAGGCATCAAGATATGAGAATCTCTGAACATTAATCTTTTAAAAGGATTATGGTAACTCAAGTTGCATTGTTGGTTTGAAAACTTCAGCATAGCTCTCAAACTGCAAAATATTGCCATCACCACCCCAAATTTATTGAGAAAGCAGAGTTACAGTTATTAATATTCTTGCAAAGATATGTAATTTTTGAGGTACAGAAAACTAGATGAAACATTTTGCATGTACAGTCAAACCTCGCATAAAGAGCGCTTCGCTTAAAGAGTAACTCGCTTAAAGAGCAGCATTTTCTCTTAATGTTTGCTTCGCTTAACAAATAAAACCAATCAAAAACTCGCTTAACAAATAAATCGGGGTTCACAATCCCCCCCACAACTGGTCACTTACAATGGTGTTTCGCTTAAAGAGCAAACTCGCTTAAAGAGCAATCCTGTGGAACGCATTATGCTCTTTAAGCGAGGTATAACTGTAGTGTATTTACTTATTGGATCAGTGTTGTAAACTTCAACATATGTACTAAATTCTACAGTATTCTAGAGCTCATAGAACTGTGTTTTTCCACCCTTATGTGTTGAATAATATCTTGATCCTTAAAGAGGCCTACTATTACATCTAGTAATTCTATATAGCAATATGCTTCCATCTCTCTCTGATGGCACAGCCTTCAGGCAATGGAGCTTTATAAGCGCATTGTTTTTGTTAAATACATGGTGTTTAGAAATCTCATAATTATTAGTGAGCTGTTAAAAGCCCCAGCCCTAGAAAGACAATGCAGGCAGTCAGTTGCCTGGGGACCACCCATCCCTCCTAAGTAGCACTCCAAGGAATCTCTTTAAAGGAAAGGCTGGGTCTTTGCACAACACTTTGATCTTCCCTAGGATCTGGGACACAAAGACAAAGAATGGCAGTGTTCTCTAGCATTCTGAAACTCAAAGAGGAAGGAAAGAAAGAAAGAAAGAAGAAAGAAAGAGAGAAGGAAAGAAAGAAAGAAAGAAAGAAAGAAAGAAAGAAAGAAAGAAAGAAAGAAAGAAAGAGCGAGCCCCTTTGCAAGGGGTGGGAGAATCAATATAGAAGTTCCATCCCAAAGTTAACTAAATTGATCTTGGGCTTTCTTAGACAGTTTAGCTGTCACTTGCTTAACCTACTGTATAACTTCCAGCTTCCCCTTTAGTCTGGTAAAATCATTTGTCATCTTGAAAGAAGAAAGTGCAAAAGCTGGCTTGAGACTCAACATCAAGAAAACCAAGATAATGGTGATAGGCCCTATCAGTCCCTGGAAAATAGATGGGGAAGAAGTAGAAGTGGTGACAGATTTTACTTTCTTAGGATCAAAGATCACTGCAGATGGTGATTGCAGCCATGAAATAAAAAGGCGACTGATGCTTGGGAGACAAGCTATGAGAAACCTGGGGAACATAGTGAAAAGTAGAGACATCACCTTGCAAACAAAAATTCGTATTGTCAAAGCAATGGTATTCCCTGTGGCAATGTATGGTTGTGAGAGCTGGACCATTAGGAAAGCTGAGCACAGAAGAATAGATGTCTTTGAGATGTGGTGTTGGAGGAGAGTTTTGAGAGTCCCCTGGACAGCAAGGAAAACAAATAGGTCAATCTTAGAAGAAATCAACCCAGAATGCTCCTTAGAAGGTCAAATTGTAAAGATGAAGCTAAAGTACTTTGGACATCAAATGAGAAGAGAGGATTCGCTTGAGAAGGCCTTGATGCTGGGAAAGGTGGAGGGCAAAAGAAAAAGCGGGCGGCCAAAAATGAGATGGTTTGATGGTATTGGGGAGACAATGGGCACAGAACTGAGCGAGTTGAGGGGGATGGTGAACAGGAGTGCCTGGCGGGCAGTGGTCCATGGGGTCACAGAGGGTCGGAATCGACTGCGACTGAACAACAACAAAAATGCTAAAAGGGGTATGAAAGATCTGTTGGGGTGTTGTTCCATCACCGGAGTCAACAGTGGCTTCTTTTCCTATCCTATTTTTGCCCTGGAATCACACAAATATTCAGATTTGGTCTGTTTCTGCACAATTGTCCACAGACCAAGTACACGTACATGCCTATTGTGTAGTATAGATACTTCTGTTATTGTCATTTTGTGCCATCAAGTCAGAAAGCGTTATAGGGCTTTCAAAGTAAGTAAGATATTTACAGAATGGTTTTACTCATTTCACACTCCCAGTGAGTTTCCATGGCTGATTCATACCAAGGGATTCATAATGAGGCCTCCTGAGCCCGAGTACTGTGATGGTGGGCCTTTTAGAGACCGAATACCCAAACTGCAACCAACCCCCCCCCCACACACTTATTTAGCACAAAGTGCCAACACAGTACAGGGGAGGAAGGAAATGCTCCCATTGGGCTGCTGGGCAGAGGGGTGAGGTGAACTCTGTACTGGGGGAGGGAGGAATTGCTCCCATTTGGTTACTGGGCAGAGGGGTGGGGCGAACTCTGTGCTGGGGTGACCTCACGGGTGCCCACAGAGAGGGCTCTGAGTGCCACCTCTGGCATACGTGCCATAGGTTCGCCACCACTGCTCTAATATGTCATTTTACCCACTATACCTCAGGGTATCCCTGAAGTACTCTTAGTCTTGTATGTTTAGAAATCTCAAAGATCATCTGCTCCAGCCTCCACCAGTGCAGAAAATCCAGATATATCAACCCTACTAGATTGTCATTGTCATCAGACTATGTTTGAAAATATTCCATAAAGAAGAGTTCAATATCTTCTAGAGAAGACCATTCTATTGTCCTCACAAATGCTTTCAGAATTTGGAAACATCACTCACAGAAAAGTTAAAATACATTATAGCTAAAATCCTGTTTGCTTGCCATAGTAAGTTGCAAGTAGAGCAAGCCTGTGGGGCTGCAGTGGCTTAGTGGCTAAGATGCTGAACTTGTTGACTGAAAGGTCAACAGGTTAGCAGTTCGAGACCCGAGAGCTGCATGATGGAGTGAGCTCCCATCATCTGTTCCAGCTTCTGCCAATCTAGCAGTTTGAAATCAAGAAATTGCAAGTTGATAAATAGGTACCACTTTGGTGGGAAGGGAAACAGAGTCCCAAGCACTCTGGTGTCTAGTCATGCCTGCCACATAGCCACATAAATGTCTGCATATGCTGGCTCTTTGGCTATAAACAGAGATGAGCACCAAACCCTAGAGCTGGATACGACTGGCTTTTGAATGAGGGCAAACTTTACCTTTACCTACTACAAATGTATTGCAGCTATAACTAAATGTGCCTCTCCCAATATTTCAGGAGTTTTTCATGTTTATATTTTACACAGGCAGATACTCTGTTATGATTTCTATCTTACCATTCTCAGTATTACGAACCAGTATGGAGCATTGGATGCAGTGATAGACCAAGACTCGGGAAGCTCTAGGTTCAAATCCATGCTCAGCCATGCACATTAATTAGGTGGGGTAGGAGTTGGGAATGGAACTGGTAACATCACTCTTAAATATCTCACAGATGTTGAAAACTCTAATTAGATGTGACTTGGGGACATATAACAGAACAATCTCTGTATTTTTCCTTAATAAAAAAAGAACACCTCTCCTGTCTTTATACTATATTTAACCTCTCAGCACAAACTATGTGACAGGTGTAATAAATAGCTTATTCTGTACAAGAATTATCCTCCACTCCATAGCTGTTTTTGCTTAAAAAAAATTACCCTTCAGATAATAGCATCTTCCACCCCATATTTAATGTCACTTCCTTTATTGTGACATAACTTTTGTAATAAAAAGAAGAGAGAAACAACAAAAATGCTACAAGATTGAACAATAGCGAATCACTACGTGAAACATAGGAAATACATTTCCAGTAAAACCTCTACATACAGTTTCCCCCCGTTCTATGAAGTTACTGTATTTGTATGTCAAAAAAGTTGTCAAAACATATTGCATTACCAGAAGAGGCCACTAGATGTTACTGTATTTTTTTTTGTATGTCAAAATTTTCCTATTAAAAAATGTATGTCAATGTTTTTTAGCCAGGATTTCTATTTGTATGTCGATCAGTGATGGGATATAACAGGTTCTCACCAGTTCGCCAGAACCAGTAGTAACTTTTCCCAGTGTCCCAGAGAACTGGTAGCAGCTTTTGGGGGGAACCACCTTCAGGGCTTACCTTTTCACTGGTTCCCCCACTGCGCATGCGCGCCGAGCACTTGGTGTGCATGCACACCTACAGTGCTTGGCGCTTATGCACGGCCTCCTTGCTGTCCTCCCAAGCGGGGAGGAGGAAGAGAAGCTGCTAGCCTGAAGCTCCCTATAGCCTGCTCCCCAGGGTAAGTGACTCACCTTTGGATGTGGTGTGTCTGTGTGTATTTTAATGTGTATTTAATACCTTTACCTGTATTGACATACTACCACAGTTTCTAAAAAGACCTGGCGGCAGGCAGGCCTGGTTTGGGGTTTTTAATCAAAATATTGGAGTTACCTCATCAATAAGCTACACCTGTGCTTTTCCAATTGCTGTTCCATTTGGAGAACCCTTAAGGAGATACAGCTGTTTTACATTTACATTAAGGCATATTATCCTAGAGAACTGGTACGATGACCATATCCATCTTGCAACATGGTGCTGCCCAGGCACTTATACTAACAGGTAAGTGACGGGTTTGTGTTTGGGATGGGTTGAGGGGTGTGTGTGTGTGCTTATTTTTATTTTATTATTTTATTTTTTATTTGGTCCCACCCATGACATCATGACATTAGCTCCGCCCACAGTGTGATGACATCACGGTGGGGTAGTAAATTTTTTGACATCCCACCACTTATGTCGATGGTTTTTTTTGTAAGTTGAACCATTTGAATGTCGGGGTTCCATTGTATATGTAAAAAATGCTGTGTAGGGTTCTAAAAATTAAGTGAAAATTGACACAATGGCCTAATTGTAATAGGGAAGTGGCTCTTGAAACGTACTGTTCCAAATGTTGCTTTCAATTTTGTGCTGGGTAGATGATGAATCTGTTGGTTGTTAACATTGCCATGTCTGCTTTCAAATGCCTCCTTGTTTTGTACCCCCAGAGAATTAAAACATGCCTGTCTGTCTTCCTATGGGAAGTAGAAGCTTGTTTCACATTCACTGCAGGTCAGAGACACATGCTGGTTTCTTCTTTCTTAAAAAAAAAACCCAAAAGAGTCATGGGCCATGAATTAAGAGGTCAATTGTTTTGTCACTGAAGCTGAAAATCACTTCCCCGGGGGAAGGTATTTGAAACAGAACCTTTAAAACGTTTTTGACTTTCCTAATGGACCATTGAAAGGAAAACCTTTGATGCTTATCAAGAAAGAGACAACCATGGTATGTTGATTTACTGCTATTAATAGAAAATTTTGAAGTGGTACCCCTGTTAGTCTTTGCAAGCATATGGGGGGTGGGGGGGTAGCAAACAAAGCATCAAAAAAGTTGTGGCACCTTAAAGATCAACTCCTGTATTTAAATGTGGGCTTTCATCAGATAAATTGATTCAAGAAAAGTGGACTTGATCTTTGAAAGCTCACATTTAAAAACAGGAGTTAGTCTTTAAGATGCCTCAATTTTTGTTTTGTTTACCCATCCCCCACCCCCGACACATAATATGCTGTTAATTGATATTTTTATTTCCAAAAGTTTGTGGACAACAAGGACAGCCTTCCTCATGGTCCATATCTGTTAACCAAACAAAGATGAAAACCTTACAGCCAAATCATATTAGAATTAGACTGGCACAAATTCTTCACTTTCCACCACAGAAATTCAGGTTTATTAAATTTTGATGTGATAATAACATAATGTAATAATTTGTTTCAAGTATCCAAATCATTTCAAGCTCTACTGACGTCAACCTATTGACACTGGCCACCAACCATCAGATCAATTTCTCTTTTAACTAGAAGGCCTGGCTGGGGAATTTTGAGAGCTGTATTTTAAGGCCCTGGAGCTGGAGATGTTGTTCCCCATTTTGCTTCACTGATGGGGCTCACACACATAATCTGTTTCAAAGTGGTGGGTGGGGAGAATCCATGATAGTATTTCATTGGGAGAAGAAACATGTTCCCAATATTGTGATCTCTTATGTTTCCATTACAGCTTCTAGAATTGAACACTGTAAAATTATCTTTCTGCTGTTTGACTGCAAATGACTTTTGGCCCAAAGATGATTTTAACCCATTTACCATCCTCATTCTCTAATTTTTCTGTGTGTAAAGAATCAGTGGACACAATTGTAATGGTTTCTCAGCAATTTAATCTCTTGATTCACATTGTGGAAGATGCTAGAAGTAGTAATCCCAGTGTTACCTGAAAAATTAGGGCTAGGTTCGCTTCTTGGTGGAGAATGGATTAACCTCAAAAAGAACTGACACCGAGACATGGTTTTGAGCAAAACAAAATTGGTTTTATTGGCTTTAAGGGTTCTGATCTACAGTGACTAGTAGTATAGACCAGAAGTCTTCACCTCAAACGTTTTAATAAAAAAACCAATCTCTGGGGGCTCCATCACGATTTGCTGTGATAGAACCTTTCTTCCTGTTGTACAACAATATTTATACACTTCTTACTGAAGACCACTTAAACCTGGAACAATGAGTGCAGGGGAAATTCTGTTTACTAAAATGAGGGCAATTAAAAAGGTAATTTACACTTCTTGATTGCATGTTACAGAGCTTAGTAAATTATGCAAAGGTAATTTCAAAAGTATACATTGCAGTAGTGATGAAAAAATTGTAAAAGGCTGAGATGTCTCTTTTCAATCCTTAAATTGTCACATTCCTTCTTGGGGTCATTCTCAGGTGAGTTTCCATTGAGCTTTTAGGGGATAAAGACAAGACATTAGTCCCTATTGTTTCTAGCGATGAGTCATCTCCCCCCCCCCCCTTTGGAGGCCACCATCTCCTAATGCAATTGCTCACATAGACCTTTGAGGCTTTTTATATTAAGCCTTAAACTTGTTATTAATTAATAGTTGGTTTCCCCCCATATATATTCTCTGCCTTGGCCAGTTATATAGCAATGTTTAATTAAACTTTATTAAGGAGAATCAAACCAGATGTATGATTTTAAAATTCAGGCATTAATTCCTTTTTTGTTTGTGAAGGCATGAAAAGGAATATCTGCTCTTATCAGGAAACCAGTTTTGCAAGGATTTCACACCTTTGGCAAGCTCTTGAGCCTTAGACAATGGAGACAATCGGTGACATCATTAAGTTTACATTCCTTGCCAGAGTCTAAGTGACTAGTGGGCTAATCCTCCCCCCTCCTTTTGGAGAGGTTTCCAATTAAACCTTTGTATGATTTTATTTCTTTGCTATCAAACTTTTGGCTTCTCCCTCTATTTTCATACCTTTTCCATGCGTGTACCTTTATTAAAGAGTTAAATAAAATGATGTGTTAGAATCTCAAAATTTAGGTAACACCAGGTTTCTTCCAGTCCAGACATTCAGTTCACATAACTAGAAAAGTGGCTTATGGATCTCCTCCCAGTTCTGAAAACTGCAGTTTTGTGAAAAATAATACACTAAGCTCAGTGGTGGGTTGGTCCTGGTTCGCACCAGTTTGCCCGAACTGGTGGCAACAATCCCAGGTGGTTCTCCGTGTGTGTGTGTGTGTGTGTGTGGTAGTAACCACCTGGGATATTTTTTTTCCGGCGTCTGGTTCAGACGCCTCACCACCACACAAAAAAATTTCAAAATTGGAGCCAAAATGGCTCCCGGGAACTGCACATGCATCAAACCTCAATTTGATGCATGTGCACTTCTATTTTTGAGTGCGCATGCATCCATGCATGCACAGTTCTTGGCAGCCATTTTGGCTATCGGAGAGGAAAAAGGAAAGGCGCAGGCAGCACCTGAAAAAGCAGCGGCAGCCTTTCCTCGCTGTGCCACACCGCCAGGCTGCTGCACCATTGCGGCGGTTTGCCACAGCAGTGGTTTGCTGCCGCTCCGCCGTGCCACTGCCTCTGCTGCTCGCCGATAGCGACGAGTCGACCCAGGGACAGGGTAAGTGACAGGTTTGTGTTTGGGGGTTGTGGGTGGGTGGGTGTATTTTAATGTATTTATTTATTTTATTTATTTATTTTATTTATTTAAATTATTTACGGGGTTGTGGGTGGGTGGGTTGAGGTGTATGTGTGTGTGTGCATGCTTATTTTTATTTTATTTTATTTTATAAATTATTTTTTAATTTTCCTTTGGCCCTACCCACAACATCATGACGTCATGACGTCATGATGTCGGCTCCACCCATGACATCATGACATCATGATGTTGGCTCTGCCCACACTGTGATGACGTCATGGTGTGGTAGCGGATATTTTGACAACCCACCACTGACTAAGCTGCTCACTGTTGCTGAAATTCCTCAACTGTGAAGGAACTGACAGCCTATAGAGATACTGCAGCCTGAATACCTTTGTTGGAAGCAGTCTGCATGCTTACTATATCTACCTCTCACTATTTATGGCCAAGTCCCACTGAAACCACTGCATAACCACAGCTTCAGTCTCATGGTTTACAAGGGGACTTACCATGCTGCCAGATGAGTCTTTTATCCACACAATTTCCTTGCCTCATTTGTGAAATATGACGGAGGTCACGATCCACTTGTTACCAGTTTGGGTTTCTCCATTCATCCTTATTTCTAGCCACAAGATGCCCAATAAAGATGGAAATTTCATAATAGTGGTGCAAATTTTGGGAGCCATTGTGGAAAGCAGAATGTGTGGCTGAGGCACAATAGGAAGAATTGTTCCTGCAATTGTGCTACCACTGCTTGATTACAGATGGCTGTACAGTATTTATATTAGTTCTTCTGAAAGGTAACTTTCCAAGCCTCGAAAGCCCTTGCTCTTCTCTAATTTCCCGAAGTTGATCTCTGCCCAAAAGCCTACAGATGGGGATCGGAGGCTCTGATCTGCTGCTTCCTTTGGGTGAAACCGGACAAACGCACTTGTCCGCCTTCCCCCAAAGGATGGCATGGATGGGAGGCTCTGATCCGCATCTTCCTTTGCGACTTGTTGGCCTGACTTCCCCCAAAGGGAGGCACGGATGGGAGACTCTGATCTGCACCTTCCTTTGGGGCAAGTTGGCCCACCTTCCCCCAAAGGGAGGCGCAGATCTATGGTATCATAGAGTCCTTTCAGTATTTCAAGATTTGCTGCTGAGCCAAACTATGATGTATAATTACCTCAGATGATGGAGACTATGGCAAGGTGCAGTGAGGTAGTGAAGAGGTGGAGGAGTGTGTGTGTGTGTGTGTGTGTGGAGTATAGGGAGGGAGGGAGAAGTAGCCCCTATGCAGCCATAAAACAGGAACTAAAAAGGAAGATCTTGATCTAGCTGCCAAAAAATAATTGCTCAGTGTAAACACTTGAAGGCATCTTTAGAATGTCCTTATCGTAAAGAGCACTGGAGCTTTTGTGTTCTGGAAGTTTTCAAGCCAGCAGCTGTCTAGCAACCAGCCAGGGCAGAGAGACTGTTTAATGTGGATATTTAGTACAAAGAAAAATACAAGCAAACTGACCAGAAAGACAGGAATTTCAACTCCCCCGCCCTACTTCCTTAGATTCCCCCCCCCCTCTCTGAGTAAACCCTTCAAACCAGAGATTATTGGGTCAGTGACTCTCATTATTCTCCACAAACCAGTGTCTTCTTTCTGTGGAGCTCCTGAAGGAACGGGCTCACCTGTAAGTACTATTTTCTGTTTATCTGCATTCATGTTTAGTAATTTAATGTATACATGGAATGGTACTGAATTCATGTTTACAGAATAGTGTCGTGCCATTTTGTAAATGCCATAAGGCTTTCCAGAATTCTGCTTCCAGATCGGTAGAGGTTTTCCTAAACTTTGTAAGGCTATTAGGATGAGGGATATAATTTTAAAAAGGGACTGTGGAAGACACTTTTAATTAGAAGTAAGATTCATTCAGTATAGTGGGATATCTTACCAGCTCAGTGAGTACAGGATCCCACCAAGAGAGTCCAGTTAATTAATATTATTCATTTATGTCAATTCTCTTGGTTTCTGTATTTGTGGCAAGATCAGCTTCGTGCCAATCTGCTTTGAGCAACCTGCACAGCATAGTCTCCTGCTGTCTGAGATTTTACTTTTGTACTGAACTCTCAAACACAGAAATCTTTTCCTGTCACATGAAAACATGAGTGGTGCACAGGTATGCATTTTGAGCAGTCTTGTGTCTGGTAATTTTTTTGCTGAGCAATATTTTCATACAGCCAAAAATGCATAGCAAACTTTAAGAGCACCACAATATATTTTAATTTTTTGGAACAGTAGCCATGTTAGTCTGTGGTTCAGGCATATCAGAAAACAAAACCAAAAAAGTAATAAACCAAAATAAAAACACTGTAGCACTTTAAAGACTAACTGCTGTACAGTTGTACCTCGCTTAAAGAGCATAATGTGTTCCACAGCATTGCTCTTTAAGCAAGTTTGCTCTTTAAGCGAAACACCATTGTAAGTGACCAATTGTGGGAGAGATTGTGAACCCTGATTTATTTGTTAAGCGAGTTTTTGGTGGGTTTTATTTGTTAAGTGAAGCAAACATTCAGAGAAAATTCTGCTCTTTAAGTGAGTTTCTCTTTAAGCGAGGCGCTCTTTATGTGAGGTTTGACTGTATTTTTATTGTTAGCTTTTGTGGATCAAGTCCACTTCCTCAGACAACAATATATTGTCTACCATCCATTTACTTTACTAAGTAATTTAGCATATCCCAAGGGCAAGGTTAGAAAACAAATTTAATTAAAAGCATTTTTTTTTACAACAAGAGTAATTATGATGGTGACGATAATGAAGATGAAGGAGAATTTTCCCCTTCTTTTTTGCAACCAGTTCTGGAATATAGACTGCCATCTGAAAAACATTACCCAAAAGTTCATTTAGACCTACATTTTGAGTAAACAAAGCAAGGAATGCATTGTACTTTTACTCAGCTCTGTGTATCATTGCTATATCATAGACTGCAAAGGACTTTAATCGTTTGAAGAGACTTTTTATTTGTGTCATGTTTGTAGCTGCTACTTATTCCTATTGCTATACTTCAAGAGAAAGTGCAGGAAAAACCTTTACCAAACATTCCCATTTTGAAAAGGAAGAAAGTGAAACAAAAGTACAGTACAGTATTATTCTGTTATATGTTGCACTGGGCAGCAGACCTTAAGAATCTAGCAGTGAGATTTGCAGAGGACATCTGGAAGTTAGGCACAAAAGCCACTCCTTAATACAGTATTTGCCTGTGAAGTACTGTATTAACTAGCTCCTAGAAGATGTACAACTCTGTCTTACTGTTTTCTGCTTTCAGAGAAAACAAAAACCTGTGACATGGTTTGAGAACTCTCTTTTTTAAAGGGCGTCAAGTGTACGGAAACAATTTTTCTTTGGTTCAGATATCTGTGAATTACATCACTTTTCTTAAATAAAGAATGGAATTGCAAACTTTATAAAATGATGGCTTCATACATTTCTGTGTGGATTTACTAGGACTGTAAATGTTCATTTCTCTTGCACTTGGATGTGAGGATAAGAAATCTATCTTTTCTTCCTGAAGCCTGTAAAATGTTTCTTGTCACTTTCAAGGACAGCGACATTATTAAGAATAGTTTTTGCCTAAATCGCATAACTTCTGAAAAATGTGTAATTTACGCCAATCGGAATAGCTGCTGCCTTCCTGCCTGAATTTTTAGAAGCATCAGATGGGTTATTTACACATTAAAACAACAACAACCAGCCAGTTCTTCTGTTGCACTCTTCTCTTTGTGTGTGTGTGATTTTCATAAGAAAAGGATTGAGTTTCTTACAGGCTGCCTTTGAACATGTGGGAAAGACTCCTTATCTCATTCTTGCAGGGGAGTCAAGGAGGCATCTGGGCCTTGAAAATTCCTCATTAGCAGTTGTATCATGTCATGACAATTTAATTTGGGACAAACAAGGAATTTATTGAATCTTCCTCACACCTCAAGTTTCTGTGACTATTGGATCAACATCCCTCCAAAATCAACTACTTCTCCAGTAACCCTTAATATTTTGTAACCCATAATTTCTCACTTATAATCTGCCACACTGATCAAAATGTAGTGGAAAATGTCCTTGGTCAAATTCATTACTCCAATCACAGTTCTAGGTTATGGAGTCAAAATTCAGTTACCTTTGTTAAAATGCCTTCACGATTAGCAACATGAACCTTAACAAAGCTTCCCATGATCTGTTTATTGTTTGGCCAAATGAAAAACCTGAACAGTCAACACTCAAGGTTTTAGGACACTTCCTAATGAAACAACTTAGTTAAGCTGTGACTGCTGTCCCTGGTGTCACTTGGCAGTCATTTAAAGGCTGCTGGAAGTTGACTGTGAAGGTAAACCATGGCAGTGTTTCTGCTGGTCATCAGATAAATGTTAGCTGCCTGAGAACATGAAGTTGACAGTAGAAGGGTATCAGTGTTCCTTGTGAGGCTGCAGTGGCTCAGTGGTTAAGAAGCTCGCATTGTTAGCTGGAATGATGGCAAGTCAGCAGTTCAAGACCCAGGTACTGACGGTTTGAGCGCCCGTCTCTGTCCTAGCTCTTGGGGACATGAAAGGAGCCTCATTCCGTCATCCCCTGAGTGGAGTTTCTCCAAACAAAAATCTTTCAACTCAGAATAATTTCTGACATGCAATTCTTTTGTAGCATTCCTTGTGATAGCTTGCAATGATTAAAAAGTAAGCATAACATGTGCTGCAAAAAGTTGCAAATAAACGTCTTCTTTCTTTATTTTTTTTTTTGAAAAAAATCTTCATGGAACCTTTAACCTAAGAGTTCTCAACCTTTTTAAGCCGGGGTCCGGGTCACGCTCCCTCAGACAGCTTTGGGGGTTGGACAGCCATTTTGCCCTTCCTCCACCACATGGCACTTCCTGGTGTGGTGGAGGTGGTGGTGGACCACATGAAATGGTGCTGTGCATCACATCCAGCCCATGGGGTGCAGGTTGAGAATCCCTGCTTTAACCTCTGAAGAAGTGAACTTGACCCATGAAAGCTCACATTGAAACATAGCAGTTATTCTTTAACATGTCACAATGTTTTCCTTTGTTTTTGTCTGAAATTCTTTAAGAAAAGCCTTTTTTTGTAGGAAGCACAAGCATCAGTCATACTCAAAGGTGGGGAAAGTGTGTAGTTGAGATTCAGTCCTTTAGGATTCAAAGAATGCCTGTGTGCATTATGAGAAGAATTGGGAAAGTTACTTTTTATAGGCAAACAATTACAGTTACAAGACCTAGAAGACAGGTATTACTATAGTTACATTGTTAAAGGTAAAACTTTACTTTCATATGTATCAGAAGGAAGGAACCAGCAAAATAACTTTAAATTTATTTTTAAAAAATGAAAATGGAAGCATGGGTCTTACAATATTTCTCCTCTATTGTTTACTGATTTAAATCAATTAATTTAAGACAGTAATGGCAAATCCACACTGTGGTAACACCTTTCTAGATTAACCGGTTTTTTTTTCTTACTTTCTTTTCACTTGCCCATGTTAACATTCTTTTCCTTTTTCATCTTCTAAAGACATGCCACACTTCTGCTGGTTAAATATTTTTAATTTTGGGGGAGAGATTATAAATTAGAATGCTGAAAATATGGTTTGTGCTTTATCCAGTTGTCAAGCCATGACTAAATAACATGTTACTCTTTATTAGAGGGGAGAAATGGATTCGCTTTAATTGCACACAGAATCTTAGTATGGGAGTCAAAGTTTGTTGGCTTATTTACTGATTTATAATTAAAGACAGCCCCAGGCTTTGGTGTCACTGTGGTCTGCTGAGTGGGTGGTATGACTGCATTCACAGAAAACAGCCTACTAATCCGGTTCCCACAGACTCAAAGCACAACGATGGCAGGCTTTTACTGGTGGTTTTACCTCTTTTCCATCTTTGCTTTTATTATAAGGATCATTGCCTCCTTATTGGGATAATTTGGAATTAATCTCATACTAAGGTGGAGAATATTTTGTTTCTGGACAGCAGCTCCCATGGAGAATTCACCTTTTGACTTCTTGTGATTGTTGAAGCACATAGGCTTGTTCACTGCCAGATTCCTGCAGCTGAAGTAGTGGGTGCAACTGTCTGCTAAAGGTATCATACACAAAACCTAGCTAAAATTTACACATCTGCCAGTGACTCATCTTCAAGTGATACACTTCAAGTGATACACAACTGATACACTTGTGCAAACTGAGTTTTGCAATGACTTATCAAGTTTGAGGTTTTTGTGATAGTCAGTGACCCATCCCACTGTGGGCATGACATTTTTGGAGAGATAGGTGGGGAAAGCTGGTTTGAACATCATCATCATCATCATCAGCAGCAGCAGCTTCTGAAGCCCACTAATTCTGGCAGAATGACACGCTATAAAAGGGAATATGAGGCAGTCATTGAGAGACAGCCTCCTACAGACTTCATCACTTTTTCCTGTAACATACTGTTTCACCCAAATTCTTAAGAGCTTTCTGGCAAGAACAAACATTGTTGAGGGTACACAGGAGCAAAACCAAATTAGAAGATGGAGGAGGGAGCTCACTGGGCAAGAAAGAACATTAAAGGAGGATATGGCTGAGGAACTCAACCTCCCCTACATCACTTGGAGGACCTTGAATAGGTTGAGGGTCAGAAGCGTAGCATGCCTTAACGGGGCCCCGTATAAAAATTTGTTTGGGGGGCCCTTGTGAAATAAAAAAATTGGGAAGTTTTTATTAATTTTTGCTGTAGGGGGCCCCCGTTGCCCGGGGGCCCCGTATAATTGATACGGCAGTAGCTACACCCCTGTTGAGGGTCAGAGTGCCTAAATGTAAGAGCAACATGCTCAAATGAGGGCTGCTAGTGGCCAACACATTGTGTAAATGTGGAGAGATACAGAATTCGGTTCACCTGCTAGTCTGTCGATTACTACCAGAAACAAATACCAATGAAGATTTAAGTTTGGCCAACAATAAAGCCAAGAAGGTGGCTTCATTTATAGCTTGAGCTAGACATGAAATAAGATAAATCAAAGTTATTTGCATGAACAACCGTAAGGAATAACTGCCATGAATATTTTCCATGTTTCTTTTGTTTTAATCTCTACAATTTATTTTCCTTCTATGCTGCATGTAAAAGTAACTCTTGACCATTTTTTCCAGGCCAGCTCAGCACTACTCTTAAGAGCATCAAGGTAACTGCTTGTTATAAATACATGCTGGGGATGGGCTTTTCAGGAGAGCAATGCCACCTCAGGCACTCTCCCCCTGAACTTCTCAAGCATTCCCTTGTCAAAGTTGTGTGCTCCCACCCAAAGGAGGCTGCAACCCTACAATGTGGTAAAACCTTCTTCTGTTGTTAGTATGGATGTAAGACACATTTGCTTTTCCAGTTTGCATCAGTACAGTAAAACCTCGCACAAAGAGTGCCTTGCTTAGAGACTAATTCGCTTAAAAAGCAGCATTTTCTCTGAATGGTCACCTTGCTTAACAACTAAAACCAACCAAAAATTCGCTTAACAACTAAATCAGGGTTCACAATCCCCTGTCAGAAGTCACAACTGGTCACTTACAATGGTGTTTCACTTAAAGAGCAAACTTGCTTAACGAGCAATCCTTTGGAACGCATTATGCTCTTTAAGGAAGGTACCACTGTATTTAGAACAGAAAGGGATATCATCTTGCCTTTTGCTTTAGACAACAAAATATCTTGGGTTAGTTGTGTTCTACAAGGGCAGGACTGCTTTGTTCCCAAGCTGGCAGGAGGAGCCTTGTCATGTGGACAGTGGCGTTACAATATTCTTGTATGCCCTTCCCATACTTTTGGTCTGCAGAAAGCTGTAAGTATGGCAATATTACATACCGATTTGGGACTGTGCTCACAGCAGAGGTTTCTTAGTGCTCCTAACTTTAAATATTCAGTATGTATTCCATCTCATTGGGCCCTCTTGGTTGGGCTAAGATAACTTTGCAATCCCAACCTTTCTTTGGTTACTGCTGGATGTAGAACTCAGTTCATTCATGACCTAATATAAAATAGAAAGTTGGGCTACATCAGCCATTACCACCAACCTGGCATCTTCCTTGATTTCAGTTCCCATCAATCAGCAAGTATGGCTAACAATGGGGATTACTGTGGCATATTGTCCAAAACATTTGTAGGAGATCGGATTACAGGGGGAGGAGCAGCCAGACAGAGTCACATGTAGAGCAAAAATTAATTAATTTCCTTCTTTATTTCTCCCTCTAAGTGTACCTTGGGGGTGGGGTGGGGGTGGAATAGGGAAACAAGAAAGAGGGCTTGTTTACAAAGTTGAACCAGGTGGTTCTTTGGTACATTTAAAAAAGTATTATTTAAGTTACCTTTTTAGTTGCTAGCTGAAATTCTGTTGTTCACTGCAGTAAATTGTACTTGAATAGGCCCATAGAATTAATGAAAATTTGGTGAATCAACTCCTCTTTAAGTGCCATTGATTCAAATGAGAAAGGCAATGGCATTGTTCCCTCGTTACTCCACTCTTTTTCACAGAGAACATTACTTGTAATGTGTCATTTTCAGGCTAGGTGATCCCTGAGTCACTGTCATAGTTTCTTTCAAGGCTACCCCAATTAAGAAGTAGGGTGAAGATGTCTCCCTCAAACAACAAAATATGAAGGGTGCATGCATTTCATGCAGGACTTGCCAGTATTCTATTTGCCTGATCCATACACATAAATTGTGTACGGGTCACATAAAATATTCATTGCAAATGCTATACTGTACATCTTTTTTGGAATTGCTCTTTACCCATCTTTGTAGCAGAACTATTTCCTGTCCAGCTAGGTGGATAATGCTTGGTCTTAGAGGGTCCTCAAGGCCAAGGGATTCTGAGAGAAGTTATAATAAAAATCTTCTTGGTCATCCTTCCACAGTGCCCTGGCCTTGAGGGCACACAGATCCAAATGTTATTCCCCTAGAAGCTGCCACATTATGGAAATGGGCAAGCAGCAATTTGAGGAAATAAAGTGTCATCACCCATTGTTTTTCTTCAGTGGTGATGGTGGAGAAATATGAGCTTCTGTTGGTTGGAGCAGAAGACCTCTGTGGGATGCACACAATAACACTCCATGGTTGTAAATAGGATATTAGCCAGTGATTCCACATCTAATAGCAGTGCACCCTTACAAGAAAATGAGAAAGGCTATAGAATTATTCCCTTGTTATTCCCTTCCTTTTCACAGATAACATTACTCGTAACTTGTCATTTTCAGGCTCTGATAAAAAGAAGATCCTGGAGTCATTGTCATAGTTTCTTCTAAGGCTACCCTAATTAAGAACTAGGGTGGAGGAGTCTGTTATTCTAGCTGAGCTTGCTCTTGTTTTGAAATTGGTCAACCATGAGTGATCATGACTTTGTTTTCATGTCTCAGGCATGTAACACTGAAAGATCTGGATGCCTGAAGAGAGAATGTTGTAAGAGGCACTTGCCTTAATTTTTGATCTGAGTGTGAGTTATCATTGAATGTCAGCAAATATTCAGTTTTCTAGTTGATTAGATTTTACTTTGTGTATATTCAATTCATCAAACATTATGTTCTCTCTCTCTCTCTCTGCCTCCCAAAGTGCACAAAAGATCTCTGAATTACCACAGAGTGTCAGCATGAAATTGAGCATACTAAGTTTAAAGACCTGGCATTCTTGTTGAGGTTTCAAACCTTACCTGTCTAAATGGCTTTCAAAGGTGGTACACAGTTATGAGGTTGTTAGACCTAGCTGATTACATGTGACATCTTGTTCAGATTTTCCAGGTCTTTCTTTTTTGTTCTCTCCTTTAATTTCCAGAATTTGGGAAAATGAGTTGTTTGTTTTGATTGCTAGGATGAATCCATCAGCTTATTAACTTGAAGGTACTGTACTTTAAAAAACTTATTTATCTATTTTTCATTGTAGAAGACATGTCCTCCATGAAACATATACAGACGTTGATGCCTTCCTTTAGACAGTGAAACAACTAGAAGAAGTGTCTCCTTTCCCAAGTATTGTCTCCTCTGTTAAGGCTATGCAGAACAGCTGCTGCTTTTTGCTCTTTGCACTTTGCATGAGAGGCATCTGCTGCTCTTTTGTCAAAGTCAACCATGGAATGAAAGTGATGAAGGGCCAATCAGTCTTCCTGTCCCCAAAAGATTTGCAGTTTTCCATCCCCAGAGAGAAGGATGCTTGCAAAATTGAAGTTGTGATAAATGAGCCAATCACACAAAGGGTTGGTAAACTAACCCCACAGGTATGTTGTATTTGAATTTCATTGCATGGCCATAATTTCATGATGGAATTTTTTGTGTCTGTGTCTGTCTGTCTGACTTTTTGAGAGAGAGAGAGAGAGAGGAGGAAGATGATGATAATGACATTGAGGGAATGGATTGGAGTCAATTATTATTTGAAAAGGCAATGTCTTAATTCTCATGTATACCATTAGCTTCCATTCTTAATAAAGCTGGATTGACTCTTAAAACCTGAGAAATGTCTGCAAAACATACCCTCTCAAAACAGAACAACTTTTAATCTAAGAATATTATCTCAGGAAAATCATGGAAGATGGAAGATGGAATATGATTTATTTCCACTGTTGTTAAATGAAATGGCATTTTGCGCACAGAGTCATCTAAATCTATGGGTATTTTCCCTGTTGTATTTTGTGGATAAGACACTGAGCTTGATGACCAGATGTGTCTGTGTGACAGATGTCTGTGTGACAGACTGAGTTCCCGTTGTCTTTCCCAGCTCCTGCCAAACTAGCAGCTGGAAAGCAAGAAAATGCAAGTAGGCAAATAGAGGCCTCTCCAGTGGGAAAAGTAACAGCGCTCTGGTGTCTAGTCATGCCTACCTCATGACCATGGAAGCATTTGCAGATGCAGACAGTGCTGGCTCCTTGGCTGTAAAATGGAGATGAGCATCAAACCCTAGAGTTGGATATGATAGGCTTTTGAGCAAGGGCAACCTTTACCTTTAGTTTATCACGAAGTGTGGTTGTCTTTTGCTGTGAGTAACCAGCTTCTGCAGATACGGATTTCTTGTAATTATTCTTCCTATGATAATAACCTGAATAACTTGCAATTACACACTGTACCCTGTGATTGTCCCTCTCCATGAATTATAAAAGATCTGAAAATAGAAATATGTACATTTTTCTTTCAAACATCTCCTAAGTACCACCTCTCTTCTTATGCTTAATCTTCTAAATATTCCCATCTGGATTTAATTATGGAAAACCATTAGAAGAAAACAACCTTTGATTCATTTGATTACTGATAAAAATAAGAGGTAATAATCAAGAGAACTGTACAGTTGACATTAAAAGCAACAGCCTGGTAGTTCCTCAGAGAAGGGGGAAAATTTATTTCGTGGGGTAAGAGATCCCCAAATCCTAGGGCTGGCATGGTATATTTTTCCATTTCTAAATCATTTCATACAATATGTTTTCCCATCATTACATCTTTTCCTTTTCCGACCTAGTACAGAATTAACACGTGTGAATGATATCAAAGTTTCTTTGCATCACTGCTGTCTTCAGGGGATATGGTGGTGGGAGGGAGGGCTTGCTATACACAAGTCATGCAAAGAGGGTCTAGTCTGGTCTTGAGATAGTTGGGAGGAGGGTGAAGTGGAGATAATAGTCTAGACCAGTGGTGCCCAAACTAAGGTCTGGGGGCCGGGTGCGCGTTTTACTTCCGCTTCCAGGAGTAATGAGGGCTTCGTGGGCCGGATGAATTGGTGTCCGGGGCCACACCCGGCCCCCAGTCCTTAGTGACCAGCTCCCTGAACCACATGATTGGCCCACGGCCCAAAAAGTTTGGGCACCCCTGGTCTAGACGCTGTATAAATTGCTAAATCCACATGCTGATAACCACTACATGGAGTGACTCAAAATGGGCCTTCCTGCTGCTGCTGGTAGTTCTCTAAGCATTCCATTCACAGCATCTAGGTTTTTTATAGCATTTGTTTGTTTCATTTATTTATCAGTTTCCTTTAGAAATAACATTTCCTGAGTGAGCATATAATACAATAACATCATGATAAAATAGTAATTAAAACCATGCAATTAAAAACATCAATGTAAAACACAATTTCACAGCTAGTGCTAAAATCTGTCTTCAAAGGCTTTTCTGAAGGCTTTTGGAGGAATAGGAAAGTTTTTTGGAAAGCTTTCTAAAAATAGGAACAGATTTCATGACTGCAAATATTGTATTCTGGTGAGAATAAACTGTACAAAACCCATAGGTCCAGGTTATGTTATATATATTGATATAAGACATTCTAATATTTTTATGTTTTAAGAAGCAAAATTCATATTTCCAAGGAAATTATTTTAACCATTAAAAGTTTGTATTTTCCCCTTTCCTTTCCTTCACATGGAATAGATAGAATAGTGTTTGTTTGTTAAATTTATATTCTACTTTTTCACAATTTTATATTAATCGTGTGCTGTCAAGTCAGTTACATTTTCAAGGCTTTCCTAGTGATACACAGAAAGTGATTTAAAAGACCCTTCTTCTTGGGACATTCTGGGACTATACAACTCACCCAACACTACACATGCCAGGTTCACTCTTAGAGAGGCACAGAGGTGGCCAGAGACCTAACTCAATGAGCCATCTAGTCAGTGGTGGGCTGTCAAAAATTTTGCTACCCCACCGTGAGCAGAGCCAAGGAGGAAAGGCCGCCACCCTCGCCACTGCCGCCACTTCTCCAGGCGCTACCTGCACCCTTTCCAGGCAGCCAAAATGGCTGTCTGGAACTGCACATGCATCAAACTTCCATTTGACGCATGCACACTTCTATTTTTTAGTGCACATGTGTCAAATGGAGGTTTGACACAGTTCCGGGCAGCCAAAATACACTTCCGGAGGGTGACCGGAGAGACGACCAAACCGGTCGCCCGGGGGTTCTCTACTCCCTCCCCCGGTGATTCCTTCGGAAAGTTGCTACTGGTTCGGGCAAACCGGTTCAAACTGGTAGCAGCCCTTCACTGCATCTAGTCCTTGGACAGCGATCAAGGCAGGTTGCAGTGATAAAACATAATATAAGCAAATTTAAACATGGAATCATTACAATCGAGAAAACAAACCAGATAATAGAACCCATTAAATAAATATATCCACAGTTTTGAATTTCACAGTAAATTAGCCTGTTTAAAAGATACTTCTTCATACCTTTCCTAAAAGTAGTAGAGAGGAAACTGTTTGTAGGTCTGAGGGAAGTATGTTCTACAACCTGGAAAATTGAGGGCACATAACATAGAAAATTTCTTTTAGAAGCTCTGGAGGCTTCTGCATATATGACTGGGAATAGCTGGCTTGACCAGATGTGAACTTAAAAGCCAGAGTATACCATGAACAAAAGGGATAGTTAATGCTTTCAACTGGCAATTTGTTTGACAGCCAAAAGGAAAGGGATAGTCTGAGACTTACAGTATCTGTGACTTCAGGGGTCAGTTGGCTTTCTTGCTCAGAGACATGCAAATAGGGCAGTAGATTTCTGCTTGTGAATGGAAGAAGCCAAATGGATGTTTGCCTGTATACATAGCATTTGTATCAAGCTGCTAAACTGAATGGTCCCTTAAGGTATACAGTAATACCTCGGATAACGTTATGACTTGGTTCCACAAGTCATGACATTATCCAATTTTTAGCGTTGTCCGATGCATGCATCGAACAACGCTAAAAAAAAAGCCCTGACTTCAGGGACAAACTGAGCAGGCAGTGGGGTGCCTTTAAAGCCACCCCCCACTGCTGTGACTACACACCCACTCCACTGCCTGCTCGGGAGAATCCAGCCCAGCCCTGGCCGTTTACCTTCAAGCCACCAGCAAGCTTCTGTTGCTGAGCTGCATGCTCCGACGATCGGAGGCTTGTTTTTTTCTATTCCCTTTGTTCCCTTCCCTCCCTGTATTTAAACTAAAGGGAAGGGGGAAAGAGAGAAATGTGATTGGTTCTCTAGAGAACCAATCACCTCTCTCTCTTTCCCCCTCCCTGTATTGTCAATACAGGAAGTGAAGGAGAAAAACAAGCCTCCAATCATCAGAGCATGCAGCTCAGCAACAGAAGCTTGCTGGTGGCTTGAAGGTAAACGGCCAGGGCTGGGCTGGATTCTCCCAAGCAGGCAGTGGAGTGGGTGTGGGGAGTCCCCAAACTGCTGGGGTTGGGGGGGGGAAGGAGGGAAGTGGCAGGGAGAGGAGCTTTGGCCTCCTTTACTTCTTTAATATGATGGATCAGATAATGCTAAAATGAACGTTCTCCAGTGCAAATCTTCCCCCCAAATTTGTCGTTGTTATGCGGTTTTAGCGTTATCCGGTGCAATTGTTATCCGGGGTATTACTGTATAATGAAGCTAAAGAATTAATGAATTGGCTTTGTCTCACTCAAAAGGAGTGGAGAGGTACTTGTCCCAAACCCAAGCTTGCCTCTAAGGAGGAATGCTGGCTGACAACTATCCATCTTGCTGTTCTTTGATGCTGTGCTGGGAAGTGATGCATGTTGTATGTATCTTTCCACCAAGGTGTGAGCATCAGATAGGCCAGCTAGTTCTGTTATTTACTGGTGTGTTCTCCTGGAATGTTTATAATTAACTTATGGTCATCATTGCAGCTGACCCTTTCTTAGGCTCACCCACTCCAAGAGAAGAAGGGCATTGTGTTTGAGTGGTTATAGAAGGGAGCACGTGATTGTTGTTTTCCAAATGTTTGACGAAGCAGATTGTGCTCCATGAAAGCTCTCCATTAGTGTTTGAGATGCCACCGCTTCTCTTGTTTTTATTTTTGCTATATATACACCGAAATATGGCTACCTCATTGGAAACATTTTCAAATGTGACACACTCCAATAGTATTGGACTTCTGTTCTCATAGTCCCCAGCGAGTGCTGGCTGATGGGAGCTATAATGCCTCACATCTGCAGGACCCAAGGAGAGCAATTCTGGAGCAAAAATAATCAGCATCTGCTCTTGTTTTACTAGAGGTTATTGTTTTAAATAACAAACATTGCATTATGCAAGAGCCTTCCCTATCATCTATTTGCTTTTGTTAAAATGAATAATGTGCTAGGAATGTGTGACAGCTTAATTACAAATTGTAATTGAAAAGTAGTTGAAGTGGAAATAAAAGCAAAGGAAGGCATCAATTAAGGAAAGATTTAGCGCTCCTTTTTTACATTTTAAATTTAGAGACAATAATGGACCCCTCTTTATATGAGAGAAAACATATTAGGAAGCATAAAACAGATGTTTCCTTTAAAATAGCAGGTTGTGTCTACTTTATAATCACTGTCGGTCTAGGGTAAGAATTCTGCTGAGGAAGCTGTCTCCCTTGTTGGCAATTAAGAAGAGGAAGTAATCATATCCTAAAGAGAGAGAAAAATGAATATTATCACCATTATTGTCTAATAGATCATATAGCCTATACCAAAATGGAGACAGCTTATTGCACTGGAAGATTCTGAATTCTTCAGCTAAGTTTACTGGGATGTACAGAAAGAGGCTCCTCAAAGACTGGTATTTTTAAGTACAATTGGGTGTTGCTGGCTAATCTTTCTCACACTAGGTCAGGCGAAAGGAACTGCAGAATGAACTCACCAAAGGGTGCCTTCCTTTTGGCAGTTTCATGTCTGGCCTAGACATGGAAGAAGACTGACATCATGCTGCATAGAAGATTTGCACAGTAAAAAATCTACAGTGGTAAATAGCCACTAATGGAGTGATAAAGTTTTTGTTTCTTGAGACAGAATAAAACACAGCTTGTGTAAAGTAGGTGGTAAACCTCTGGAAATTATCTGCAACTGCAATTGTGACGATGCAACAGGATGCCCATACTGTAGGTCACACTTTGTGACAAAATGGAAGCCAGGTGCAAAGAGGGTCAGATCTGCTACTAGATAGAACCTCCTAATGGATATGGTGAAATATAGTATTAATTCCTGTCAGTCTTAGATACAGAGGCCTTCTAAAATGTCTTTAAAAAAAAAACTAGGCAGTGATTCTATGCAATTTACACATTGTAATATGTCTCTTAAATATCAGTTTAGGAGGCAATTTCTATCACTCTCCCCTCTTTAACTAAGGTCTTTCTACTTCTTACAGGTATTTAACTGCCATTTCCTTCCCAAAGAAGTACAGTACACCCACAACGGATGCCCAATTCTTGATGAAGACATAGTCCTGCTGAGGTTATACAGGTAAGCAGCATCAGTGGCAATCCATTAATACACAGTACAGTAAAACCTTGCATAAAGAGTGCCTCGCTTAGAGACTAACTCACTTAAAGTGCAGAATTTTCTCTGAATGGTCACCTTGCCTAACAACAAAAAACCAACAAAAAATTGCTTAACAAATAAATTGGGGGTTTGCAATCCCCCCCCACCAGAAGTCACAATTGGTCACTTACAATGGTGTTTCGTTTAAAGAGCAAACTTGCTTAAAGAGCAATCCCATGGAACACATTATGCTCTTAAAGCGAGGTACCACTGTATATCTGAAGAAGTGCAAGCTTTCTTAATACACCGACATAATTCACTATGTTAAAACAGTGGCAACTGTAACTCACTGGTTCGTGGGAAAGCAGAGTAACTACTGGCAGGTGGAGTCAGTAGGAAGTAGGTATCCATACTATCACACCTAGCAACTGGCATACACCCTGGGAAGCATTCACACATATAAACATTCAGAGGACCTCTGTACAGACACGTTTTACTTACACTTCCGGGAGTGACAAGGGCGGCGCAGGCTGAATGAATCACAGCAAACCCATTCGTGTGGATTCATGGGGCTTGGGCTTCTGGGAATTGAATTCCAAGAATTTTTGGAGTGCCAAGGTTCGCCATCACGGGCATATGGTGTCCCTTCAGGCTCTACATTATTCCCTATATTATTCAACATCTATGTGAAGCCACCAAAAGAGGTCATTTGAAGCTTTTGAGAGAAGTGCTATCAACGTGCTAATAACATTCAGCTCTACTGCTCGTTTCCACCTAACACTGGGGGAGCAATACGCATCCTTGAACTCATTTTGAACTTGACAATGGCTGCAGTGGCTCAAGTGGCTAAGACACCGACTGGAAGGTGGAAGGTCAGCAATTCAATTCCTGAGTACTGTAGGAGGGAATGAGCTCCCATCTTTGTCCCAGCTCCTGCCAACCTAGCAGTTCGAAAGCAAGAAATTGCAAGTAGATAAATAGGGACCATTTCGGTGGGAAGGTAATAGCGTTCTGTGCGCTCCGATGTCTAGTCATGCCTGCCACATGACCACAGAAACGTCTGCAGAAGCAGACAAAGCTGGCTCTTCGGCTTTGAAACAGAGATGAGCACTGACCCCTAGAGTCGGGTACGACTGGCTTTCGAGCAAGGGAAACCTAATGGGTTAGATGAGAGCTGAATGAACTCTAGACAAGGCAAAGGTTCTGATGGAAATGGTGCCCAGGGATTGAGATTCCACCTCTCCCTGAGGTCAAGTTTCTAGGCTGGGAGTTTTCTCAACTATTCTTGGATTCTAAGTGGCAAAAGTGATAAGGAGTGCATTTGCACTTCTCTACATGGTGCGCCAACTACAACCAACCTGACTTAATAACAATCATCCATGCCTTACTTACATTAGCTCTTGAGTTCTGCAACATGTTCACTTTGGAGCAAACCTAGACTAGGATCTGCTGCAACATGCAGAACCGAGGCTGCTCACTGGTGCCTGGCATTAATAACTTATGCACTCTTTCCGATCTGCACACAGTTTTAGGATGTTTAATTTACTGTGATTATATTAACTATTTGTAGTTTTATTGATCTTAATGTTTTTTATCAGGTTGCTTTTTTAGCTTTGTTTTGTTTTAATGATTTTTGTGTTTGAAATTTGTTTTTCCTATGTATGTTTTATGGCTGCTATGAGTACTACCTAGTATTGGAAAGGCAGATACATTAATACCCCGCGTAACAAAAATAATCTGTTCGATGAGGTTGTTTGCTGTGTGGTTTTTCCGTTATGTGAAATTTTTTTCGCATAACAAAAATTTCCTATGGGGAAAATCACATAATGAAAATTTTTGCTATCCGAGGCTCCATTCTTTCATTATGCGAATTTTCCCACTATCAGAGCCCTTCGTTATGCAGGGTTTCACTGTAATTTATGTTTTGCTGTTGCTGCTGTTTTTCTGCATTCTACTGTAATTATATCATTATATCACTGGAGAGATTTAGAAATTAAAAATAATCTTCGCAGTTATTGAAATATTGCAGTAAACTGTGTCATTAGATTCACATGCAATTTCATCTGTGTTGTCCACCATGTTATTTTTTAAAGCTATATTCTTATAATTTTTCCCCATTCTAATTTAATAGACTTTTCATTAAATAGGGTAGATTTCACAAAATTTGCTTCCCAAGACATTACTATACTTCTCTCATATGCTTTGCAGATTTACTGAAACTGAAACGTTCACAGAATTAATCACCTTTCACGTCAAGTTACTCGAACCGGACTGTAATATTGTCAAGATGAGCTCCAATGTTCTAGAGGTCCCTGAATTTAATGGCCTGTCTAATGTAATTAACAAGAACATAATTACTTTTGACTATGACCAGAGGACAAACTTGGAGTGCACTATAAGCCTCATCTCTACAGAAACATTCCTACCATCTCATGGTCAGCTTGTTGCTGGAGAAGCCAAGGAAGAAGAACCTCGTGGGGATCAGCCTCACAGTTTCTTTCCAACACCTCGTATGTCACGCTTCATTTTTTGTATTTATTGTAATCACTACTATCAGCATGTGATATGGTGGTAGTTTGTGCTACATTACAGAGGACAGCCTTCTGAATGAGAAGCCACCAGAGGATAACTCTTTATTTGAAAGCATTGTCCAAGCCAAAATGAAGATGAAAACACAACAGCTAAGAGAAGCTCCACCTGCTGCGTCTTTCTGTAAGGCTCAGAGCCCCAGAAACAGCTCAGAGACAGAGAAAGAGAAAGGATCCCTGCCTCCCTGGGACATAGCAGAGGAAGGATGAACAGGTGGAAGAGCTGAAAGAACACAACCAGGGTATAGAGCCATGATTGTGAACCTTGGCACTCCAGATGTTCTTGGACTTCAATTCCCAGAAGCCCAAGCACTCTCGTGAATGTGTTTACTGCGATTCATCCAGCCCAATGCTGCCCTTGTCGCTCCCAGAAGCAGAAGTAAAATGTGCCCGTAAACCCATTCATATGGATTCAGAGGGTCCTTGGTCTTCTGGGAATTGAAGTCCAAGAACATCTAGAGTGCCAAGGTTCGCCATCACTGCTATAGAGAGAGGAAAGGTAATGAGAAAGAGTAAGGGTGGAAACTAGAAGAAATGGAGGAAAAGAATGAGGCATGGGGCAAGACAGGAAGCAGTTTCCAGGCCAAGTTAAGTTGTTACTCCTGCTACTGTCAATTACAGTAGTAAGCAGTTTTCTGAACAGTACAGTATTCTAGCAGTATTCAAATACAAATCATGGAAATGTGTGCTTGTGTAGAATTTGAAAAGTGTTATGCGTGTGTTTTGGTTTAAGCTGGACATGTTGGCCCAGGTAAATGCAGTCTCTCTCCTTTTGGGAATAATCTTGGGCTGTTGATTCAGACTCTGTTCTCAAAATAATAATAATAATAAAAATCTGGGTCACTATTTCAGGCTGAAGAATTTGGCAACATTTCCTTCTCAGAAATGTCTACATAACTTTCTCCTACAGTAATGATCGATGCTGGATGAAGAGTTTGTTAGATTAGATGGCTCTTGCTTGCGGTCATAATCAGAAAGTCATGTTCCCAAAGCTAGGTTTGGTGGGGGGACAACAGGAAAGGAAGAGACAGTCATTCAACGGATGTTTCAGTTGCACCCTATTTTAAAATCATTCTGACTGATTTCCATCTTCTGTTGAAATTTCATTATAACGTCTCTCGGTTCACTTGACTGGAGGACAAGTAAAAAGTGCCCTGACTGTTGGCTACATTTCAGGCTTGAAGATTATTCAGAACATCCACCTAAGCTGTGAAGATTTCCTCCTGATGGGCCTGAGATACCAGCATTTAAACCCTCCATCACCCAACATTGATTACATTCCCATCAGGCTGGATCTCACTGATAGCAGGAGTAAGGCTGTGTACAAGGTAAGTAAAAATCATCTGCCCTGACACTCGGCTTTTAGGCACTGGTATAACTAACAAACAGATGAGGTACTATCCACATTATCTAGCAATTAGAGACTAGATACAGATAACTAGTTTGCTTGTTATGAATTACTTTTAATCAATTACAATTTAAAGAGAGATCATTTCCCTTCTTTTCCAGTGTGCATGTAGCTTTTATGGTTATGGAGTTCAGACACTCTAAAATTCACATAGTTCAATTGCTGACTTGTCCTGAAGCTTTGAGGCAATGAAGAGGTAAACTCTAGGAGAACCTGCTTTGCACCAAGTAGTGGCATGTAGTATTCAGATGTTTTTTTTTTAAATAAAGTACAGTAAAACCTCGGATAACGCTAAAACTTGGTTCCACAAGTCTTGGTGTTATCCGATTTTTAGTGTTATCCGATGCATGTAAAAACCCTATGGGATGCATCGGATAATGTTAAAGCTCCATAGAGATACACTGTAACCGCACAGGCTTTAGCGGTTGTTATCTGATCCATCCCATAGGACCTTAACGTTATTCAATGCAATTCTCCTCCCCAGATTACTTAACGTTATGCGATTTTAGTGTTATCCGAGGTATTACTGTAACTGTGTTTAGCCATGCCTGCCACATGACTATGGAAACATCTGCAGAAGCAGACAGTGCTGGCTCTTTGGCTTCGAAACAGAGATGAGCACTGAATCCTAGAGTCGGATACAACTGGCTTTCGAGCAAGGGAAACCTTTACATTTAAGGAGTAGCTATTTTCATTATTTTAGAGAAATGAAAGCCTAAAGTGTTATTTTCAAAACCTGTAACTGTAATGAGTAAGTAATGGGAGTATTTGCCATTTTTGTAGCAGGCAAAAACTTCTTTACATAGGTAGACCTTTGGTGCTTTTGAACCTTGAATTGTAAGAGCTTAGTTAATGTTAATTAATTAATGTTAATTGTTTTAAAGCAAGCAAGAATTAGCATTTAAAAGCAAGTCATTTTAAAGTGTGCTAATTTTAATAGCATTTTAATAATGTAATTAAATGTAATTCTATTTTAATATCTGTGATATTAGTGCATTTTAATCTACTGTTTCAGACTGGTTTGTAAATCCTCATGCATTCCAATTTTCAGAGGAAGGCAACAGAGATAGACAGGCAGGCAGACAGACAGAGAGATAGATAGATAGGAACAATAATAACAATTTTGTTGTTCAGTTGCACAGTTGATTCCAACCCTTTGCGACCCTATGGACGATTGCCCACCAGGCACATCTGTCCTCCACCATCCTCCTCAACCTGCCCAGCTCTGTGTCCATTGCATCTACAATACCATCTAGACATCTCATTTTTGGTTGCCCCTTCTTCTTTTGCCCTCCACCTTTCCCAGGGTTTGCTCAAGCAGAATGACAGACAAGCAAGTCCACAGTTTCAACCCTTCTCCCTTTAACCCCTGCATTTGGTGTATAAAAACCATGGTTGTAAGTTTTACTCCTTGTCTGAAGAAGTGGACTTGATCCACGAAAGCTTACAATACAAATAAAGCAGTTAGTCTATAAAGTGCTACCGTGTTTTTTATTTTGTTTTCTGATATGCCTAGAGCAGTGATGGCGAACCTTTGCATTCTAGCTGTTCTTGAAACTTTCTCAAATTTTACAGACCAGAATAGAGAATTGTTGGATTATCTTTTGCTTGATAAAGATTGTGTAGGGGTGATCCAGACATCCCATGCATATGCTTTTTCTGTATGATTCCAACAGGCAAAGGAGTTAGTTATAAACATAAGCTATGGAGAAACCATCTGCTTTAATTGCTGGTAGTTTTGCAACATGCTAATTGGTTGTTTCTTATTCCACAGTCTGAGCATGCTTGGCTGCCGGTTCATATCAGAGGTGCAGTTTCTAATCAGGCTCCGCACGCTGCTTTCATGGCGCTGTTTATCCTGGAAGTGGACCAGTTCATCTTGAGCCCCTTGTCAACAGCCCTCCTGGATGCTGAGGATGGTGAGACACCCAAATCTCTACTGGTCTTCAACATCACTAGGCCACCTCAAGAAGGCTACTTCACACATCTGGAGGACCACACCAAACCCATCTCATCCTTCACATGGAACAGTCTCAACAACATGCTTGTTGCCTATCAGCCTCCAAGTAACAGTCACACAGAGAGGAGGAATTATGAGGTAATGGAAATGAAATGGACATTTCAGCATTGCTTCACTTTTTATTTCTGACCATTTACAAGCTCTGTGAAGACTACACACCATGTTCTAGGAAAGGGGGCATTAGCCTTGGTCTTATATGCAGAAAGAACCTCCTTGAAGATTGTGGTATTTTTGAACCACAATCGGGCATACCCTGGTAATGACTATCTTGTGTTGCCGGCTAATCTTTCTCACACTAGGTCAAACAAAAGGAGCAACAGAATAAACTCACCAAAAGGTGGCTTTATTTTGACAGTTTCATGTCTGGCCTACACACAGAAGAGAGAAGGCATTGCAGGCAACCTTAAGGATGTGGTACATCCTGGAGAGGTAGCACCTCTAACACCTCTAATTAAGTTCTAAAAGCCATCTAAGAGGATTTTGGCCAATTTATTACTTTTTTTAAAAAAAATTATGGCTAAACCTAACCTGTAACTTTAACAAAAATAATATTCCAATCTCTGCTTCCCTTTTAAATGAGAAATATTGAGATGGATGAATGCAAACATTCCAATACAGATACAGGAGCATAACTAGTATATATGAGGTATATCAATGATGTAGGGACCTAATAAGTAAAGATAGTAAAGCTTTGTGATTGGATCTCATTGCTTACAATCCTTTCCAGTGTTCTTTTCCCAGAGATGAACTATCCTTGAAGATTCTCCCATGTAAAGTTATCTCATGTGGGAAATTCCAAGTGAAAAAAAAAGAGTTTTCTAGGTGAATTTAGTTAATTATTGGATATATGTACAGCAGCAACACTTAAAAAAAACTAGCTCCAATAGTCTGCTAATTTATTATACAACGTAAGACACATTCTATCAATGCTTGAAAAGATTTAACACAGTTGTTCCTGTCTGTTTAATTTCCCCCCCTGAATTTCTCTGTTCATGAGTGCCAAAGAAGCATTAGATTTGCTTTGAGTGAATTCTTTCTGTTGGAAACTTTTTATGAAAATGTAGCTTGTGCAGGTCCTGTGTGCTATAGTATATAGGAGAATAACCATGGGTACGGCGGCCAACCGTCCCGCATTCTGCGCGGCAATCCCATTTAGGGAGGGGGAATTTCGACTTACCCTTGTTTCGAAAATGGTACTGGACCTCCACCGTTGCGTCACAGAAGCACCGGTTTCCACTCTGACCGGCAGGCAGTTAAAGAGAAACGGAGCCGAAAAGGCTCCAATAAACTGCGCCTGCGCAGAGACCCAATCTGGCGCCAAACTGGGTTTCTGCGCAGGCGCAGTTCATTGGAGCCTTTTCGGCTCCGTTTCTCTTTAACTGCCTGCCGGTCGGAGTGGAAACCGGTGCTTCCGTGACGCAACGGGGGAGGTCCGGTACCATTTTCAAAACAAGGGTACGTCAAAATTCCCCCTCCCTAAATGGGATTGCCGCGCAGAATGCGGGATGGTTGGCTGCCCAGACCATGGGGGCATGGACTAGTACCAGGCCACTCAGGTGGGTGGTGTTGTGAGCTCCAATGGCAGCCTTCTGCCCTCAGCATGCTCCGCCGGGTCTGCCCAGCAAACGAGTGAAAACACAGCTTCAGACACGACAGATAGGCAGGTGGCCAGGCTCCTCCTCCATGTTGCTTAGATACAGCGGGGCTCTGCCCCTGCCTGTGTGCAGTGTGATACCTCACTGCCCAAGTCAAACAGTGTGGCTGTCAGGTGGCTGGGCCCCTCCTCCTTGTTTATGAGCTACATGCAGTGGTGAGCCAGTGGCATAGCATGGGGGGCGAGGGGAGCCCGCCCCAGTTGGCAATTTTGGGGTGGCAAAATGTCACTTGGGTGTATGGGTGTTCTTGGACTTCAATTCCCAGAAGCCCTAGAGGCTGCTGCGGGGACAAGCGCAGGTGTCTTGGGCCCCGCCCAGGGGGCAGGAAATTTGACTTATGCCCTGGGCTGCTGAAACCCATGCCCTTTGTCCTAGGTGGCTGAAACGCACATTACACCACTGTGCCACTGTGGTGGGCTTCAAAAAAAATTACTACCATACTGTGGGCCAGGGGGAAAGCCCTGCATTGCACCCGAAGTAGAACTACTTTATTTCAAAACTTGGATGGGCGAGGCAAGCCAGAATTTCTGCTACCAGTTCTGGTGAACTGGTGTGAACCTGCTGATACCCACCACTGGCTACGTGGGGCTCGTCCCCCTGCCTGTGTGCAGTGAGTTAGAACACTGCCCATATTCAAGCAGCGGCTGGCAAATGGGAGAATTTTTTTTAAAAAAAGATATTTTAGCAAAACTGAAATATATACTCTTTACTTACCAGTCTGCGGAAAAATTGTTTAGTATGAAACCAGTCTGTGGTACAGAAAAGGTTGGGGACCCCTACTATAGTGGATAAAGTGATCAATTAGGACTCAGAAGACCTGGGTTTTAATTTCCTCTCAGCCATGGAAAGTCATGGATGTGTAGGTAGAACTGGTAAAATTAGTTTTTAAATATCTTACTTCTCTCGAAAGCCCTGTTAGGGCTGCTGTCAATTGTTTACCACTTGATAGCATAGAACACATAGTTAGTCTGCCATCTTGTGGAACTTAAAACAAATAACATAGATGTCAAATTAAATTTTAAGTAGTCAAACCTCTCATAAAGAATGCCTCGCTTAAAGAGTAACTCGCTTAAAGAGTAGCATTTTCTCTGAATGTTCGCTTCACTTAACAAATAAAACCAACCAAAAACTCATTTAACAAATAAATTGGGGTTCACAATCCCCCACACAATTTGTCATTTACAATGGTGTTTTGCTTAAAGAGCAAAATCGCTTAAAGAACAATCCTGTGGAACGCATTATGCTCTTTAAGTGAGGTACAACTGTACTGTATAATCCTTCTTCAATGCACACCTTAATGTGGTGAAACTGTTTGTGTGTATCAGTGAAGCTAGAGCAAAGTTGTCAGGAAACAAAAGTTCATTACAAGCTCGGACTCATAGTAGGATCACAAAGGCAGAATACAGCTGAGACATCCACTAAGATGCATGCATCCACCATCCTCAAGCCAGCTATTGGGCAGCATTCAATCTGCTTCTAGGGAAGAGCAAAGGACAAGTACAAATAACACTGTTTACTAATGATGTAACTAGATTAAAACTGAAAGGACATCTAGTGGCTGGCATGCACAGAAGTGAAGCAAAAGTTTGATTCTGTCCAACATGTATAATTGGAACAAAGAATGTGAGAAGTATGAATCAAGGTGGAAATTGTAAAATAAGAAATATAAACATTGCAGTGCTTAAAATCAGTGAACTAAAGTGTACTGGAATGGGATATTATCAGTCAAACAATTACAAGTGTTCTGCTTTGGAAATTACAAACCTAGAAGAAATGGAATGGCTCTAATACTAAAGCATAATATAGGGCAAATAGTTAGGGGATATAATACAAGGTTTAACCAAATAACATATGTCAGACTTTTGTGGAAGCCTATCAACTAACCATCATTCAAACCTGCTGATGCTGAAGAAGACAACTTTGAAAGGTTTTATGCAAGCATCTGAGTGGAAATTGATCATATGCCAAAACAAGGCACGCTTAAAATCATAGCTGAATTGAAAGCAAAAGCAAGAAACAAAGCAGAGCCAAATGTTCTTGACAAATTTGGCCTATGGGACAGATATAAAGGAAGAAAATGACTCAGAGTTTTGCAAATCTGTTTATTGCAGATACATACTTCAAACAACCTAATAGCCATCTGTACACATAGGCATCACCTGATAATCGACATAGAAATCAAATACACTATCAAATTTGAAGAAGAAAATAGAGGAGCTGTGTTTTCTCTGCCAAAATGAGATTGTGGTACTGATCGTGTATGTCCATTTTTGTGCAACAGGTGGAATTTGAAGTTCATGATTTGTACTTTGAGAGGAGTCCACCAATTACTCTTCATATATCTGTTAGAACAGCAGATACCAATGCTCCTCGGGTTTCTTGGAACATGGGTAAGAACTCTTTTTACTTTTAGTGTCTTTGCAACAATACTGTTTCTAAAGGTTCTTACAAGTCTTAGCTAACATTAAGTGAGACAAGTATTGTTTTCATAAGAAATTAGAACACCATACCATATTAAAATGCAGTTTCAGGAGTATAAGTGTTATATGACTAATTCTCATTTTCAATTATATCATTAAGTATGTACTACTGTATGAAAACATACCTACCATAGAAGAAGTTTACTCCTTTGGGAAGAGAGTTAGCCCTTCATAAAATGTGTGCAAGTAGCAACAAGGAAGAGCTTGTTCTGTGCTCATATACGTTAGAGGTTGTAAAAAAAGTGAAACAACATACACGTGTATCTATGATTGGCAGGTTGTATATGCTTGGGTGTAGACATCTTTGAACAATGAGGGATAGAGCCTTAGGGGTAATGTGTCTAGTTGTTGCAAAGTTATATTTATCAGTTTTTCAGAGATATTTTGATAAGTTTCGGGCTATTCTCTTATCTGTTGTAATTGAGAAAAGAAATCTTCTTTGCTGCTGCTGCTGCTGCTGATGATGATCTACCTCCTCATCCTCATCCTCATCATCATGTGTAGCCAAATCAGTTCTGACTTATGTCGACCCTCTTCAGAGTTTTCTAAGTGGAGAAAACTCTGAGGTGGTTTACCATTCCCTTCTTGTGAAGGTATCCTGGGACTGTGCAGTTCACCCAAGGCCACAAAACAGGCTGGTTCTTTTCTGATGCTCAGCAAAGAATTGAACTCACAGTATCTGGCTCTATAGCTAGATACCTAACTTACTGAACTCAGCTTTCCAACCAGCTAATTTTCTTTTGGTTTCTTGTTTTTGTAAATACAGTAACGTACTTGCAAGATGCATCAGGAGAAGTGGCCACTAGAGAGAACCAGAGGGCATTTCTAAGCATTTTTCTGGTCTGGTGATAATGACAGTACCATACAAGCACTGCCTGCCTCTCCCAATAAAATGTTATAACCTTTTCTTGTTCTTATCTTTTCAAGGTCTTGATCTGCTGGAAGGACAGTCTCGCCCAATAACATGGAAGCAATTTCAGATTGTAGACAATGATGATATCAGTGGAGTCCGTTTAGTCACTGTGGATGGTTTACGCCATGGGCAGCTCACTGTAAGAGGTATCTCAGTCTGAATGACCTGTCTACACAGTTATTGCTGTTTGGTCCTTTACTTACTTTGGATACTTTGTAATCATTATTTAGCGAAGAGTTTGCACATTGGTAGACATCTCTGTGATGACATTCTGCACATGCAAATGGACCTGGGAAATCAAGTCCATTTGCATGTGGATGTTTTAAGTCCTTTGGATATCACGTCACCTGATGGCTAGGAAGACCATGATGTGTGCCCTCCACTTTCACCTTGCCCAAGGGATCCGACAGAGAACACTTTGGTGAGTCTTAGTCTCAGCCTAACATCATTGACAAGTGCTGGGCAACATTGCTTAGTTAGACTGCTCAAGCCCCCGTGCTTCTGTATAGGCTGATTCATTTTTATAGCTATATGAGAAATTTGGAAAGTTGTTGTTGCTCAGAGTACACAATATAGGCCTTTTCTTTTTCATGTGACATCTGACTTACAGTACCCCTCATAGGATTTTCCAGGTGAGAGAGGTATTTAAGGAATGATTTTGCCATTGCCCCTGCTGCAGTGAATTTCCATGGCCAAGCAAGGATTTGAACCCATGTCTTCTGTATCCTAGGGCTCATCTACTCACTGAAACACTTTTGTTTATACATCTGACTTGCCATGGCTAAATTGATTTAGAGATTGGGAACTGCACAGTGTATAGCTAAACATGCATTATATTTGGGCCAGGAAAGGTTTAATTTTAAACATCCTGGCTAACATGGAATTGGTTTTCAATTGATTATGATCACATATAATTTTGGATAATTTTGGCATGTGTGATTGCTTGTGTCAGAGTATTACAAGTATAAATGTCAATATGTTTTTTTTTTACAACTGTCAATACCTCTTCTTTAGATTAGTTGTGAAGCTTCAACCGTTTTGAATTGCAAATGGTTATTTATTATTATGTATTTATTTATTGCATTTTTATACCACCCATTTAGGAAATTTCTCACTCTACACAGTTAGTAGATGAATGCAAAGCAAACATTGTGGCATCACACATTTGCAAATGAGTTTACCCACCAGGCCTAGCATCCATTGTATGAGTGGCCCAGGCCAAGCACCAAGTTCTTCCTTTGTTCTGAGAGGTAGCCTGAGGCTGAGGATGAGAAGTCTGCTGAAGTATTTTCTGTGAAGGTGGTATAACATAACATAGGGCTATTTTCTAGATACCATATATACTCCGGTATAAGCTGACCTGAATATAAGCAGAGGTACATAATTTTGACCTGAAAACCCAGGAAAAGAGATTGATCCGAATATAAGCCGAGGGTGGGAAATGCAGCAGCTGCTAGTGAGTTTCAATAATCAAAATATATGAAAATATGGTAAAATTTATTAAATTGTTGGCACATCTCAATCGAGCATGGTCTTGGGACCCTTGTGGTCACTGACCCGAGTATAAGCCAAGCCTCCTTTTTTGGGCTCATTTTTAGGGCTAAAAAACTTGGCTCATACTCAAGTATATATGGTATTATTTTCTAGACTTTCTGAGTACTATCTTTTACAAGCTTAACCATTTTATTTCTTGTCCCTAATTCCTCAATTCCTAAGCCCCACCCCTCAATTTCTTCCAAAGCAGTCGTACAATTTCAGAAGTACTTTCCTGGCATGAATTATAGCCTCTTTGCTATCCAACAGGAGGGAAAGGATTCATATTTACTGTCTCTGACCTCAAGGCTGATGTTGTTCGTTACCACCATGATGACAGTGATTCTACAAAGGATTATATTGTCTTCAGGATCTTTGATAGCCGCCACAGCAGCCGCCACAAGTTTCCTATCAACATTCTTCCCAAAGATGACAGCCCCCCATTTCTCATCAGTAATGTTGAGATAGAGGTACATGAAGGGCAAATGGTTCTGATTCAAGGCTCGATGCTCCAGGCCTCAGACATGGATTCTAGTGATGACTACATACTCTTTAACATCACCAGATTGCCACAGGCAGGAGAAATCATGAAGAAACCTGGACCAGAACTCATTGGTAATATATTAGATATATTCTAAAGCAGGGGTTCTCAACCTACAGTCCACAGGCCAGAAAAACCCATGGCGCTATTTCATGTGCCCCACTGCCCTCACTCCCACTGCCACCGCCAGAAGTGGCGGAACTTCCAAAAACAGCTGAAAGCATGCCGTAAATGCACCCGCCGCTGCCTCTGCTGGAAGTGGCAGAGCAGCAAAAACAGCTGAAAATGCACCGTAAATGTATCTGCAGTTGTCATAAACCTGTTTTACGGCAGCATTTATGGTGGGAGGAGCCTCCAGTCTGGCCTGCCAAAGGCGGGGAAAGGTTGAGAGCTCCTGTGCTAGAGGGAGAAGACTTTTTTTAAAATTGAAGTCAACATTTTCCTTTAGGCCTATGTGTTGCTTTTAGATTTATCATCTTCTTTGACATTTCTTATTATAACTGTTATTCATGAATCTTATTCACTCTGAGATTCTTTCCTCTTCTGTGAGGGGTCAGTGGGTACAAGTTTACAGTTCTTGTTACCAAACACTCAAATATACTTGCTGAAATTGAATTGTCTATATTTAAATCAATGTTGGACTATCTCCAAAGGTTTGGGGGTCACACGCTCCATCCCTTTACACTGGAAATCTGCATTTACACCTCCTCCTCTGACCACCCCTTTCATTTTCCCTCCACCAAAATTGGAGCTTTTAAAAAAATGAAAACAAAAACAAACAAACACCCCTTGAACTCTAGTCTAGTGGCACAAAAGAGACATCTAGAGTGGGATCAGAGGTTTGGTGACCCTCAAACATAGCAAAATTGTTCCTACACTGAAGGCATAAAGGCTTTTGAATTAAATACTTTTCTCCCAATTTTTTTTAAATACTCAGATTTTGAGGGTATGAGAGCTGATAGTCCCAGGGTGCTGTCCCATGTTTCCACCCATGGTTTAAACTTAAAGGCTCTTCAAGGTTAAATCAGCTTCAAATGTAGACACTAATCAAAACATAACTTAATCTGTATTTTAATCTCAAAAGTAAATTGATGGTGGAATTTCTGGAATTGTATCCCAAACAATTAGAACATGGAGAGTCAACAAGAAAACTTTAAAAAGTGAAAGCAGTTAAACAGATAAAAAGCCAGGATTGAATGCAGGGGCATATCCAGGAGGTGTGTGTGTGGTGGGGAAATAAGCCTCCCCAGCTAACAGACACCGCCCCCAGGGCAAAGTTCTAATGGTATGTGTGTGTGTGTGTGTGTGTGAGAGAGAGAGAGAGAGAGAATGAGAGATTGTTGCCCCTCCTGAAAAAATATCCCCCCTCCCATCTAGAATCCTGGCTATGGCCCTGACTGAGTGCTTGTTGGAATGGCAAGATCTTAACCTGGCATCTAAGTGCTACTAAAATAAAGGGGCATTGTAACTATGGCGATGACTGGTCCAGCATCTTGCTCATCGATGAGCAACCATACCAAGGAGTGAGTTACAATGCCAAAAGTGGCATTAGAAAACTTCTACAGTAATCTGATTGCACAGATTGAAGAATGGGAAATGAGACAAAAGAAGTTAGAAAAAGTGATGGAAGAAGAGGGCTTGAAAGATGAGGAGAAGAGAATGAGGAGGTCAGCACATGCCCGAAAAGAAACAGAATTTCTGCGCCTAAAAAGAACAAGGCTTGGTTTAGAGGATTTTGAGTCTTTAAAAGTAATCGGTAGAGGAGCATTTGGAGAGGTGCGGCTTGTACAGAAAAAGGATACGGGACATGTATATGCAATAAAATAAGAGGGTATTCCATAGAGAAGGCATTGCCAAGAAAGATCTTAATCAAGGAATCACCCATCACATCAATGCAGGGAGTGGCAGCCAGATAAAACTTTCTAAAGATGATGTTAATATTCAGGCAGGGACATGCTAGCTCTCATTCCTGAGAAAGTCAGCAGAATGGAATGAACTTACTTTTATTTTGGATATTGAAATGGCAAAAAAAAGCATTTCAGCAGCATCAAGGTCTGCTGATTTTCAATTTGAGAATGAGTTATTAACCGTGAATTGCCTTTTATGCTTCCTCCACTTGAATGGGAATTCACTTTTTGAATAATAAAAATTATATGCCACGGGGTGGGTTTAGAGGATTTTAGAGATGCTTAGGTGGGGCATGACCAAAAAAAGGTTGGGAACCTCTGGTCTCGGCTTTTCAATGTGGGCCCAGGAGACACCATTTGGCTTGGGCCTTGCTTTCATTGAGAACCTCAAAATGTAAAATATACTGTATTTTTCATTCACCTCTTTTGAGATGCCTTTGGTTTTGATATACTGTACATGGAACCTCAGTGATGTGGCCCAGGCTTTCTCGACCTGTGTTGCATCTTTTATTTGTTAGCTAATCCATGCATAGTCAAAACCTTTTTTTTTAAACCAACATAAACTTAAAGCCCCTAGTGGCCTTAAAACAGGATGGTAATATTGCCCATGCTAAATACAAAGCCTTAAATCCAATTTCTAGTTCAAAATTGTGAATTGCGAGTCAATTCTTATATAAATCCCATCAATTCAGTGAGTCTACTTTAGTTGGAACTATCAGCTGAATTCAGGCCTAAAATTAAGTTCAATATTTCTTTCACAGTGATCAAGTGTTGTTTTTGCTTCAAAAATCTTTTAGTGGGTGGCATCAGTAAAGTGTGAGTTTTGATTTTTAAAGAACCAGCTGAACATAAACAAAAATCTTGTGCACATCATGACAACATAAAAGAGAAACAACTTGCTTCAGAATTGCAGTATGAAACAATTAATATACAGTATAGATATCACATTTCATGATAAGGAAATGCATTAGTATCCATCTTTGTTTGTAAAAATATACTTCATCAAAGTATATTTGATGAAGGACATAACAATAGAAATGCAGTGGTTTTCCATAATTATAATGTGGTTTCTTCCATCTGTGATTCAACAGGTTATCCAGTCACTAAGTTCCTTCAGAAAGATCTGTTTAAGGGAATAGTTTACTACCGTCACTTAGGAGGAGAAATATTTGAAGATTTAATTGAGCTGGTTCTCTGTGATAGCCATGAACCTCCTAATTTTTCAGAAACTCAGGTATGTCATTATTGAATATATCATAAGGTTGTAAAGGAGAACACCAAAGCCTCTTTCTGTAATCAAAAGCTTGACTCCTAAATTCTAGTGACCTAGTAGATTTACTTCAGAGTAAACTTAAAGTGCAACTATGCCAACTTCTTTTTTGTAACAACCAGATGGGACAAGTACATGAATGTATAATAAACATTACAAATGTTCATACTGCATTGCAGGGCTGTTTATCCATCTAAGCTACTCATGACCTTCTACCACAAGATACCAAAAAGGGCCTGTGGTGGTTTAGTGGTTTAGACAAGAAGGTCAGCAGGTCAAGATCTAAGTCCTGCATGAGGGAGTGAGCTCCCATCTCTGTCCCAGCTCCTGCCAACTTAGCAGTTTGAGAGCAAGATATTGCTGTTGTTGTGTTTTAAGCTGCAATATTCTTGGCAGTGTGTTTCTGTGTGGTCTTCTTCGGTATCCCATGTGTTTTATTTTCTAAATCCTTTCTCAAGGTAGTAAGAGTGCTCATAATTCCTGTGGACGATCAGCTTCCCAAAGAAGCTTCAGGCGTGAGCCGGCATCTCACAGTTCAGGAGACAGAGATTGCCCATCTGACAAAGAAACACCTCAATTTCATAGACACCGAAGCGAAGGAAAGGGATCTTATTTATACCATAACTGCTCCCCCTTTCTTTTCTTCTTTACACGAGTAAGTCTGAGTAGAATGTATACACCTCATAAGAAAATGTTTCCAGGGCGCATTGCACATCAGAGGTCTTGGTGACTAGTGAAACTACCTTGCAGGAGGCAGCATTCATATTTTGACATTAGTTGGCTACAGATATTTTGAAGGGGAGAGTCTGGCAGGAGACGTATTTCCCTCCTTGCTGTTCATTGTCCAAATGTTGACTGGCTTCCAGTTGCAACTTTGCTGGTGGCCATTTTTTTGGTGTGTGTGTGTCATTTTCTTTTTTTGTGTGCATTAAGGCCCTTTCATTGTTAGAGGTCACAGGGAATTCTTGATCAACTAGATGATTAGATTACCCTGCCACACTCACAGCCCTGGCTTCCCTGCCCTTTCTGAACTTTAGCAGTTCTTAAAATAGTGGGATGCGAAATATATCTTCCCCTCCACAATATATTGTTTTGAGCCATCCCTGTTATATAAAATCCTTTGAGCAAAGACAGCAAATATACTTTTTCTTTTTTGGACCATCAGCTCAGAGGAACCTTCACCAGCATGACTGATAAATGAAAAGACAGGAAAACATACTTTTTAAAATGGATATCAGAGAGTAATCAAAACAAAAAGTCAAAAATGTTTTGGCAATTTATAGACTAACTGATGTATTTAATCTTTAAAGTACCACAGCATTTTTGTCATTTTGTTTTGTTTACTCTCTGATGTGCTTGAAACAGACTAGCAGGGCTACTATCTCTTTTTTTAAAAATGGTTAAAAGCCAAGTCATACACATCCATAACGAAATGCCTCATTTTGCTTAATTTGATTTCAGTCTCTAGTTTAAAGTCAAACACCACAAAACACAACAAGTAATCAAAGACCAAGGTCTTTTAGCACTGTAAAGCAGGGGTTCTCAATCTACAAGCCACAGGTCGGCCCCGGCCCATGGCACCATTCCATATGGCCCATGTCACCACTGCCACCACCACTACCAGAAGTGGACACAGATGCATTTATGATAGCCGCAGACACATCTTGAGGCAGCATTTATGGTGGGTGAGGGGAAAATCACCTGTCCAGCCCACTGTGCTGTCTGAGGGAGTGTAGTCTAGCCCATGGCATAAAAAGGTTGAGAACCCCTGCTGTAAAGCCACCAGAAACAGAGCACACATGATTGCATTCTCCATGCAGTCTGTGGGTATGGGAATCAATTCTGAAGTGCATATGAGTTTCTAATTATGTTACATAATCTAGCCTATATATCTTTTTATACAGTCACACAGATGCTGGGAAATTGTTTTTGGTAGACAGTATTCCAAAGCTGTTCAAGGATCATGCAGCCCCATCACTGAGATCATTCACTCAGGTTTGTTGCCAAATTTGCAGCCTACCTAAAACTAAGATATCCCCTCCCCATAATCTTCTACATCAGCTGTTGGCAAAATGTAGCTGTCCAGATACAGTCAAACCTCGCTTAATGAGTGACTCACATAACGAAAAAAATTAGCTATGCTAGTTTTCTCCCTAAAAAAGCTCATTATGCAAGTTTCTCCATAGGAATTTTCACTATGCGAGTTTGTTTCACATAGTGAAAAACTCATATAGTGAACAGACTCGCAGAATGAAGTAAATTCGTTATGCGAGGTATGACTGTATTTATGAAGTTTTACAAGGGTTGTACCGGATACAATTTCCATTTGACACAAACTTGAGCAATGTAGATCACATGCTTGCCATGCTACTTGTGCAATATAACCCAGCACAAGCACATCAGAAGTGGTTTCTGCTGGATTTAGACCTAGAGTGCCCAAACTTTTCAGGCCATGGGCTGATCACGTGGTTCAGGGAGCCAGTCACTAAGGCCCGGGGGCCGCATCTGGCTCCCAACATCAATTCATCCAGCCTGTGAAGCCCTTTTCACTCCTGGAAGTGGAAGTAAAACACAACCGTATGGGTGCAGTTTTACTTCCACTTCCAGGCTGACAAGGGCTTTGCGGGCTGGATGAATTGGCATCGGGGGCCACATACGGCCCCCAGGCCATAGTAACCGGCTTCCTGATTTAGACCAATGATTACTACACAAACAAGCAAAATGATGATGGTTCATAATCGCCTTCTGTGGCATATGTGAAGATTCCATTTTCTTGCCTTTTCAAAGATTACAACATGAGAATGCAGGAATGGATCAGATCTTTGCCAATTTAAAGCATAAAAGGGCAACCATGGTGCCACCTGGATGGTGAGACACAGTTCCAATCAATCTCAGCCACCATAGTCCAGATGAGGAATACTGGGATCTGCAGTCCTACAACATTTTGAAGTCATAGTTGCCCACCTTGTTTAAATATTCAGCTATTCAGATGTGTTCCTATAATAAAAAGGTGCAAAACTGAAGTTATACGGTGATTTTACTTTATTTGTTGCAGAAACATATACTGTATCACATTTTCTTTTATTGATTGTTTATTTTGTGCCTGTAGCATGCTATAAACCACATGAAAGTTGCATACATGCCTCCTTTGCAAGATATTGGTCCTGAGCCTCAGTCTATCCACTTCACTTTCTCTGTCAGCAATCAACATGGTGGAACTTTGCATGACATCTGTTTTAACATTACCGTTCTTCCAGTGGATAATCAAGCTCCAGAGGTAATGTTAAAAACATGTCTTTAAAATAATAAATTGTAATAAACCTCAAGAGCTGTTTCCTACAGCACACAGAATTTTCTTTTAAAGATGTGTCATGAAAAAATTAGATAGATCGTTCAGTAACTATTCAGAAGTATATCTCACTGAATTCAGTATAGGGCGTCAGCCTAAATTTTGTCCTCTTGGTTGTTTTAAAAGCTCAGCAATCTTAAATATAGCCAAACAGTGGCAGATATTAATAGATAGGAAAATAAAATAACCCCCCCCCCCAAATAATATTTTGATTACAGTAGCTTATTTCATTTCTGTGTTTTAGAACAAAGGCTTGCATTCCTAAAGCCTGACTTAGACAACTGATTAACATTTACCCAGAGACAACCATATAGATTGTCCTTTTCTTTTTCAGCCTTGGAATTTCTTCCACAGTGTGCTAAATTGTATTAAATTCTATAAAGGGCACACAGAAATATATTTCAAGAAGACACTGGAACTGTTTTTGGTTTCCATCCGCACAGGTGATTACGAGCAACCTGAATGTACAGGAAGGAAGCCTGTATACTATTACAGAGGACCACATTTTGATTTCTGATGTGGACACCAAACTGGAAAACATTAAACTTTACCTCGTAAAGACACCTCTCTATGGGTCTATTGAACTGGATGGAATCCCTATGAATCAGGGAGACTGGCTGACCTGTAAAGACCTGCACATGTCCAAAGTCAGGTGAGAGGAAAATACGTTACTGCAGTAGGTTCTGTATGATTCCAGATACATACCTGGTAGGACTTCTAACCATATAGCTCTTCTTTCTTTTTCACCTTAATGGCTTTTCTGTGAAAAGAATGGGTAGGAAAACTTAAGGAATATAAATGTCAGAGAAACAGACTGGCTCTACTATCAAACAGAGTGAGCTAAGGATGCCTCAGGTATCAGATCTGGAGTTGTTTTTATTATTATTATTATTATTATTATTATTATTATTATTATTATTATTATTATTATTATTATTATTATTATTATTATTATTATTATTATTATTATTATTATTATTATTATTATTATTATTATTATTAGTTGCACTTATACCCCACCTCTCTAGGGAGAATAAATCCCTACACAAGGCAGGTTATAATAAAGAGGGAGAAAATAGTTACTTATTTAGTCAGTAGTTATTTTATTCTATGGGAACTTTGTGATGCTGTAGTACAACCATATATAACAAGTTTATAATTTTATTCCCACAGGTATCATCACAATGGTTCAGAAATCCCTCAGGATCATATCTTGCTTGCAGCCACAGATGGTGTCAATGTCTTTGAGTTTACCCTACAAGTTAAGGTCAGTGTAAAATTCAATAGAAAGTGAATGTGCTAAAAACAATTCATCTTCTAGGGGTTTTGTGGTCTCACTGAAACCAGGAACTCTTGGACTGATGAAGGTTCTGTTTCAGTTTGGAGCCTTCTGTGACAATATTGGTTAACCAAATATGACAGGTAGTAGTTAATTGACACCTGCACCAATTCCAGCTTGTTCCTTCTTGTCAGGAAAACATCCCACTTAGAATCAAATGATGAAACTGAAATCCATTTACAAGGGAACAGTGTTGTTACTAAGTATACATGTTCCAAACTTAAGGCAAAGGAAGCCACTTAAAAAACATGCAGGATGTATATGTTTTTTTAAAAAAAAAGATTTACTCTCATATTGTCTATTAATATTCTCTGGCATACTAAAAGTCAGATTTTTGAAAATGTGATTATATGTAAAAATTGTACCAGACAAGGTGAGATATGTGCAGCTGATGTTAAATATTATAGCCAAAATCCTGTTGTGTTACACAGACGGAAGGGAAATGGCTCAACTTATAGCAGCTATTTGTCAGTAATGAACAAGTCCCCACTTGGCTTTCTCATTGTGCACATTGTTAATTGGCAGCAATTAGCTGCTATAAATTGTGCCATTTTCTTTCAGCTAACATAATTACAGAACAGGATTTTGACCTTTATGCCTAAATTGTGCACTTAAAAATCTAATTTTGCACATTTTGTCTAAACAGAGGGATATATCCAGTTGTATAGAACTATTGAATCAATGGGACTTTGATAATTCAACACATAAGTAATCTCCATTGAGGCAATGGGGTGGGACCAACAATTGGATTTAGTATAAGGGTGATGAAACCTAAAGCTTTGTTTATGTTAAGCAAAAACAAGTCTCTCTCTCTGTAAGAAAGTGAGGTGTAATTAATTTTTAGGAGAGGAAATGAGAAGAGTGGTGTTTCAGTAGTGTTTCAGTCTTTGTTCCCTATACTGCTACTCAAAATTCATCTTGGTGCTAAAGGTAAAGAGAACAAATACTGATTGAAAACCCCACAAGTTAAGAACAGAAATGGCAGACAAACCAAAAGCTAAGAGCCAACCGCTATATCTTATGCCTTGCTCAGGAACACTGTTGCCTGATGTCCCTTTTCTTTTATAAAACTGATTGTGCCCAGGTTTTCTCATTACACACATTTATTTATAACATGCTTTTATTCCAGAAGATGCTAATGGAAATGAGATACATGTACAGTCAAACCTCGCATAAAGAGTGTCTCGCTTAAAGAGTAACTCGCTTAAAGAGCAAAATTTTCTATGAATGTTCACTTCGCCTAACAACAAAAACCAACCAAAAACTCGCTTAACAAATAAATCGGGGTTTGCAATCTCCCCACTCACCCAACCAGAAGTCACAATTGGTCACTTACAATGGTGTTTCGCTTAAAGAGCAAACTCCCTTAAAGAGCAATCCTGTGGAACACATTATGCTCTTTAAGCGAGGTACAACTGTATCTGAAGCAGTATTGGCGGCAGCAGTCAAGCGTATATGCGTTGGCATGCTGGAATTTTATGCCATTAAGTGCATAAATTGCCCAGTCCAATTCTAAGCCAATACATGGTTTACAACATTTATAAGCAAAATAGTTGATAGCATCTTTGTAGTTTATATTTTTGTCATATCCCCCTTTTTAATCTATTCAGCCTTTTTATTTGTGGGCATTTTTTTTAAAAAAATTGAGCATCTTCAGATTTTAAAATCTGTACAGACATCTTTCTCTCAGTCCTACCATCTTTACAGACATGTTTGGTAAGGACATATGACAGGGCCTTTTTAGTGGCTGTTCCCAGGCTGTGAAAGTGCCCTCAAGGATGCCCATCCTTGCTGTCCTACCTACAGGCAAATCCCTGGCTGCAAAGAAAGAGAATTGATTTTAATGGTCAATGTTATAGTTCCATGTGATTTTATTTTAAACAGTTTTATTCTCTTATTGTTTTAAGATATAATGGTTGTCTGCTTTTTACTATTGTATTATATTGTAATGACATTTGCTTTTTAAATTATTCTTTAAGATATTTGGCTCCCTTTATTGGGAGAAGGGAGGGAAGGAAGAAAGAATACATAGTTTTCCATTTTCAGTCATTCTTACTTAATTCAATGGAGGGACAATTAAATTTTAATATCATGTTTTTCCCCTCAGGTGATCCCTGTGAACGATGAACCTCCTGTCATGAATTCTGATCTCATTCCCTTTATGTTATGCCCAGAAGGTCAGGCAGTATCCATTACCTCAGAGTATCTTTATGCTACTGACGCAGATAGTGAAGACATGCGACTAATATTCATGCTTGCTCGACATCCTAAGCATGGGGCTGTGAAGAAAAATGGAATTGTAGTTGATTGTTTTTCTCAAGCAGATGTTGTTTCTGGAGCTGTGATGTATGAACATATGAGTAAGTTGGTGTGATGCTTCAACAGAAAGCAAGTCTTAACTGCTGTACTCAAATGATGCCAGTTGTGGTTTCATTATACTGCAATTATTTATAACCACATAAAGCACCAAGGGTCTCTGTTGGTTCCTAGACAGCCTTTAAGATGGTGTTTCTGTCTCTATGCACCATTGTGGTTGTTTAGTGGTTAAGACACTGAACTTGATGACTGGAAGGTCATCAGGTCATCAGTTTGAGACCTGAGTATTGCATGAAGGATTGAGTTCCCATCTCTGTCCCAGCTCCTGCCAACCTAGAAGTTCGAAAGCAAGAAATTGCAAGTAGATAAATTAGTACCACTATTTGCAGATTCAGACAGTGCTGGCTTTTTTGCTATAAACAGAGATGAGCACTGGACCCTAGAGTTGGAGATGACAGGCTATCGAATAAGGCCAATGTTTTCCTTTACCATTGCTAAACTATGTCTGGAAGTTAACGGAAAGGTTTTGGCCCTCATAAGCAAGCAGAACTTGGAAACGTTACTTTCTTAGTCTATAATTCTTTATTAGTCAACATAGTAAAAAATAAGTTTGTAGTCTTAAAAAGTAACTTTCCTAAGGGAAAGTGACTGAAGCCAGAAAGTGAACACTGACACGAGCACACAAGAAGAGATAGAAACGGATTTTGAGAGTAGCACACTGTACAATTGAGTCTCTGTACTTTTTCCTCACTGTGATGGTTTGTGGAATCAATGCCTAATGGAGAATTTGGATCAAATTTTGTTTGCTTTTAAAATTGAAACTCATATCACAAAAATACAGTCATATTAATGTGAACATTCTGATTCACTTAACTGGAGGGATGAACCCATATATACCATCTCTAATATGATATAATCTTCTAATGTGATTTTACTGCTGTCAGATGCATTTGGAAAATGGTTTGCTTCACAGAGTTCCTTCTTCAGGAGTGGAAGAACTTAGCAGGCCTAGGAGCCACATTTTCCTGGTAGCTCAGTGGCTAAACTTTTGTACTGCAATCAAAACTGCTGATGTTGTGAGTTCAATCATGACAAGGTTCAAGGTTCACTCAGTCATCCATCCTTCTGAGTTGTTGGGGGCAAAATGCTAATTACCTAGCGAACCGCCCAAAGAGTACACTAAGCATTGTGGAGGAGTATATGAGCGTAACTGCTATTACTATTGTATTAAATAAATAAGGAATTGTTTTTCCATATTGATTTTAATGAGCCCTTAAATTGAGAGAAATATCATAACTGAAAACTTTAGAATGCTTCTTGATAATGTTTTAAGACTACTGCTGAAAATCTTCACCCTATTTAAAAAAAATGTTTTCTGTAGCAATTTTAAATCTTGCATTGCAAAAATATCATGTTTTATCTGTAGTTCCTTTTTTCCAGGTGGTGAGATTGGCTTGGCTCCTTTATTTGATATCCTTACCTTTGTTGTTTCGGATAATGAAGTTGGCCCTGATGAAAATGCCTGTTGTTATGATGGATCCCAGTTTCCTGCAGTTCCATTTCAGAAAACCTTTCCGGTGTATGATATTAATATCACAATATCTCCAGTGGACAACCAACCACCATCTATTGCTACTGGTAACGATACAGAAATAATGAATTGATTTTAATTACTTTTGAACTAGCATGTAAAGAAAACAGGTGAATCCATGCTGAAATCAGTACTTGGTGAAGGGCCTGGCAATGATAAACCACTTGTAACTATTCTATACCCAGAAAATTGGGGGGTGGCGGGAAATAGCCATAACTTGGAATTGTCTTGATGGTACCAGTTATTATTAAAAAGCAGAAGGGAAAGACTATATTTGAGTCCTAAATGCAAGAAGGATCTATGCCTCCAAGCTTTGAATTGGGGGGGGGGGATTTTCCTTTCTTTAGTACAGCAAAACCTCAGTTAGCATTTGTATCGCATAACGCTAACATTGGATAACATCAGGGAATTTGAGCCAAACATTTGCATTGCACAACATTCACATAACGTTGTGTGATGCAAATGTTTTCCTGAAATTCCCTGATGTTGATCTCTGCCCCAAAGCCCATAGGGCTGAAGACCAGCTCTGCAGGCTTTGGGGCAGAGATCTCCGCTCAGATCGGTGGTTTGGTTGGGGGGAGGGAACGCACGCCCATTCTCCCCCCAACCAAACCGGCAATCCAATTGCACGCTGGGACTGCCAGGATGTTGGGGGAGAAACGGCACACCCACGATCTCTCCCCACAAACCCCAGTTGTCCTAGGTGATTGCTGGGACTGCCGAAAGTGTTGGGGGAGAGATCGTGTGCATGCACGGTTTCTTCCCCAACACCCCGGCAGTCCCAGTGATTGCCTAAGACAGCTGGGGTGTTGGGGGAGAGATTGTGCGTGTGCACACCCCCCCCAACCTGGATCGCTAAGCCCTTAGCGATCCAGGTGGAGGTTTCTGAAAAGAAGCTAGGAAAAAGTTTTCCTAACTTCTTTTCAGAAACACCCGCGCCTGACTTGCTAAGGGGCTTAGCGCTCCAGGTAGGGGTGGGGGCTTAAGAGATGCTGGGAAAAGGGTCCCAACCCTCTCTTAAGAAACCCCCCCCTGGGGTGCTAAGCCCCTTAGCATTCCAAGTGAAGGTTTCTAAAAAGAAGCTAGGATAAAGTTTCAGAACCCCCCCCCCCGGCTTGCTAAGAAAACCAAATTCCCCCCCCCTATTTCTTTTCCTCTTCATAAAGGGAACAGGGCTTTTAAAAAAACATTGTGCAATCAATCCATCGCACAACGTTAAAAACCAGATAATGTTATGTCTTGTGGAACCGAGGTACAGTAATACCTCGAATAACGCTAAGACTTGGTTCTACAAGTCTTGGTGTTATCCGATTTTTAGTGTTATCTGATCCATGTTAAAATCCTATGGGATGGATCGGATAACATTAAAGCTCCATAGAGATGCAGTAATACCTTGGATAACGTTTACCTCCGATAACGCTAAAATCACATAATGTTAAGTAATCTGGGGAGGAGAATTGGATCGAATAACGTTAAGGTCCTATGGGATGGATCGGATAACAACCGCTAAAGCCTCTGCAGTTACAATGTATCTCTATGGAGCTTTAACGTTATCCGATCCATCCCATAGGATTTTAACATGCATCAGATAACACTAAAAATCGGATAACACCAAGACTTGTGGAACCAAGTCTTAGTGTTATCCGAAGTATTACTGTACATTGTAACCACACAGGCTTTAGCGGTTGTTATCCGATCAATCCCATAGGACCTTAACGTTATTCAATCCAATTCTCCTCCCCAGATTACTTAATGTTATGCGATTTTAGCGTTATCCGAGGTAAACGTTATCCGAGGTATTACTGTACTATTGTATCGCTTTGTGAATAGTAGTGAGCACAAGAGGGTAGCCTGTAGAGCAGGGATCCCCAACCTTTTTTTGTACCATGGACCAGTATCATGCTAAACAAGGAGGAGGGGCCCGGCCGCCTGCCAGCCACATTGTTCAGCTCAGGCAGTGAGCTGCACACAGATTGGGGGGGGGGGGCAGAGCTCCACCTTAGTTAAGCAACATGGGGCCCTGCCTATCTGCTGTGTCTGAAGCCCATGCTCTCGCTCTGTTCACCGAGCAGACCTGGCAGAGCATGTTGAGGGCAGAAGGCTGCCATCGGAGCTCCCAGCGTCACCCAACCCTGTGGCCTGGTATATGACATCTCATGGCCTGGTACTATTCCATGGCCCAGTGGTTTGGGACCCCTGCCATAGAGCACTTTGACTGATTGACTGATGCTGATGTTGTCAACATATAGATTGTAATTTACTATGTAAAGTTTGGCTTCCTTTTTCTAGTTAGTAGTATGGATGCAATATTGTGCAGCTATATCTGGCTACTTCTTGGTATTTTACATAGTGAATATGGAGGCAAAATATCCTGCATTCATAAATTGGAGGTTTTTGGAAGATTGAATCCATTCTGTACTGCTGTAATTCCAAGAAAGTTTAGTTCCTCATTGATTGATCTTATAAAAAAAAGAACGCTCTTGCCACGACTGCATGTGTGTTCACTACATTTTAACAGTGTATGTTTGAGTAGCTTTGTGATTTCCTGTCTATCACACAAACAAATGTTCTAGAAATGAAGTATTTTCCCAGTAGGAAAATTAAGCACTGGAGCATGAAAAATGGTTTATTATGAGTGATTCATAATAGCTCTCAGACAATTAGTGCTGTGACAAACAAAAGTAACAACCAATCTTGAGCAATGCGTTAACAGCTTATCGGCAAATTTGCTTTGCAAATGTATTTTTTTTAATCCTCATTTACTTGGTGAGAACCTAGGCTGGATTGGGAAACAATTGTTGGTGAAACAGTGATTTTACCCATTACTAAAGCTTAATTTATTGTTCTTGAAGTAACCTGATTATTAGAATTGCTTAATTAAGAGAGTTCACTGTTTTATCTTCTTTTTTGCAGGGACAATATTTGTTGTGGATGAGGGTTCCTCAGCTGCCATTACAATAAAACATTTGTATGCCACTGATCCTGACACCAAAGCAGATGACTTGCTGATTCTTTTAGCATCACCTCCCCAGTTTGGGTACATAGAAAATATATTACCTTCCCCTGGATTTGAAAAAAGCAACATGGGAATAAATATTGGTATGCAAATATTATTTTTGCTAGCGTGAATGGCAGCTTCTATTTACATCTAGGTGTGGGGTATCATCTGGATGGGATAACCTCTCAAGATGGTGGTGAAGATTCCATGCTTAAATCATAAGCTAGAATTGAAAGGAACATTACCACACTGTCTATAATATGTGGTGAATGTTACAATGGAATGCTGTTACCTTTCCCCACCAAAGTGGTGCCTATTTATCTACTTGCAATTTCTTGCTTTTGAACTGCTAGGTTGGCAGAAGTTGGGGCAGACAAGTTCATTCCATCATGCAACACTTACCAGGATCTCAAAATTTGGAAAAACTAGACAATACTGCTCCCACTCTTTCCCCTCATTCTTTAGATATTAAAATGGCCCTAAGGTTTGAGGCAAATGTACTCAGGTATACCTAACCCTGAGCACATAATCAAACCTCCCCCTGTGCATTTTAAAATGCATAGGTTTTATTTTTCTTTTGAACTTGGTTCAAAATAAAGGCATACCTTAGTTAACTATTTCTGTTTATTTGCTGTTACTTTGTGATATCAAGCCTCCTTCCAGCTGAAAAACATGAAGGCCCTGTATATAAACTATGTCCAGAGCAGGAACAGGAGGACTGAACCAACCAAAGACCAATTTATGCTTTATGCAACTGATGGGAAACAACGTTCGACAGAGATACCATTTTATGTTTTAATCCATCCAACCAATGATGAAGTTCCAGAATTCATAGCAAGGAATATTACGGTGAGGAAGGAAGTACAGCATCCCTTGTGTCTCCTGTGCCAAAGACATATATATTTGGCACTTTCAAGCAAGGGAAACATTAACCTTTACCTCCCATCTTACATACCTTTCATCTTATATGCCTGTGTATTCAACCAAGTTCAAGGCACTATATTCACCATGCAAATATTCCAGATTTCTTATAAAGGTCCCTGGCACTGTTAAATGTTTTCACCAATGCACTGCCCCAATTTTTAGGTCTTCTTCACTCTCCTAAATTCTCACTTGTATATGCAGTCAAAGTGTCTCATGTCCAGCTTCTTCCATGTTTCCACAGGCCACCATCTCTCCCCACTCCCAAAACACACCCTAGTAAATATAATACAGACTGATTATTGTAAACACAGTATATGTGGATGCGTATACCATGGATGTTTGTGTTGATGTTGTTTGCTTTTGTTCTTAATTCATTCAAGAATGCACGGCATCCTTTTTATTTATCCACACCAGGGTTCCTCATACTTGGCTCTCCAGATGTTCTTGGACTTCAGTTCCCAGAAGCCCTTATCAGCAGGAGTGTTGACTTGGGCTTCTGATAATTGAAGTCCAAGAACACCTAGAGAGCTAAGTTTGAGGAACCCTAGTCCACACCATTCAAGGAATGGTGGATGGTGGTAAGGATGAAAGAAGTAGGAAAGGCTTACAGGCATTTGAGCACCTCTGTATCTGCTTGCAGAAGCAGCAAGCAGTTGGTGCATAAGGGACTTCCACTGCAAGGTCTACTACAAGCTTGTCTGTTGTCCAGTCTGAGATGGCCATGTTGTTCTGTCGGAAGAAAAAAGTTGATGGTTTCTCAGTAAAAGCTATTAATGGTTTGTTGGGATGGGTTAAGTAGTATGCAAAAGTGTGAGAATCTCATTCTTATAACCTATACTGCAAAATTAAGTGGCATTTTCCTTCCTTTGGCTTTGCAGGTGAAAGAAGGCCAGATGAAAGAACTGGATCCTTCTGTAATCAATGCTGTGGATCTTGATATACCACAAGATACTCTGACATTTACTGTCCTTCAACAACCGAAACATGGGCTGCTTGTGAATGGGGTGTATGGCAATGATATCATCCGTTACAAGCAGGCGATTAATGGTTACCACCACCATGAAATTCTTGTGATTTCGTTCTCTATGGAGCATTTGAAAAATGGTAGATGCCATTCTTTTTTTAATGACCTTAGTTCTTTAAAACAATTGCTACTATAGAGTGAGACAATAAGACAAACGTATGTCTTTCTCCTCCACTTAGTTCAAAGGCTTTCTTCTAAACTTTTCTGTCTATAGTTAGGGAATAGCCAATTAAAAATTAAGTACGTGGGGACAAATCCCATTTATTTTACGAACAAATATACATGTTTTATGAATGAGCATGATATTTGGTGCAATATTTTGTATGTCTTAGCTTTCCCCAGTCTGATGCCTTCCAGGTGCATTCCTATGACTCCTGCTTTTCTTACTCATTATGAAAGATTGGGCATGTAGTCCAATACATTTGAAGAGTCTCAAGTTGGAGACAATTCCATATCTTTTCGCACAGTCGAAAAGCAAAGCTTCCTTGAGAGACAAAAGAGATGAGTTTCCCTTGATCGGAAAATAAGCTTGCTTTTGTTTTGCAATCAATAATTGGAAAGCATACATAATTTTCTTTACATATATGCTTTCGCTGGCACTGGCATTGAAAGATTTATATTGCAAGTGGGACATTTAAAGAGGAGAAATGATTCTTTCTGTGTTTATATCAGATTGTTGCAAAGTGAGAAAGAAAAAAGAAATAGCCAGTCAGGGGACCAAAGAGAAGGGGGAAATTGGGTTAGTGCAACGTAGGCTTGTCTGCAGGGTTAAAACAAACTCAGGATAAGCACCACATGACCCTCAGCTGATTGAAAAAACCCACATGATTGAAACCACAATTCTTTTAAAAATCAAGATGCACCCATAGACAGAGCCATAGCATTTAAAAGTAGTACTAAAATCCTCTAAGATGTATAAGCATACTCTCTTTCACTCTCTTCCTGTCTACTTGCAGTCATATAATATTAGAGATCAGGACATTCAGTAGGACAGGCAGACAAAAAGAAACATGTCTTTATCTAGTGATCAACTAATTTATGACATTTACACCCATACATTTTGATGGACAGCTTTAACTGCAAAAATGCATGGGAGAGAATGCTCCTAGTCCTGGTGTCCTCTAAATACCATTTGATGTGGAACAACAAGAGGAGAGAGCAAACACTTGTGGACTCCCCAGAGGCATCTGGTTGACTATTGAAAAGGTTGCTGACCTAGACTGATTTCTGATCAGATTTAGTGTTGCTCATCTCATGATCTTCTATAGATTTACATTGAAGTAATGGCCAGTATGGAGCTGTGGTGGCTTAGTGGTTAAGATGCTGTGCTTGATGATCAGAAGGTCAGCAAGTGTGCTGACTGACCCGAGCAGGCACAGTTGCCTCATGGCAGCACTATACAGAGAGTCTGTTTGAGGAGAGTCCAGATATCAAAGTCCAAACAGCAAGCCGAGGTCTGTTTACCGATAGTCTGAGCAAGCGCCTAATGGGGTGTCCAGGGGCATTGTCAGGGTTGGCAGAGAAGTCAGGGTCACAGAAGGTAGGTCAGGAATCAATCAGGGTGTCGATCTTCACACAGGAATTGTACCGACACTGGCAGGTTGCAACAAGCTTGCTTATAAGCCTCCCAGCTAATTGGTATCAGCTGGGATCCTTCTTTGGTACTTCGCTCTAGCCTGCCTGCATCTGAGGTGTAGCTACTTTCTGGACCACTCCCTGAGGGCTGATCACTGTCAGAGCCAGACCCCTGATCTGACAGGTCAGCTGCTGGAGAAAACAGACTTGGGCCAGGGGCAGGCTGAGATCCCTGATTCAGGACATCCTCAGGTTCAGGTGCAGGCAGAACTGGGCTGGACATAGGGAGTGTCCCCTGATACAGGCCATCCTCAGAGTCTGTCAAGGACTGATCACAACAGCAGGTCAACAATTGGAGCTCCTCTTGTCTGTCCCAGCTCTTGCCAACCTAGCAGTTCAAAAGCAAGAAATTACAAATAGATGAATAGATACAGCTTCAGCAGGAAAAGTAACAATGTCCTGTATGCTCTGGTCTCTAGTCATGCTTTCCATGTGACCACAAAAATGTAAACGGAGATGAGCACCACCCCCTAGAATCAGCTACAACTTGCTTTTGAGCAATGACAAACAAACTTTATCTTTACTAATATCCAGTATGTTCCATGGAATTTACCCACAAGGATAATTTGGAAAAGTTAGAGTTTGGGGACTTCTACTCCCAGGACCCCCCGGCTAGCATGGCAGTGCTATCTAGAGGATTGAGACAGCTATAGTTTTAAAAAGGTAACTTCTTCAGGTTCCTCTCCCAAGTAAAGGCTCTATGTTATGTGGGAGCCTTTTCAGTAAGTACAGTACAGTACTGTACATCAAAAACCCCTTCAGGCTAATTGAGATTGGATTTCTTTACCATCATTTCAAAAAAGGTATGACAAGGGTTGAAAAGTAATTTCAGTAATCTGGATTTTAGAATGAAATGGGATGTCTAGATTTTTGTTATCCAAATGTGTGAGAGAATTAGAAGACAGAATCATTTCTCTCAGTGAAATAAAGCAGGCTATTTGGAAAGAGGAGTTTATTACTTGAGGAGGCCGCATTGGTGTTTGTCAGCCAACGATGTGCTGATGGATTAATGAACAGCTGCTGTGTTCATGGCTTGTCCTATGTTTGTTGAAACAAGCTGGCTCTGACCACCAGATGTGGTGAGGTGTGGGAACTAGATCGGAACAAGGTGAGAATATGGATAAGATTTTTGAAGGGAACAAGCTGATGTCTCTCTCTTTTTGTTTCTCTTGTTACTACATCCCTCGCATCATCTTGCAGGAATGCGTCTGATGTACATACATGATGATTCGGACAACCAAGCTGATGATTTTTCCATCCAGCTATCAGATGGGAAACATAAAGTGTCAAAAATGATTTCGGTAGAGGTCATTCCAGTTAATGATGAGAAACCAGTGCTGAACAAGTAAGCCACATGCTCCTGATTCCAAATTGGTGGATGTGTCCTGACAAAACAATTCAGTGGTGATTGAAACAGCAAATTAGTGATGGATAGAGCTCATCTCCTGCAAATAAGTCAATGTTTAATGCCAACAGTGTTCCGCAAAAGCAGTCTTTGGTGAAGGACATTCTATCATGATCAATGAGAGTAAAAGAGCCAAATCTGAATCAAGGGTAACGGCAAAGACAGATTATGTGTCTTGAATGTGCATATTCCAATAATATATGTAAAGTTATGCAAATACTATACCCAAAAAATTTAGTCTCTGGTCTTCTTTGGGAAATTCAGAAGAAAACCCTAAAGCTGTCTTCTGTTCATGGAGAATGGTGGTAGCTATTACAGAGGGCAGCCCTGCATGGCTATCTCCCTGTACCAGAGAGAAACAGCAGCTAACTGGTTTCTGGGAAGAAAGAGGCAAAATAATATAAATATCATTAAATGGGCACTTAGAAAAGGCAGAGGACTGTGATGGCTTAGTGGTTAAGATGCTGAATCTGATGACTAGAAGGTCAGCAGTTCAAGACCAGAGTGCTCTACGATGGAGCAAGCTCCTCTCATCTATCTCAGCTCCTGCCAACCTACTCTGTTTTTCCTGTCCCTTTCTTTAAACAAAAGCAACATTGCCTCTTCTGGTCTCTGTGGTTCTTTCTGTCAGCCTCTTCTTGATCTTTTCCATACTAACATTTTGGCATTTTGTCAGCAACCTTCTGTCATACAGTAATACCTCATATAACATTAGTATCGAATAACACGAAAATCGCATAACATCAAGGAATCTGGGGGGAAGAATGTAGACCAGGCTTTCTCAAAGTTTTTGCACCAGGGGCCGGAACACGCTCCCCTGGACAGCTGAGTGGGCTGCTCACGTGGTTCCTCCCACCCAGAAGTGGAAGTAAAATGCGTCTTGTGCATGCGCAAAATGCATTTCTGCATTCTGCACATGGATGGAGCACATTTTTCTTCGCTTCTGGGAGTGACAAGAACATTGAGGGCAAGATGAAATGGCATCGGGGGCCAGGTCTGGCCCATGGACCATAGGTTGATAATGCCTGGAGTAGACCATATTGCCAGTGAGTCAACACCAAGTATCAGGCAGCGGTTAACAAAGCTGACAACCCTGAGGACTACGGCCTTGGGTGCCAAAGTCCACAGGGAAGGGTGATGGTCCCCAAGTGGGTTAAATCGCACTTGAATCCATCTTGATGGAGGGCAGCAGCTTCATCAATACTGGCCTGGGGTCGATGATGAGTCTGCGTGCCAAAAGGGCTCAGGACCAGAAAGTGATTCATGGAACTGGATCAGTGGTACGGGTGTCACGTTGTAATGCAGAAGGCAAATGAAAGGCCACTGCATGATATTCTCAGGACAGTCTTCGTGGCTGATCACTATGAGGATCACCGATATTCAGATTTGGTTAAGGCAGAAAAAGAAGTGGATGGAATTACACCCCTTCAGAACCTGCGGGTGGGTAGTGATTAGGGCAAATGGCATCCTAAGAATAGCCTGAGTCTGTGCATTTTCATTCATTTTCACTCAGTCAGCAATCCTGACTGAACTGCCATGGGATGTTTGTTTCTTGTGTCTCTTGTCTTTAGGTGGATGTGGTTAAATTGGGCGTTTTTATATTGCTTTTCTTCTGGGTGAGAGGAGGGGAAATGTAAACACTGGCCACTTTCCTATTCTAAATCATGCTTGTGTTGGCTTTCTGGAACAAGATAGATACTATAGTTAGCTCCCAGCAGCTTGATATTATTCAAGAGTCCATCACAAGACATGAAGGGAGAAAAGGAAGGATGATTAAACATTCCCCCTGGTACTGTTCTGTTGTCATAGGAAGCAGCCCCTAATTTACTTCTTCTTGTTCACCTGTAATCTGAAAAGAAAAGCTTTGTCTGCCTATGTTTGAAATCTCTCTGTACCCTTCTGTACGTGTGTGTGTGTGAGAGAGAGAAAGAGAGAGAAAGAAAAAGAGAGAAGAGTTGTTCTTTGAACCATTCTTCCTGCCAGTGATTATTTCCTATTTAAACAAACGAACATGGATTCCTTTGTTTTCTTGTTTATTCCAGGAAGGGTAAGCTGGAGGTGACTATGGGGGAAGCCCAAATTATTTCTAGTGCTGTTCTGTCAGCTGAAGATAAAGATACCCACAGGGAACTAATTTATTATTTATTTGAAAGACTCCCAGAGAATGGACTTCTTCAGCTCAAGGTCAGTCTTTGTTTTTTCAACACAATACAACTAGATATTGAGGGGAAAATCTCTCCATTTTCCTTGAGTTAGAAAGCTAGTGAGTGTAATCCTTCTGTTTGCTAAATGTCTGTCATGGGCTTGAAACACACTGCAGAGGCACAGATAACTCTGTCTTGATCCTTGGAATAAGTCAATGGTAGATGTTCTGTTTGTGCCAAAGGAGCGTCTGCCAGCAGAGGGGAAACTGATCCATGTGTGTGATGGGGAGAGAATGAGACACACTTCTAGAACTACAGTATACCAGTCTGTTCTCCTTTCTGTTCAATGTTAACATGCTCTACTCAGTAGTGGGCAGCAACAATTTCGCACCCCCCCCCCGGGAGGGGAGATAGCAAAATTGGGTGGCCTCTGGGCAGGGGTGGTGGTGGTGAAATTGGGTGGCCTTCGGGTAGGGGTGGTGGTGTAGCAAAATTGGGTGGCAATGCCCACCTTCCTGCCCTGCCGCATTAGGTTTTGTCCCTGCAAGTGGTTCAAGGTCTCCCTTGCTCAAAACCCAGTAATATCCGACTCTAGGGTGCAGTGATCATCTCCATTTACAGCCAAAGAGCCAGTGGTGCCTGTGTTTGTAGATTTATACATGGCTATATGGCAGGCATGACTAGATCACCCATGACGTAGATTCTGCCCATGATGTAGATGCCACCCATGATGTAGGCTCCGTCCATGACATAGGCTCTGCCCACGGTGTGGTAGCAATTTTTTTTGCTGCCCACTACTGGCTCTACTGCAGGCGTAGGGACCTATTGCAGGATTGGTCAATTAATTTAGCCGTAATTAAATAAGGTCACAATCAAGAAACTTCCATTTGATATACTTAAATATGTAGATTGTTTTGTAAATAATTATTTCAAAAAATCCTGTTTCTTAATTTTGAAAATAAAAAATGAAATAAATTAAAAACAAAATGTATTAATAAAAATAAAAGGATTTACTCTGTAAAATGTGGATTCAGTCCAAATGCTGCACGTCATGACCTAGAAGGCCACATGTGGCCTTAAGGTTATAGGTTGTCCACCCCAGTTCTACTGTTTATATCCCTCAATCCACATATTTGCCAAAGGCAAAGTTTGGAAAAGTTTCTTGTTTAGATTACCCCTCCAAGTATTCCCACTAGGTACCTGCAGTGCCAACCTAAAAGTTCAAAAGCAAGAAAGAGCAAGTTGATAAATAGGTGTCACTTCGGTGGGAAAGTAAACAGTGTTCCATACACTGCAGTCTAAACAACAACAACAAATTTTCAAAGCTCTGCTCAGAAAAGTAGCTTTTCAAAGCTACAACTAATGCCTGTGGATTATCCGATCTCATCAACACAAATTTTCAGAATGATTTCAATAACATGCAGCAAATGGTGTCTGCATAAAGTAAAAATTGTTATAATACATAGTACTGTATTTTATTTGTTTAGTGGTAGTTTTTCTTTCTAGGTAGGTGGTGACTGGGTAACACTCCAGGATGAAATGAAGTGCACTCAATGGGACATAGACATGAACTCTGTGAGATACTTACATACTGGTGGAACTGGCTCAAAAGAGCAAGACAGCTTTGTATTTCATCTGTGGGACGGACACAACCGATCGCCAGCGCTGGTTTTCCCAATTGTCATTAAGAACATGGAAAAGGGTAATTCCATTTCTAATTTTCACATTTGTCCTCTTCCTGCAATCTAAGGTTCCTTGTCATACTGTTTTCTTCTTTCTTTTCCTTCTTCATTCACAACAGAGTATTGCCAACTTAAAATTATGGATGTACAGTATATAAAATGCAGGTAAAATTCAAAAGAAATTAAAATTTTTGAAATAATTAGATTACTTTTGACCAGAAGTGGGCTACTTCAATAATACAGTAATACCCCGTATAACGCGAGTACCGAATAGCGTGAAAACTGTATAACGTTACAAGATTTTCGGAAAAATCTTGTATCGAATAACGTGATTTTTAACGTTATCCGATACAGTCGTTCTTAGCAGCAGGGTGGGTGGAAAGCTGAAGGGGTTCTCCGTTCAGCTTCCCAGCCACCCTGCAGCTACGGAGGCAGGGATGGGGAGGCTGGAAAGCTGATGGGGGGCTCCCCCATCGGTGTCCCCAGCCACCCCACAGCTGCGGAGGCATGGGCGGGTGGCTAGGGAAGCCGACAGGGAGTCCCCATCAGCTTCCCCAGCCACCCTGCAGCTGTAGATCGGGTCCTCTGATCTCTCTGGAGCAGGCAGGGGACACGGTTCAAGGTGTTTCTGGGCTTCCCTGACGTCCTGAGTCAGTGCAGCAAGCCAGAATGTCAGAGTTCGAATCCCGACATTCTGGCTTGCTGCACTGGCTCAGGACGTCGGGGAAGCCCAGAAACACCTTGGATCGGGTCCCCACACCTCCCTGGACCCGGCGGGGGGGGGGTCAGAAACCCCAAAATTGGTAAAAAAAATGGACGTTTTTTTTACCAATTTTGGGGGCTCTGACCCCCCCCCCGCCGGGTCCAGGGAGGTGGGCAGACACGATCCAAGCTTTTTCTGAGCTTCCCCGACGTCCTGAGCCAGTGTAGCAAGCCAGAATGTCAGAGTTCGAATCCCGACATTCTGGCTCGCTGCACTGGCTCAGGACGTCGGGGAAGCCCAGAAACACCTTGGATCGGGTCCCCACACCTCCCTGGACCCAGCGGGGGGGTCAGAAACCCCAAAATTAGTAAAAAAAAACGGACATTTTTTTTTTACCAATTTTGGGGGCTCTGACCCCCCCGCCGGGTCCAGGGAGGTGGGCAGACACGATCCAAGCTTTTTCTGAGCTTCCCCGACGTCCTGAGCCAGTGCAGCAAGCCAGAATGTCAGAGTTCGAACTCTGACATTCTGGCTTGCTGCACTGGCTCAGGACGTCGGGGAAGCTCAGAAAAAGCTTGGATCGTGTCTGCCCACCTCCCTGGACCCGGCGGGGGGGTCAGACACCCCAAAATTGGTAAAAAAAAAACGGACTTTTTTTTACCAATTTTGGGGGCTCTGATCCCCCCGCCGGTTCCAGGGAGGTGTGGGGACCCGATCCAAGGTGTTTCCAAAGTTTTCCCACCTCCCTGGAGGCTGCAGCAAGGCAAAATGTCAGGATTCGAATCCCGACGTTCTCGCTTCCTGCAGCCTAAAAGAGGGTGGGGGAAGTTCAAAATTAGCGCGCATCGGGTCTCCCGACCTCCCTAGAGCTGATGCGCGCTAATTTTGAACTTCCCCCACCCTCTTTTATGCTGCAGCAAGCCAGAACATCGGGATTCGAATCCTGACATTTTGCCTTGCTGCAGCCTCCAGGGAGGTGGGAGAACTTTGGAAACACCTTGGATCGGGTCCCCACACCTCCCTGGACCCGGCGGGGGGTCAGAGACCCCAAAATTGGTAAAAAAAAAACGTCCTTTTTTTTACCAATTTTGGGGTGTCTGACCCCCCCGCTGGGTCCAGGGAGGTGTGGGGACCCGATCCAAGGTGTTTCTGGGGTTCCCCGACGTCCTGAGCCAGTGCAGCGAGCCAGAATGTCGGGATTCGAACTCTGACATTCTGGCTTGCTGCACTGGCTCAGGACGTCGGGGAAGCCCAGAAACACCTTGGAGCGGGTTTCCCCATCTCCCTGGACCCGGCGGGGGGGTCAGAACCCCCAAAATTGGTAAAAAAAAGGGACTTTTTTTTAACCAATTTTGGGGGCTCTGACCCCCCCGCCGGGTCCAGGGAGGTGGGGAAACCCGCTCCAAGCTGTTTCCAAAGTTCCCCCACCTCCCTGGAGGCAGCAGCAAGCCAAAATGTCAGGATTCAAATCCCGACGTTCTGGCTTCCTGCAGCCTCCAGGGAAACAGGGCTTTTTTTAACATTGTGTGTTCAATGTATCGCACAATGTTAAAAACCATATAACGACGGGACTTGTGGAACCAAGTCATAACGTTATTCGGGGTACTAGTGTATTAGCTATTTAGTAGATCTTCAGTTTTACACATGGTTGGGCAAAAGGCTACTTTTTGATAGGTAAAAGTTTAGCATCCATTTCTTCCTGCTGGCAACACGGGCACAATATTGTGCAGCAATATTGGGCTATTTCTTGGCATTTTGAATCATGGATATGGAAGCACAATATCCCACATTCGTAAGTTGAAGGTGGATTTTGTGATGAATTGAATTCATATATTTGATGAGTTGTATTGTTTTTGCTCCATCCAGAGTGGTGCCCAAATAGTTTGAGTTAGGTTCCAAGATCTTGCCTTCCCAGCTAACTTGGAGCTTCTTCTCTGCTTCCCTGTAATTTAAGTGGAAGGAACAGACCCATGGTCTTGTCTTGTGCATGCTACTGGATAGCAGAAAGGATAGTGTCAGCTAGGCTGTACATGTGGCAAGACAGAAACTGTTACCACCACAGCAGCTGCTAGAAAATGTGTAGACAATGCCATGAAAAGGTTGCCACTTCTCACCCTGTGTGTATCCCAGTAATTGCTGATTTCCCTCACCTCCTCCTCCTCTGTGTCTAGGCCAGAAGTGAAACTGCTAAAATGATTTTTTTTTAAATAGTAGCCGTGTTAGTCTGTGGTTCAGACATATCAGAAAACAAAATAAAATAAACACTGTAGCACTTTAAAGACTAACTGCTATATTTTTATTGTTAGCTTTTATGGATCAAGTCTGAAGAAGTGGACCTGATCCATGAAATCTAACAATAAAAATATAGAAGTTAGTCTTTAAAGTGCTACAGTGTTTTTTATTTTGTTTTATTTATTTTATATTATTTTCTGATATGCTAAAATGAAGGCAGCTTTTGGTAAATTGATTCTGCAGTTTCTTTTCGCCTGACCTAGTGTGAGAATGGCTTTATGCATTATATGAAAATGGTTGCAGTGTTCCTTCTGGGCTCATTAATTATATTTACAGTGTGACAAGGAAGGAGCATGAGTTGTGTTCCTAATTTTAAACAAAAATTGTGAAGTTTCTGGTTAGAGCTGCTATTAAAGCCTACCTTGTGGCGATGGGGGTGGTGAAAAGTCAATATTTAACCACCCTTATTGTCTCCGCAGATAATCGCCCAGCAACCCTGTTTCAGGTGACCAGATCCCTCCGGGGGGGGGGGGGTTGGGCCCAGGCTGGCAGGGATCGGCTGAGGCCTTCGCTGATTATCTGACAGAAAAAAATCTCAGATTTGTTCAAAGTTTGACCCCAGTGTGGAAAAGGTAGAGCTGGGGCTGGCCGGAGTGCAGTCTGGCCATGTTATCTGGGATTGGTTTGAGCCAGTTGTCCCTGAGGAAGTGGACAGACTTCTTGGATCTGTTCATGCCACTGCCTGTGCATTAGATCCAATGCCCACCTGGCTAGTAAAGACATCCAATGTGGTGACATTGATTGTATTAACTGTATTGTGTTATGATGATATGCAGTGTGGTTTGTTTTATTGCACTGCTGTACTGCATTGTTATATTTATTGTATTATACTGTATGACCTCTGATTATGTTATATTACTTTTGATTGTCTTATATGTATGGTTTCTGTAAACCGCCCTGAGTCGGTTGTACCGAGTAGGGCGGTATACAAATCGAATGAATGAATGAATGAATGAATGAATGAATGAATGAATGAATGAATGACAGGCAGTTGGGTTGAAGCAATCATAAATTCATCATTGTGGGAGGTTTTTTTTTCTGGCAACCTTGAAACACGCTTTGGTGCGCCCCCTCCTGAAAAAACCAACGCTCTACCCTATGGTGCTTGCGAATTACCAGCCTGTGTCCAGCCTGCCATTTTTGGGCAAAGCTATGCAGAAGTTGCAGGAAGTCATGGATGAAGGGGATTATCTAGACCCTTGTCAGTCAGGATTCAGGCCTGGATATGGTAACTGCATTGGTCGTGCTGGTGGATGATCTCTGGTGAGAGCGGGACGGAGGTCATCCATCCATCCTGGCTCTTCTTGACCTCTCAGAGGCTTTCGATACTGTCGACCACGGTATCCTTCTGGAAAGGCTCCAAAGATTGGGGATCTAGGGCATTGTTCTGCCCTGGCTTTCCTCATTTCTGAAGGGCCGGACCCAGTTGGTATGGTTGGAGAGTGAGAAGTCCAGCCCGAGGCCCCTCCAATATGGGGTGCCTCGAGGCTTGGTACTCTCACCTCTCCTATTCAACATCTACATGAAACCACCGGGTGAGATCATTTGTTCCCACGGGGTGAGGTATCATCAATATGTAGATGATGCCCAGTTATATATCTCGGCTCATGGTGATCCAAGCGATGCAGTAGAAATCCTATACAGGTGCCTGGAGGCTGTCAGGGTCTGGATGGGGGACAACGGGCTACAGCTGAATCCTGGCAAGACTGAGTGGTTGTGGGTCAGGAATCCTGCATTATCTTGGGAGTTACCATCTTTGATTCTGGATGGGGCGGTTTTGCCCCAAACAGACCCGGTTGCATAATCTGGGGGTCCTCTTGGACTCACGACTACTGCTTGAAGAGCAAGTGGCAGTAATGGCCAGGAGGGCCTTTGCACAACTTTGTGTCATTCGCCAATTACGCCTGCTCCTAGATCAGGATTCGTTGCTCATGATCACACACACTCTGGTCATCTCCAGACTTGATTATTGCAATGCGCTCTACATGGGGCTGCCCTTGGTGACCATTCGGAGGCTACAACTGGTCCAGAATGCAGCTGCCCAGATGGTGATGGGGTGCAGGCACTATGCACCGCTGCTTCGGGAACTGCATTGGTTGCCAGTATGTCTCTGGTTATCAGCTTTAAAGCCCTACATGGTAGTGGGCCAGGATACTTGGAGCTGCCTCACCCCAAGAACATCTGCCCGTCCCACCAGAGCGGACCAGAGAGGCTCTCTAATTGTTCCATCAGCCAGAGAGGCGCACCTCTCTGGTACTAGAAAGAGGGCCTTCTCTGTGTCCGCTCCGACCCTATGGAACCTCCTGCCAACAGAGCTGTGTCTCCAGACGGAGTTGTTGTCTTTCAGGAAGAATTGATGAAGAATTAAAAATTTTGCTTTATATTTTTATTGATGATTTTATATGAGTTGCCATGGTAAGGAGAGCGGTATACAAATTTGAAAAATAAATAAATATAAATAAATAAAATTGTGTATGAAGAGCATGAGATAAGAGCGTTAAGTCATAAACGATATGTTGTTACGTGCTGTCAAGTTACTGCTGACACATGGTTACCCTAGTAGGATTTTTAACGTACAGTATGTGATATGTTCAAGGAGTGATTAACTCCTGGCTAGTGAGTTTCCTTGGCAATATGAGGAATTGAATCCAGGTCCCCTGAGTCTTAGTCTGACGCTCTGTCATTTACATCAGACTGGTTCTTATCAGGGATATAAAGGATGTATAATAATGTATCTTTAAGAATACTAAATGAAGACTGTCCATAATAGAGGGTAGAAAGGACATTAAAGACATGGAGGATTTGATTACTAATTGGGCTTCATATTTCATGTGCTCTTTATAGGAAACATTGAAGTTTTAGCAAGGCCTCTCACTGTGTTGAAGGGTGAGAGAGGCCTCTTGGTGACTGAGGCCCTCTTTGCAACTGATGGCCATGGGAAGCCAGAAAAGCTTCTCTATGTGATCACATCCCCACCTCAGTATGGGCAGATCGAGTATGTCAGCTACCCTGGAACTGCCATTACCAGTTTCAGCCAGATGGATGTTTCTCACCAGGCCGTCTGCTATGTGCACAATAGCAAGGCAGCATCTTCCAGGGATATGTTCAGGTAAGCAGGGCAAACTCTTTGTTCCTCCTGTAATCGTTTTGCAATGAAATTGAGTAAACTGCGGGGGACATCAGATGAGTTATTGGGCTTGCTGCATGACATGATGAGTCAGAGACTGCTGTGGGCAAGCGAGGTGCTGATGTGTGCTGGTCTATGCTCCTCCAGGCAGCTAAACAAAGCACAGAGCTTTACTCCAAGAGATGTGAACATGGGTAGCTACCTTTCTTCAACTTATTCCTCCACAAACTGGAGAGGGAGAAATGTAAGCGTTTGTTCTTTGCTTGGTCCTTGGGCTTGGTGAGTCCAACAAACTAGAAGAGGATACCTGCCCACCTTCATGCAACATGATAAGCAAGTCTTTGGATGAAGATTTGTGGTTTGGTTAGCTGCTTTCACCACAAGCTAGAGGCAGCAGAGCCATTTACAGTCACCAAGATTCCTGAGTCTGGTGGCATGTGAGTTAGCTGAATATTTACATAGCAGAAAGTGGCTGTGTTCTCTCCTTTAGAACATGACCCAATAGTAAAAAGGACCACTTTGTCTGTGTAAAATAAGATTGTGGGAGTAGTTAAATAATTTGTTAAGATGGTGAACTTGACAACTGAAAGGTTGGCAGGACTGCACTTCGAGACCTGAGTAATGCATGACAGAGTAAGCTTCCATTTCTGCCCCAGCTCCTGCCAGCCTAGCAGTTTGAAAGCAAGAAATTGCAAGTAGATAAATAGGTACTGCTTCAGTGGGAAGGGAACAGTGTTCTGTGTCTAGTCATGCCTGCCACATGATCATGGAAATGTCTGGAGATGCAGTCAATGTTGGCTCTTTGGCTATAAATGGAGATTATCACCATACCCTAGAGTTGGGCAAGATTGGCTTTTGAGCAAAAGCAACCTTTTACCTTCATTGTTATCTAGAGATAGCAGTTAATATTGTTTGTGGTTTAATATGTTGAAATGCTGATTTTCCTTGAAAATAAATAAAGCAAATAAATAAATAAAAATACAGGATGAAATAAGTACAAATTCATTTGTAGTACAGTATATAAAAATTTTGGCTGATCAGAGTTAGGGTCTTTTTTTGTTTAACTTCCAGTTTAGTTCAGCATTCTGTTTGTCTGTAGTATAATAACTCTGCTAAATAATCAGATATTGGAATTAAATTTGGCATACACAGTTGATTGCAGTTCTGCACTTCAGGCTCATATGCCAACTTGTCCGTTGTGTCTGTTACCACACAGTTCTATCACCTTGAGTGCTGGGTGAAAAGTGCACAGTGCAATATAATGTAATGGGCTAAATCCAATTTTAATTCTATCTGGAATAAAACCACTAGAAAGAATGGGACCTGATGGGTATGCCTAACTTAAAAGTCCAAGTGAATTCAGTGGATCCTCTTTTGGTTGGATGAATATTGGATATTGCCCAATACCACCTCAATCATGAACACATTGAAAGAAAGTGCCTCAGGGAAATATCATACTATGGTCCACTTGAAGAGGAAAGATACAAAAGACAACGTAGTTCAAACTGAAATAGTGGAATGACAATGATATACACACTCTGAATATCACTCTGAATTACACTTACAGACTCTGATTTGAGACTGTATTTATTTTATAGTAAGGTTCCTTAAATAATGTGTTTTTGTATTTTTTAAGACTGAGCTTTCATTATTAAATAGATTAACTGTATATTTGAGATGTTGAAATTATATTTTTAAACCCAACGTTAAAAGATACACTTCTTGATTGAGAAAACAGATTTATGATATCGGTATCTCTTTCCAAATACTGTACCAGCATTATTTTCTGTTTTGTTCCAACATTTTTTTTCCATTTAGTATCTTGCAATGTGGTAAATTAATATTTGTTGGAATGTTAACTCAGTGATTAGATGGTTTAAAACAAGGGTGGCAAATTAATAAAACAAATCTGAATCCATTGACAGTTCTGTATCAATTTATTCTCTTCATCTGTGGTTTTTCTCTTTTTAATTAATTAGTAAATCTGGTATGAGACAGATTCAGAGATCACCTCTTTTTTGTTTTAGTTTTGCAAAGACATATATATGTGTTTGTATGTCTAGATATAGATATTAATATTAATGCAACTATACATCTGTGTGCACATATGCATAATAATAATTGTGCACTCTTAAGCTGATTTCAACTTATGACTACCCTTTCCAGGGTTTTCTAGGTATAGAATATACAGAAATGGTTTGCCATAACTTTCTTCTGAGGTTTATCCCCAAACAGTGCTCATAGCCTACTCTAGGGTTTGGTGCTCATCTCTCTTTATAGCCAAAGAGCCAGCGCTGTCTGTGTCTGCAGATGTTTCCATGGACGTGTGGCTGGTATGACTAGACACCAGAGTGCACAGAACTCTGTTTACCGTACCACCGAAGTGGTACCTATTTATCTACTTGCAATTTCTTGCTTTCGAACTGCTAAGTTGACAGGAGCTGGGACAGAGACAGAAGCTCACTCCGTCGTGCAGCACTCAGGTCTCGAACTGCTGACCTTCCAGTTGTCAAGTTCATCATCTTAACCACTAAGCCACCACAGTCGCCTATCTGTACTGTATATCTGTAGTTAAACTATTATGATACTACATATAGATACACCCTGTTATTGAGTCCAGGTCTGTCTTCCTTTGACATGGTATTTTAATGAAACAATGATATATGTGTATGTTTTAATTGCTGCAAATGATGTCCTGGTTGTTAGAATTTGGCAGTCTATTTGGTGATATATTGAGATGTAAATACTGTGGCAGATTATTAAAAAATAAAACACCAAGGGCTGGTGACATTTAATTAAATGGGGTTTTAAAATGATCAGATTTTTACCATCCGTTAAGGCACTTTATTCCATCATAAACCTCCCAGCATTGTTTGATGCTGCTGGCCTGGAAGAGGGATTTGGCAATGCTTGTTTTGGACAGATGACTTCAAGTGATTAGCAATCTGACATCAGATGCTGGCAGCAGGATGCTTAAAAGAACATGTTAATGTCCTCCATTTTGACACGGTGGATCAGTTTTGTAATGAGCTGGCGCTACCTCCAATTTCATTTTTATATTTTAAATGCCATGACAGATGGTAAGTTCTGTAGCCAGCTCTATCACCATGAACTGCAGAAAGCATGAAAACCTTGGTAATGGTGAAACCAACCCATGTGACTTGTCCTCTGAACAGAGCATGAGAATTATACCTCTTCCTCCCCAAAATTCATCAAAATGATGAGAATGTTGGCTGCTTCCCATTCCCAAGGGAAACATGGATCTGAGCTAACCAGGAAATAAACAACCTGCCAGAGGATAGGAGCGAAGTCATGCCTTGAAACAAACAATTCCATTGTCTGGGGAAACCTAAAGCCATACCATTTGCCTGGTAGCTCTTAGCCTTCCTTTTAATCTTACACCATACATAATCTTTCCTCATGTTGAGATCTGTTTGCTAAGTCTTCTGCTTGCTCAGATTTGGGGCTGAGACCTCAAAGGGCCTTTCCCAAGACAGAGTCTGATAATACTAAAGCATTAATGTTGTCACTGTGCTGTTCAAGTCTGCATCAACTGGATAAGGGCAATGCTTTAGGTACACAAGATTCCAGAGACTTTAGATAGGCTGGGTATGGGTTCCAAAGAGAACCTGCACCTACAGTCTCTTTCAACAACAATTTAAAGCACAGATGGGTGATCATTTTATTTCATTCTTTTATTTTTTTTACAAGAACCCTCCAAAGCTCACAACATTTATTCATAAATGTAATGGTATTTTTCACAATATGTGCAAGAAAGCAAATCTGTTACATTCACCCATATGGGCAAAAAGGATTTTGTTCTTACCTCACAAAAGTCTGACCTGACCCTCCTAAAGTACTTTGGACATCAAATGAGAAGAGAGGATTTGCTTGAGAAAGCCTTGATGCTGGGAAGGGTGGAGGGCAAAAGAAGAAGGGGCGGCCCAAAATGAGATGGCTAGATGGTATTGTAGACACAATGGGCACAGAGGTGAGCGAGTTGAGGAGGATGGTGGAGGACAAAAGTGCCTGGTGGACAGTGGTCTATGGGGTCGCAAAGGGTCAGAATCGACTGTGCGACTGAACAACAAAAAAACACACACTGGTGAACATACACATGTAAACATACACACAAACGTGTGCATGTGCCTGAGGGCATGTATTTTTAAAATTAATTATTAGAACTTAAATGACAAGATGATACATTTTGCATAGAGGGCTTAGACTGGGGGATGATCAGTGTTCCTTTAGAACAGCGATGGCCAACCTTGGCACTCCAGGTGTTCTTGAACAATTACCAGAAGCCCAAGTCAGCACTCCTGCCACCGCCCGGGAGACATCTGCAGCAGGCAGAGGGGCCGCTGTGACAACCGGCCCCAGGACTCCCCTCACCTGCACCAGGACCCCGCCCTGCTAGGGGCTTTAAGAGCTGCCGTGGCAGCGGGACTTTCTTGCTGCTGCCACCCGGGAGACATCTGCAGCAGGTGGAGGGGCCGCCACGGCAACTGGCCTTGGGATTCCCCTCACCTGCTCTGGGACCCCGCCCCTGGCCGGGGGCTCTAAAGGCTGCCACGACAACGGGTGGTGGGATATGTGTGTGTGTGTGTGTGTGTGTGTGCCTGTGTGTGTGTGTGTGCATGTAAACTGTGACTGTGGGCCACCCTTAGTCGGGTTCCCTGATTGGGCGGCCTATAAATCAAAAAATTAAAATAAAATAAAATAAAACACCTGGAGTGCCAAGGTTGACCATCACTGCTATAGAACCTGCTGTCCAGCTCCTTCCACTTGATGGGCATCGTCACAGCCACTGCTTTCTCTTCTCAGGACTCTTTATCTTGAAACCAAAGCTTGACTGGGTAGATCAGGGATTTTCAATTTGCTGCCCAGGGGCCAGATGTGGCCCATGGCATCATTTCATGTGCCCCTCACTGCCTCCACCAGTGCCATGTGGTGGAGGAAGGGTAAAATGGCCATCCAGCCTCCAATGCTGTCTGAGGGAGCATGACCCAGCACCCAGCTTAAAAAGGTTGAGAACTCCTGAGGTAGACACTTAGCTAGAGGACACTTTCACTTAGAGATGACCCTTTAACAATCTTTCAGACAGAGGCCTTCTTGGTGTAAAAGAGGACACTTTATCACATTGGCACATATTTTGTTCCTTAAAATCTCTACTTTACCCACAAGATCTCTTTCATTTCAGTTGAAGATGTGATATAGCTAAACTGATGACAGGCCATCAGTATTACCATTGGCAAAAATGTTAGGTCAATGCAGACAGCTGCTGCAATGTTCCCAGATGGGAATAGTGTTCTTCAGTAAATACGTTTCTTGCTCCTATGCAGTATCTGGCCTGCTTGCCTTCATTCCCATCTGTCTGATGGCATAATGCCAACCTTGCAAGTTGGTCAACTCCTAAATATCAGTGAAAGTTTTTGGAGGTATATCGGCAGGTTCTCTGGCCACGAAGTCACAAACATTCCCACTGGAAATAATTAAACATAAGCTAATTAAACGTCAGCAAGACAACCCCAAAGATATCGGAGTGTTTCTGCCCTCAAGAGCATTTGGTCTAACCTTCAGCCTAGGGTAGAGTTTTAATGAACATTACATTTCTGGTCTGAAATGGTGTGTAGTAAAAGTTAAACATGCTGAATGCAAATTATTGATGTTGTTGCTATTGATAAACTGCAACATAAGTAATGGCACTGAAAAACAAATGGCTGTGACAAATTCCAGATCATTGAGACTATATGTCTGGAACACAAGTGTATTTGAAGGTGCTAGTTTTAACCTGGGATCAGCTTGTGAAAAGGCTGTTTTCATACAGACTTGTCTAGGTTTTAATACCTTGTCTAGGTTTTAATACCTTCCTTTGAGTCCCTATGCAGTCTGAAGTGAGTCAAGGAGGAGTGATACCGACCCAGCCTGGGTGCACACTCTAGTATTTGCTCTGCAGGAAGGTTTGTTAGAAGTAAAGGTTTTTTAGTAACATGTGAAGACTTTTTAAAAGTCACCCTAGCTTTTTAGGATGTTTAGCTGGGCGAGGAATATTAAATATCTGAAAAGTGACACATAACAACTTGAAGTCTGTTAATCAGTCAACTAACCAGCAAACATTTTTACATGTTTTCCATTGAACAATTGAAAAGAAACATAACAGAATACTGAAATATGGATCTAATGATACTTACACACCCTCCTAAGCATTCCTGCAATTTGTAGTCAATTTACAGAGTTGATTATAGATCTTCTGAGTCTTAACTCACAAGAGCCTTTTTCATCTGAGGCTGGCATTTTGGTCTCTATCTCAAAGTCCTTCAGTAAAGGTGTCTGTTATATTTCATTTCAGTAGATGGTGAAACAAGAACACATGCTGAAGGCTGCCTTGCCTCTTTTTGCCAGATTTGTCATCAGCAATGGTCTAAGAACAAAACCTGGAGAGTTTGAGATCATTTTGGAGACAGTGGGCCAAGCCTTACCCACAGTGGCCAAGAACAAAGGTTTAAGATTACCAAAAGGTGGTATGGCATTCCTTTCTCCGGATGTGCTCCAGGCTGAAGACCCAGACACAGCTCCACAAAACCTCTCCTTTCTTCTAGCACAGCATCCTCAATATGGCCAGATTTGTAACAAGAAGTCTAGACTTTGGCAGCAAAGCTTCAGCCAGCATGACGTGGACAACCTAAATGTTGCTTACAGACATGGAGGAGGGGATTCTCAGATTGACAAATTTACATTTGTGGTAACAGATGGCGTGAACCAAGGCTTCATCGTAAATAATGAGGTGCAAGCAGAGCCTCTGGCATTCATAATTCAGGCAAGTTCCACATACATACATGTACACATGCTGTTATATTCCCAGCTTTCATTCTGCAAGTAACCAATATACATTTTCTGGGCTACTACTGAAAAGCCTTCTATCTGATTTAAGCACGAATGGGGGACATAGTGACCCAAGAGCAACCTTTGATGACATTTATGCGAAGTACATTCTAATGTAAGTGGTGGGCTTTTATAAAGTACCCTTGCATTTTACTCTGCTGTTTTAGTACACCACTTTGTTTGCAGGCATACCTGAAAAATGATATATAAATTATATATATTTAAAATGTTCTGATTGCTAGATAATACAAATCTCATATTTCTCCCTGCCTTTCTCTATTCTGTACAGCCCACTTCTCCATTAACCAAAAAGATCTATCAATAATGAGATGTAGCATGAAATATGTTTAATAATAATAATAATAATAATAATAATAATAATAATAATAATAATAATAATAATAATAATAATAATAATAATAATAATAATAATAATAATAATAATAATAATGTGCTATCAATTTGATTCTGATTTATGGTATTTGTTGTCAAGGTCTTCTAGCTTAGTGTACTCAGAAATGGTTTGCTATTCCATTCGCTAGGGGTGCCCTGGGACTACTGCAGCTTTTAAAATCTGTCCATTGGGAGTCTCTTAAGCAGAAATTAACCTCTCAATGAAAGCACCATAGCACTACATTCCACCCATCAGAACAAATATTTGGAACAAAATACACTAGTGTTCAGAGAAGTGACAAAAATATGTGGGAAAGCCACTGGAAGTCCCTGAAGATTCTGGATCAAGCCTTCTGTTCTTTGGATGGTGGGAGTATTACCAAATTAACCACACAGAACCCAATATCTTTACTAGTACTGTAATTTTGCCCATCTGAAAAAGCCCTCATTCACAGAATTTTCTGATAGGGTGACTTTGGCTACATGTGTATCAAGTGTTCATTATCTAAGTATTCATTTAACTATTTTGACATTAAAGTCACTCATTTTGAGTGACAGGTACAAAAGTTTGGATTCTTAAAATGAAGCTCCAGCCTTGCTTTCATCAGAATCTACCCTTGGATGAATACAAGCAGTGTTATTATTTTCCAGGTGGTCAAACCAGCAAAAACTGCACCCAAAATCGTACACCTTCATAGCGCTTCCAATGTAGAACATTTGGAAAATGGGAACTATGGTATTTACATCACCATTCGGTCACTGAAAGCATCAGATTGTGGCACAGATGATGACCAAGTCATTTTTAAGATTTTGCGGGGACCTCGATACGGCTACTTGCAAAATGCTACAACAGGTATAATCTCATATTACACTTCTGGGTATCTTGGAACTTGCTGGTGTAGAAGTTTGTGCTTCTAGTTAAGGTTGGGCTCAGAAAACGGGAAAGGTCTGTGTTCAATCGCACCAGAAAGGGCTGCTTTTCAGGGAGCCCTGAAAACGAGACCCTTCTGCCCACCAGGAAATCACTCCAACCCAGCCCCCAAAAGTTGTAGACCTACAGCTTGACCAAAAAGGTCCATCTTGGGTATGGATGAAGATCCGGCTGGAGTGCAATTCTCTTTACACTGTGAGATTGCAAAGAAATACTACTCCAGAAGTGGTCCAAAATGATACAGTGTGTAATCACACCCGAAATAGGCTTGTTACAGAATATTTTTCATAGGAGAGGTTGAGTGAACAAAAATGTATACTGAAAGATACTTGGTGGAATTTGTATTACCCAAATTCGTGCAGACTTTCAGGGTAAAATCTGATTGTTAATCCTAAATAGAGTAGGTCCAATGAATTACTAGAATTGATTAAGTCAGCACATTCCATTAATTCACTGATCTACTCTAAATTGAGACTTACAACTGGGTTTGGATTTAGTCCTAAATGCTTTTGTAACCGGATTAATTTATTTTACCTTATATTGCACATCTGTTTTAATCCTGTTCTGTCACCTTGAAGAAGGCTTCATATGTTATTACACTTGCTTCGTAAAGAGAAAGAACTGCTTTTGGAAAGTTCACACAAATGCAAGCACTTCTGTGCTGCTTTTTAGCAGGGTGGGATAATATGACACTCCCTGGGGGAGAAAGAGTGTGCTGAGAGTTTATAGAAGGTTATGTGTGGAATATATCTGAACAGAAAGACTGAAAGGTTTGAAGGTGTTTGCTCCAAAAGCTTGATTGGATAGCAGCAGTGCAAACAGCATCATTGTTAATAGCAGAGACAGCAGTGCCTCTGACCTCACTCTTCTGTTGTTTCCTGCCTAAGATTCACTGTAAAAGAAAGTGCTTTCGTGGTGTCTAGCTGATGCACCATTTTAAATTAAGCAATTTCTTCATGTACTTTGACTCTCAGCATGCTGAGCAGAGGCGTAGCTACCGCCGTATCAGCCGTATCAATTATACGGGGCCCCCGGGCTACGGGGGCCCCCAACGGCAAAAAATAAAATTAAAAATAAAAAAGAGCAAAAATTTACTGCGCATGCGCAGAAACTCAATCTGATGCATTGCGCATGTGTCAGATTGAGTTTCTGCGCATGCGCACTTTATTGGAGCCATTTTTGGCTCCAATTTTTTAAAAAAAGCCGGAGTCGGAGAGTCGGAGTCGGAGCCGCAGCTTTTAAGCAGCGAGGCAGCCCCGACTCCGAGGCCCTCCCCCCGGTCGCCGCGGGGGCTCCCTGCCTGTGCCAGCCCGGGCGGCGCTCTCCACGGTCACCGCTGGGGTGGGAGTCCACCAGCTGCAGGACCAGCTCGCGGGCGCGCCCCGTCCCGCGGCAGGCGGCAGGTCACCTGGAGCGCGCCTGGAGCTGACCTACCGCGCGCGCCTGGAACTCACCTGCCGCCTGCGTGTGGGATGGGGCGCGCGAGCTGGTCCTGCAGCTGGTGGACTCCCACCCCAGCGTCGAGGTGGAGAGCCCCGCCCGGGCTGGCGCAGCCTGCCAGGGAGCCCCCGCGGCAACCGGGGGGAGGGCCTCGGGGCTGCCTAGCTTCGCCCAGTCGCCTTCCACAACTGCCCCTTGCCTTCGCCGTGCGCGGCGAGGGAGCGATCGGCAGCAGCGGCGGCGCGGCGGCGGTGACAGCAGAGGCGGAGGAAGAAGAGGCCCCAGGATTAAGGTAAGTGAGGTTTTGTGTTTCGGGTGGGTGGGTGGGTGGGTGGGTTTAGGTGTGTGTGGTTTTTTTTTTTTTTTATATTTTAATTCTATTTTATTTATTTTATTTTTATTTATTTTATTTTTATTTTTGGCCCCGCCCACGACATCATGACGTCATGACATTGGCTCCCCCCATGACGTCATGATGTCATGACGTTAGCTCTGCCCCACATCTAAAGGGCCCCCAAACAATTTTTATACAGGCCCCCGGCAAGGTAAGCTACGCTTCTGATGCTGAGCCAACTAGAAACTGACTCGGGAGGGGCACATGGCCAACAAAATAAGAACTTGGTGCTTGGTCTGGGCCACTCATACAATAGACTGTAGACCTGAAGGGTAAACTCATTAGCAAATGTATAATGCCACAAAGTTTGCCTTGCATCCATCTACCAACCATTTGCAATTCAAAAGGGTGAAGATTCACAACTAATCTGAAAAACAGGTATTACCAGTTGTAAAAAAACCCCCATGGATTTGTATACTTATCTGTTACGCAAACCATTCTGTACCTCTGTACCTGATGTGTATAAATTTATGCTATGAAATCTCACTCTTATGTCTGACAAAGTGAACTGGGTCCATGAAAGCTAAAATTAAAATATAGCAGTTAGTCTTTAAAGAGCCACGGCAGGTGTTTTTTTTGTCTATTTTGTTTTCTTTACTCTCTAATATGCTTGAAACACAGACTAACACAGCTACCATTTCTAAAGAATAAGGGTGAAGATGTGGTCATCTTGCAGGCGGAGCTTCTGCCCTTTCGAAAGGGCCTGAAGACATGGCTGGCGGGTCAAGTGTGGGGACATAGCAATGTAGGTTCCCATCCAGGATGGCTAATTTAAGAGCAGCCATCCGCCCCCATCTGGTAGCTGTTATTTGGGGTTTTATCCGTTTTCACTGTTCATTGTTTTAAATTTTTTATGAATTTTATGAATTTTAAGGCCATATATATTATGAGCTATGCTGTAAGCCGCCCAGAGTCGGGTTCGCCCGATTGGGGCGGGATATTAAATGCAAATAAATAAAATAAATAAATAAATCTTATCAAGCTGCTGCTTTCTTTAGCATAAGCCTCTTTCAAACAAAACATTTGATAGATTCAGCTCATTAAACCTGAAACAAATTTAATTTTTTTAAAGTTGGCATCAGATCTCTTTCCTATGCAAGCAGCTTGCAAAGCTAGTGTTCCATTACAAGTCAGACATTGCTTGCTGCCAGATAGTAGTGGGTTTTTTTGGTTGTGTGTGTATGTGTGTCTTCCTGGACTGTGGGACTCCAGATGTTTGGACTATAGTCATGCAGTAAGTGTTATTACTGTGTGAAATTCAATCATTTTTAAAGGAAGATAGTTTAAGATTTGGCAGATACCTGGGATACTTTTTGCACAACTTCGTGTAATACGCCAGTTATGCCTGCTCCTAGATCGGGACTCCTTGCTCATGATCACACACGCTCTGGTCACCTCCAGACTAGATTATTGTAATGCGCTCTACATGGGGCTGCCCTTGATGACCATCCGAAGGCTTCAACTCGTCCAGAAAGCGGCTGCCCGCTCTGCTTCAGGAGCTGCACAGGTTGCCAGTTTGCCTCCGGGTGCAATTCAAGGTGCTGGTTATCACCTTTAAAGCCCTATATGGTAGTGGGCCAGGTTACTTAAGAGAACGCATCACCCCAAGAACATCTGCCCATCCCACCAGAGCGGACCGGAGAGGCTCTCTAGTTGTTCCATCGGCCAGAGAGCCACATCTCTCTGGCACTAGAAGGAGGGCCTTATCTGTGTCCGCTCCAGCCCTATGGAACCTCCTACCAACTGAGCTACGTCTTCAGATGGACTTGCTGTCTTTTAGGAAGAACTTAAAAACATGGCTGGCGGGACAGGTATGGGGTCCTGGCGGTACCATGACCCCAGCTCGCTGGCTTGTTTGAGTTCCCTCTCCCCCCTGGTCTTTTAATCTTTTTAATCTTTTGTTTTTAAGTTTTTAACTTTTTAAATTATTATTGGGACCTGTGGATTTTTATAAATTTTAAAACCTTTTTAAATTTTATAATTGTAATTTTGAAGTTTTTAACAATGGGTTTGGGTTGGGTTTTATTATGCTTTTATAATGTTGTAAACTGCACTGGATCGCCCTGACGAGAAGGGCGGTATAAAAATGTAAATAAATAAATAAATCCCCCCCCCCCAATTAATCTGGGTTTTGATGGTCCATGGGGTGACAGCCATTTCCAGTTCCCACTGCTTCAATCTGTATATCATAAGGAGTTTCATTCATTACCCCAGCCTTGGGAACAGTGCACCCATACCATATTTATTCAGTTTTTTACCTATTTAAAAAAACTAGCATCACCAGTAAAAACTGTGTCCAGATTTACCCCTTGTTCTGAGGGCATTTTGTCTTTTTTATTTACTCAGGTGGTTTTATTCGGGAAGAATTCCGCCAGAAAGATTTAACTACTAAGACCATCCTGTATGTCATTGACCCTTTTGGGGAGAATAATTCGGACAACTTAGAGATTCAAGTGACTGACCCTGATGGCAACTCGGCAGACCCTCAAATGTAACTTAGAGCTTTCTCTAAATACTGTTATGCATTGACTGCAACATCTGTTTCTTTCTTTGTTTCTTTCTTTCACTGAGGTCCACTGCAGGTGGTTTTCAAGCAGAAATGATACAGCAGATAGGTTATAGCTTTGGGGAAGGGCAGGCTGTAGGCCCAAACTTGGAGCCTAGTAAGCATGCTTCTGAGTGCATCATCTGCAGGAGAAACAGATCATGGTGCTCTAAGAGATAGAAAATAAAGCACTAGTCAATGTTTAGTTTGGTGTGTGAGTTAGTGAGCCGCTCTACCCTGAGGTGGTATATGCCTCTGCCTCTTCATTTCACATCCTTTATGTCTACAGTGCAGATGTAATCCAAGGAGAAGTCCTCTCTGCATACAACTCTATGTGTGAAGGTCCTCTCTTGCTACCTACATGAGCACCATGTGTCCAAGTATTGTAGCAGGGGCTGACCAATTTGCCCATGATGCAGGGTCGTAGCCAAAGGGTGGTCAGAGTGGGCTTGGCCCACCTTGAGTTAGCAGTTTGCTCACCCTGACAAAGCATGTTTTCCCATAGGATTGCATTGAAAATAGGCTTTGTTGCCCATCCTGAAAAAATATTCACTCATCCACATCTAGCATCCTGGCTATGGCCCTGCCATGATGGGGAGGGAAGCTATTTGGGCACAGCTAGTTACTTTAAATTGCACTTGAAGTGGGCTGTAAATAATGAAAAACTTAAAAATACTAAAATAGGTAGTACACAGAACTTCTTCTGAAGGTTTGTGTATGTAGAAAAGAAAACAAGCTGTTTCAAGAAAAGTTACCACTATTTTCATGATGCAATCTCATTTTCTCATTCTCTTTCACAATTAGTAAAAGATGTTCTTGTGATTTTAAGATGAGGAAATGAAATGATTGGAACAATACAATCTTACATCTTCACCCCTGCAATTTGCTTCCATTGCAGGGCCCTAGTTCAGTGATGGCAAACCTTTTAGAGGCCGAGTGCCCAAACTGCAATCCAAAACTCGCTTATTTATTGCAAAGTGCCAACATAGCAACAGGGGAGGGAGGAAATGCTCCCATTGGGCTGCTGGGCAGAGGGGTGCATGAATTCTGTGTTGGGAGGAAATGTTCCCATTGGGCTGCTGGGCGGAGGGGCAGGGTGAACTCTGTGCTGGGGGGAAGAAGCGCTCCCATTGGGCTGCTGGTCAGAGGGGTGCATGAACTCTTTGCTGGGAGGAAGTGCTCCCATTGGGCTCCTGTGATGACTACATGGGTGCCCACAGAGAGGGCCCCGAGAACCACCTCTGGCACGTGTGCCATAGGTTCGCCATCACTGCCCTAGTCCTTGTATTTCTATTTATTTATTTATTAGTTCAAATTTATATTGCCACCCACTCGCCGTAGCGACTCAGGGCAGCTTACAAACAATACATTACAATACAATATGTTGATGACAATGGATAAAATGGCCTTTGGTTGTGCTGCCTAGCAGATTCTGAGAGTTGTGGGACAACATATTTGTTGGACACCATTTTAGGGAATGCTCCCTTGGAGTATACATACTCACCCTTTTCCTACTTGCTCAAATGTCTGAAATTAGGAAGGAGGATTTCAAAATCAGAAATAAAAATATATCACATTTGGTTAGTCTTTAGCCTTATAAAATTTCATTTTTAGAAGAACGGACAGTAACATATGTTTAAATATGCACTGGTTTGCAAGGGCATGCACCTGACTGTCTACTGTCACAAATTAAACATATTTTTTCACATTGTATGCAAACACTAGATGTCTTTGTCTATTAGCACACATTTACTTGGGAGGAAATGTCACTTAGCTCAGAGGAGGTTATGAGTTGCGGTTGAACATTTAAGTCTGGAAGTGCACGGTTGCTCCCTTTTACTATTGCGATGTCACTCCTCTACTGTGCTGCATTCAGGCTGCATCATCTTCACAGAACAACAGCAGGGCTGGCAAAGCAATTTTTGCAGTATAAGATAATACAAATAGTAATGATAGTCACCATGATTAATATAAGAAGGACAGGTTTTACTGTGATTTAAAACCAAGGCAAACTCAGTGGCACACATTGAATGGGAACACTGCAGTTAGCTGCATCTTTCAGCAGCTAGAGGTCACTCTAGATCTGGGTTGGAAACATATCCCAAGTATTGTACTGTATACGGATCATCCCCCCCCCCCCCCAATTGTGGTTTTTAGAACATCCAGTACCAAGATCCCTTCAAACAATGACTGTTCCTCTCTCGCTTTCTCTAATAATATTTCAGTAACAGTAATCTACAAACATTCTGTTTACTGCACTGGTGTAGAGGCAATATTTGCTGGGGAAATGTATGTCATGCCACATCACTGCCAAAGGATTGGTTTATGGTCTGCATGGGGAAGAAATTGCTACAGAATTTCAGTATGAGACAGACTCCATCCAGCTTGAACTACAAGCTTATCTACACTTCCTCTTCCCATAACTCCTCATGTCGCTTATGCTGTCTCCTTACTGGGGAAAAACTGGTTTGTTTCAATCTCATGAATGAACTCTCACAAGACTTAACTGTGCAGTCTTCATATTCTACAAGAAGGAGATATTTGTTCAAGTGTTGTTCAATAATTATTGCTAAAATTATTCCAGTTGCTCTGTGGTAACAACTGAGGAACTGGATTCATATTCGGAATTGTTAACAACCCACAAATCTTTTGACTTTTTTGCTTTTTTGACTTTGATCTATGGGATTTACATAAATGTACTATTCAACAATTACTTCTGTGGATCTGCTGTAGTTAGGACTAGTGATTGGATCTAGACCTGTAAAGTTAGCCTATAGTCATGATGGTGAACCTTGGCACTCCAGGTTTTCTTGAACCTCAATTCCCAGAAGCCTAAGTCCCTGTGAATCCACACAAATGTGAATTCATGTGGATTCACTAGAAATCTGGCTTCTGGGAATTGAAGTCCAAGAACAACTGGAGTGCCAAGGTTCACCATCACTGGCCTATAGCTTATGGTGGGAAAAGGCTTTTTGTTGTTGCTAGTATTGGTTACTTGACACTAGAAAATAAATGAAATTAGTTGCTTGCTGGTTTAGCATCAACTCTTCCTCTAAAAAGGCATTTTTCAATATTATGTAATCACTTTATCCTAGTTTTTGATTTCACATTATATACAAGCATGCCAACACATTCAAGATTTAGGTATGGAACTAATTTGCTCAAATTAGTCCCAGGTCATATCTCTTCAAGCCAATTTTCTTTTTAGTCCTAGGAAAGCTACGTTTGCACTGACAACAAAAACAAATGTTACCTGACAGAAAACTTCAGCCACCCAGAATGGCTTGTGGGATTCCTATGCAGATTTTCCTCCTACAGTGGTGCCTCGCTTAAAGAGCATAATGTGTTTCATGGGATTGCTCTTAAGTGAGTTTGCTCTTTATGCGAAACACCATTGTAAATGACCAATTGTGGGGGGGGGGGATTGCAAACCCCGATTTATTTGTTAAGCAAGTTTTTGGTTGGTTTTATTTGTTAAGCGAAATGAACATTCAGAGAAAATGCTGCTCTTTAAGCGAGTTACTCTTTAAGCGAAACGCTCTTTATGCGAGGTTTGACTGTACTATGTTTTCATTCTCTCCCCCCCCTCCCCTCTCCTCTCCTGCCTCCAAACAGACTGGAACTGAAATGGTCTAAAATTGAAATGCAACAAGACGTTTATGAAGTTTGTGAAAATGTGGGTGTGTTGCCTTTGAAAATCATCCGCTCAGGCCATGTCACAGATTCTGCCTACATTGCAGTGAAGGTAATATGATCATAAACATAATGGAGTAATCTTTGATTGAAGAGGAAGCAGAGTTTAAGGCAAGAGTACCTAAACTTTTTGGGCCATGGGCCAGTCATGTGGATCAGCAGCCAGTCATGTGGTTCAGTTCCCCAGAAGCAGAAGTAAACTGCACCTTGCAGTCTGTTTTGTAACAAATAGGTTTTGTAACTGGATGAGATAGATTTTAGGATGCCATTTTCTCTTATTAAACTGGGGTGCCCAAACTATGGCCCATGGGCTGGATCCTGCCCCCGACACCAAGTCATCTGGCTTGTGCCATCCTTGTTGCTCCCAGAAGTAAAACTTCTGAGAGCGAAGAGGGTGGGGCAGACTGGGTGAATTGGCATAGTTTGGGCACCCCTGGTTTAAGAACGTTTTTAAAACTGGAGCTCAGGTTTGAGCTCTGGACAGTTAGAGAATAGCATATTTTGCAGCAGGAGTAAACGAGAAAAGGAATTTTAAGGCAGCAGGCATGCTATGGTGAGTTAAGTAGGTGACATTTGTCCTACACTATAGTAGGCTACCTTCAATTGGAAGTTAAAGTCCCATTCAAAGATAAAAAAGAAACTTAAAAGCAAAGAGCAGAGACTCTTGAACAAATGACTGCTGCAAATTAGTGTAACTATTGTGCTAGAAAATATACCTTTTATGCCAATTGGAACCCTGTTTTGTCATTTATTTAGTGAAGCGTAAGTAGTTATCCTAATATATTAATAGTAAATTTGACATCTGAAGTTGGATTAGTGGGAAATCTAATCTCTGTGTGGCCGCTGTATCACACAGATCAAAAAGCATTTGATCTGTGATCTGGCAGCTCCCTCAGACGATTAAGAATCCAGGATTTTATTAACCAAATCGTGTGTGCCCCCCCCCCTTTTGTGGCTAGAAAAACTGGAATATATGGTTAGTAGTTGTCTCACAGCAACCCCACTTTTGCAAGAAGGATCTCTGGCCTGTTGAATTTTAATTTCTTATAATGTTAATACTATTTTTAAATTAGATTTTGTACATCATTTTTAAAAAGAGCAGAATTTACCAGCAAGCGTTTTAATTATAGAGTTTTATGTGACCTTGGTTTGATTTTTTCCTGATACTTACCACCCTCTGCCTGGTAAGGTACAAGTTGGATGTAAAGATTAGACATTTCATGCCTTTGTTTCCTGGGATGGCATAGTTGTAAATGTAGTAGCAAGATCATGCCAATTAATTTTCCTATAGCGTTTTGGAATCACAACTTCATTGTAGGCATATCCTATCACTGCAAACAGAGCAGGTAATAAAGAATCTTTTTTATCCATAAGTCCTTCTAAAACAATGTGCAGATTGCCTCTGAAGGTGCCGGAAAGCACTGAGTATTTTACACTGAAAACCAAACAAAATTTCAAGAGAACCAGCAATAGAGCAAGTAAAAAAAGAAAAATCGAATAATCAGTGAACTGAATAATCAGTTATTTCTTTTTAAAAAAAGTAACTTTCCAACTTTTATGTTAAACACTTTTAAAATTGTTATACTTTTGTATCTCTATTCTTGTAAGACCAGCATGCTCAAGCGGGGGCTGCTGGCAGACAACAACACATTCTGTATTACTCTCATGCATCTCCACTGCTTCAGGAGCTGCACTGGTTGCCAGTTTGCCTCCGGGTGCAATACAAGGTACTGGTCATGACCTTTAAAGCCCTATATGGTAGAGGACCAGGATACTTAAGAGACCGCATCTCCCCAAGGGTATCTGTCCGTCCCACCAGAGCGGACCGGAGAGATGCCTTAGTGGTTCCATCAGCCTGAGAGGCTCGACTCTCTGGCACAAGAAAGAGGGCCTTCTCCCTGTTCGCTCCGATTCTGTGGAACCACCTGCCTCTGGAGCTGCACCTTCAGACAGGGTTATTGACTTTTAGAAAGGGCCTGAAAACCTGGCTGGCAGGAATGGTGTGGGGTAATGAGGATTTATTGACACCCCCCCCTCCCGGCTGGCTTATTTAACATCCTGTATCTCCCCCCCCCCTTCCTACTCTTATTCCTATATTCGGTGGGTTAGTGTAGAGAATGAGAAGTTGTTTTTAAACGGGTTTTAATTTTACTTTGTTCTTTTTGTGTTTTTAGGGGTTTATTTTATGTTTGTTGTGCTCCGCCCTGAGTTGCTTGTGCGAATAGGGCGGAATATAAATCTGACTAATAAAGAATAAATAAATAAATAATACTGTATTGTGAATGTGAAGAGATACAGAATCCAGCTCCTTAGTTAGTCCTCTGATTACTACCAGAAACATGTATCAATGAGAACTTAAGTTTGGCCAACAACAAAGTCAAGAAGGTGGCTTCATTTTGGCAGTCCAGCGTTTGATCGGGACACAAAAGGAGAAAAATCTCTATTCTTCTTTTTGTGTAGTTTGCAGTTTGCTTCAGTTCACATATATAAACTACCAATATCAGCTTGTTATGGTTTACACCTTTGCACTTCATCTAAGGATTGACCCTGGTTAGCTAATGTGTGAACTTTACATGCATCTTAAACTGCAGAGGAAAAGCAGAGTTTGTAACATTGGTCCCTCTGATTAGCAAGTAGTCTGGGTTAATAAAGTGTGGTATAAATATCAGGAGCCTAACATAGCCGTGGTTCCTGCATTTGCATGCCAAGACCACCAACTATTGGTAGTTGTAAATTTATTCCATGATGTCCACTTTTATGTCTGATGAAGTGGACTTGGTCCATGAAAGCTAACATTAAAATGCAGGAGTTAGTCTTTAAGTGCCACACCTTTTTTTGTCTTTTAATTTTTTTTGTTTACTCTCTGATATGCTTGCACAGACTAAAACGGCTACCAATTCAAAAATTTCAACTATTGGTAGTGTAATCTTAGAATCATGTCTTCTGGGTCTGGTTTTTGGAAACAGGAATTCATAGACCACTTTAGTTATTTCCCAATTTTTTTACCCATGATATTTACATACTAGAGTCAATATTATGACTCTAATATGCAAATATTCAAATGTCCTGCCTAACTTTATATTGTTTTGTACTAATCTTTCTGCCTTAGATCAATGAAGTGACAGCTTTGTCAGGCCAAGATTTTACTGTCGCTCCTTCCCAGCTTGTCCAGTTTGACCCAGGTAAGCTCTGGTTCTGTGTTTAAAAATTGTTTTAATGGGAGTAGATAAATAGGGTGGGTGGGGAGGAAGCTAATATCGGTCCAGAGAAAATGGGGGGTAACAAGGGGGTTGCTCCCTGCATTTGACCTTTGGCTTCCATCTCATCTTGGTGAGGTTTTGCCACCTCTCAAGGATTAAAACCTCACATAAAACCCTCAAGTGGCTTCCATTGCACAAAGACTGGACTATATGCTAACAAGACAAAGAGACACTTTGTTCACAGTTGCCCACACTCTACTATCCTAATTGAGTTACAGTACTGTGATGTCTTGCACTGTTCTGAAGTGTCAGTTGCTTTTAAACAAAATACTGTACTGGTGATTCAGACCCTATTTCAAGAGTTTGGAAGCAGCTGCAATTGTTTCTGGTCTATTGGGACATGATTCATTAAAACCATTTGCAGCTTCAGACAAGTATATTTCTTATTCTGTCTTGTCAGTCACCTAGAGTAGTGCTGTACACTTATTATTGGCAGGAAACAAACAAATAAAGTATGTCTGAAGCCATTTTATCTCATGTGAATCTGCCATAACCATGAATTCTTAAAAGATAGAGGTTAAGGTCTTCCTTGCTCGAAAGCCAATCATATCCAACTCTAGGGTTCAGTGCTCATCTCTGTGTCATAGCCGAAGAGCCAGCACTGTCTATGTTTGCAGACATTTCCGTGGTCATGTGGTAGCCATGACTAGACACCGGAGCGCATGGAACACTGTTTACCTTCCCATCAAGGTGGTCTTTATTTATCTACTTGCAATTTCTTGCTTTCAAACTGCTAGGTTGGCAGGAGCTGGGACAAAGATGGGAGCTCATTCCGTGCTACGGTACTCAGGTATCGAACTGCTGACCTGCCACCTTCCAGTCAGTGTCTTAGCCACTTGAGCCAAGTCCGGCTGATATTGGAGTTATGTTGGGTAATGACCCTCACCCAGGGCAGAACTTTTCCAAAGTAGTCCCTCAGATGTGGGATGCTCCCTTCTAATGCAAAGTGACTGTCCTGGTATTCAAAAGAATACCAGAAAAATAGCCTTTTCTGTTATCAAGGCTTTTCAGTGGTAGTTGTTTTACAATCAACCTTTCTTGTTGCTTTATTGTTTAGTGATTGGTTGTTTTAAGAGACCGGTTTGAGTTGTTAGCTGCTGTGAAAACCCTTTGATGATGAAAAAACACAATACAAATATATCTATAAGCATATACATAGATGTAATTTAAGCACGATTAAAATTAAAAGAGAGAACATATTTTATGTGGCTGCCCACGACAGTGACTACAAAGATGTGGGGGAAACCCTTCTGTCTTTTGGAAGCTCCATATGGCTACTGCAACATCGTTAATTGTTGCACCACATGAATCTTCTGTTCTATGACATGGAAAGGCTGTGCCAGTTAGCACCTTTCCGATGTGCTGGCACTAACACAAGGCCTGTCCATGTGGGAGGGACCAAAGCATGCATTTAATGTGCACTGAGACAGCCTTGTAGGCCCAGCTTGGTATAAAAGATTTTCAGTAGCAAGGAGGTCTGCATGAAAAAGGTCTTCAGGGTCTCAGAGACAAAGAAATGTCTTTGTGTTGTTCAGGTCATATTGGTAGGCTCTCGACCACCATTATTAAATTGTGAAACTTTGACCCTGTTACTCAAATACTCTCCCCTTCTTTCAAAACTTCTGTGAGTCTTGTGATACTTTTAAAGACTAGTGCTATATAACATATGTTGCCTGCAGCTCATTTTACCAGATGACATGAGCCACTTCCCCAAAACATGTGCCAAATGATACTAGTTAGTCTTTAAAGCACCAGGAAAAAAGAATGCAGTACTGTAATATGATTCTTGTAAAGCATCTGAAGGCAAGCATGGGTGATACCTTTATTAGACTATTTTAAAAAAACCATAAATATAAGCTGGTTTTCAACCATGAATGGTGTCTTCATCACACTTTGGATAATGCAAGAGAAGCATAAAGGTTCCATAAATCATGGTTAGGTTTTGGGCCAGATTCCTTTGTTTAAAAAATAGTTTCCAAGTGGGGATTGCAGGCTCAGATCAGAAGAGCAGGTTTTTGATTCCATCCCAGGTGGCAGGGATTAGAATGTCTCTCCCAAATTTGTTAGACAAAGATTATGGGCTTGAAAATACTACAGGATTCTCTGTTATTTTTAACTGCAACAGACTGACACAATTATCCTCCTCCCAAATTTTTGAAATTCCTTTGCTTTTGCACCCAGGCAAGAAATTTCAAATTTCCTTTGGAATTTTGGATTAGGGTCTGGTTCAGGCATTGCTCACTAATACTGGGGGCTGCATTCTTGAAACTACATCCAATTGGCAGTATGCAGCAATAGCAGAAAGTGGCACTTCTCCCTTTTAAAACGTGAGTTTAGGTGAAACTCAGTGGCCATTACAACTTATTCCTTTGAATGGTTACTCTTCAAGGTTACATCTGGGACAATTAAAAGGCATATAATCCTTTGTGGGTTTTCTCTTCAAGATTCTTTTGGTTTTTTGCAAGAACAGAAACTTTAAAATTGGCTTGATATTAGTGGTAAATTGATATTATTTCTTCTTTTCCCAGGAGGTGTCTAGTAGTAGTGATTATTATTCATAACCAGTGAGAAATTCTCAGATTGTATGTATCTGCAACTGAGACGCTGGCTTTATGTCAAGGTATTTGCCAAGTATGGACATTGAAAACACAATGAATTGACATGGGTGATTGAAATGTTAGTGGATTCTCTGCAATTACCTGTCTTAAATCTCCCTTGATTTATTTTCTATGTACACGAAGATTTAACCCTTTTCTTTTCCCTTCAACTGCATCACTATTATTCCTTATCCCTCTCCCTTACCCCACTCAAAAGCAGACCTTTGTTCCTGGATGAATGGAATCATCATTGCTCAGGAACAGGTCTGGTCTCTGGCTAGTGCTATTTGGGAAAACCACAGGAGTCCAATCAATGGGCAGGAGCTCAATAGTAGATACAAGGCAGCCTGTTGTAAATGCAGACATGTTAATTAATATATTTCTTCAACACCTAGGTTGATTGGAAAAGCAATTAGAGTGTAATTAAAATGTTTACTTCTGCTAGGAATGTCAACCAAGATGTGGAATATAGCAATTACCTGTGACGGATTAGAGGAAGATGTAGAGGTCTTTGAAGTGCTTCTCATCTCCCCTGTGAATACTGTTCTTGGCAGCAGGACAAAAGCTGTAGTGAAAATTTTGGACTCAAAAGGAGGTATTCTCTTTTGATTTTCCTAATAAAATCTGGAACAGCCCTGGCTGAGAAATGACTTATTTTTCAACACACAAATGTTGTCGCTAACACTTACCTTTGGATCAAAATGCTTTGTTTCCTTTTTTAAAAAAGTAAATAACCTTGACAGTTTGAGGCCTTTCCGCCTCCAGCAGTCTGTGTGCCTCTTCTGCTTTAGGAAGCACAGCATGACAGAATCACCAAGAACATGAGCAAAACAACCAACACCATCACACCGAGAGACCTTTCTCCTATTGGCACAGCCCAATTTTTGGCTCACAGCAGTGCCTTAAAAAACAAACAACCCCCTTCCAACTTGCAGTTGTGAGTTTTGTAGTGTTTTGTCTTTTTGTCTTAGGTTACATTCTTAATTGAAAGTTCCTGGTCTTATAGATTTCCAAAATGTGATTGATGATGATAATAATGACAAAATGTATGATCTATGTACCTTACAATGTGTTTGGTTTATGATTACAGTATTTGTAAATGTGTTGGGGCTCAAACAAATCATTTGGAAGAATCTCTAATTATTTATACTCCAAAGAAGACCAATTGTGTAGAGATGTGTCACCATGAAGGGTTTTTTTTTGGGGGGGTCTAGTTAGGAACCATTGAATTTGTAACTCAGAAGCCAAACACAAGATACCTGTGGTGATTCCCTTTGGAACTGTAGTTTTGTGAAAATGCTATGCTATCCTAGCTGTCTTGCAATGTGGTTGGAATATGAATTCTTTTCTGCTCTCTCAAGCTAGTTTTTCCTTATCCATAACTCTAGCTAAATTGGGATGTTAACTGAAGCTCAGAAGTCTGAGGCACCTTGATACTTTGTAAATAGATATACTTCATGCCCTTATTTATTTGATCATTTTAATTTGTGGCATGGGTCAGCTAAGGGAAAACAAACATTACCCTATGTCTTTCGGAATTAGTCTACTCTTATGGTAAAGTAAATTAGGTTGAGATATCATGACTGGTCCAAATTACCCTATGAATATCATAGCTAACTGAAGTTCTAAATCAAGGTAGACCAACACTCTAAGCACTTGCACACATTGTCGCTCAATAAGCAATTAATAACTGTCTTTACTCTTATCAAAGTTTTATGGTTTTGTTTTTATTTTTTGTTATTTTGCAGTGTCTTGAAGGCCTTTTGACAACAGGCAGCCTATATATATGTTAAAACTACATGAACAAATATGTAGACACAGCTACAGTACAAGTAAAATTAATTTAGAAGGCCATTGTGATATTAAGATCAGAGTATTCTATACAGAGTGAAGAAGTAGTTGGCATTTTGTGCATGTCAGTAGATTGACCCTGTTCAAAGGAAATGAATATTTAACAGTGGATTCAGTAAATACACTATTTTGTATTCCTAAATCCAAGCCTATTACTAATGCTAATGGTAATCCTTCTACCAATCCTGAATGCATTGGAATTCCAAGACAATACGCAAATAGTGGTCATACAGTATAAGATTTGTCATCTTCCTGGAGTAGTGTTAAAGTGATGAAGTGATTAACATGCAAATTGGTTATAGAAATAGAGGTATGGTAAAGGTAAAGGTCACCATTGCTCAAAAGCCAGTTGTATCCGACTCTAGGGTTCAGTGCTCATCTCCGTTTATAGTCAAAGAGCCAGGGCTGTCTGCATTTTGCAGATGTTTCCGTGGACATGTGGCAGGCATGATTAGACACCGGAGTGCACAGAACGCTGTTTACCTTCCCACCGAAGTGGTACCTATTTATCTACTTGCAATTTATTGCTTTTTGAACTGCTAAGTTGGCAAGAGCCTGGGACAGAGATGGGAGCTCACTCCATCATGCAGTATTTGGGTTTCGAACTGGTGACCTGCTGACCTTTCAGTCATCAAGTTCAGCATCTTAACCACTGAGCCAAATGGAGGAATTAGTTCAAATAAAGCCTTACACAAAGTGGGGGGGGGGGGGAGGCTTGATTCTCACTAGGTAACATTTACTTTATCAAAGAGTTAGAATTTTAGAAAAGGGTTCTTTTTCAAGTATGACACTTTCTGCGTCTCATACCTTCTTAGATATCTAAAACTCCTTTTCAGTTGGCAAATCAATTAAGTAAATAAAAACTAGTTAAAAGAAGAAAAATTAACATCAGATGAAAAAATTATCCTACTTCTAATGGCAAGCTGTTTTATCGCCCACATCAAACGTGACTGGCTCTTTTATATAAAAAGGACTGACCATCTGCCATCTTGTTTGCTTTTTAGGTCAGTGCCGCTCATTCCATTCCTCCAGCCAAAACACTCGCAATGTATGGATGAAAGGAACATTGCTTCCAGGCTCCTCTTCATCTTCCAGGCACGGCACTGTTCACTTGGAAGGAATCCCACTGTCCTTTTCCAAAGAGACAGGGGTACAAAGAAGAGATGAGCTACCGGAGTTCAGCTCAGTAAACCTTGAAAGGAGGAGGCTAAGGCCGGTTGGAAATGGCAAAACAGTAAGAACAGTAACTTTGACAGAAACATTGTTGTCGCTACCGGGTATTTTTGTGTGAAAGATGGGGTGAGCAAGGATGCCTTGTATCTGAACACTGACAATCTCTGAAGTTTGTTCCCTTTCCCAGATGATAGAAGGACCAAACATATATCATCATTAAGTCATCACTGGAAGATAAGATTCCTGTACTTCCAAGAATGTCTGATAATCACTGCAGGAACTTTCCATACCTCCTATAGCAGGAGTTCTCAACCTTTTAAAGCTGGGGCCATGTTATGCTCCCTCAGACAGCTTCAGGGGCCGGATAGCCATTTTGCCCTTCCTCCACCACATGGCACTTCCTGGTGTAGTCGAGATGGTGGGCCACAGGTTGAGAATCCTTGTCCTATAGTTTGCAAATTAGCTTGGTTTTTTGTGCTTGTTCATCAGGAGCCAAGCACAAGGTTCATTTGCAAGTGTGATTGCTTAGGATTTACGTGACTCACGTCACTGGAACTCTAATTGATATAGGCATCTAATTATGAGCTGTCTATAATGTGTGGTTTAGTCCTAAGTTTCTATTAGTAATCTGACCCAAATTTTCTTTCAGGTCCCTCATTCTTCTGTGTTTAGAAATGGCACTGACATGTTTTTTAAAGTTAGAACATTATCAAACTACTTTCTCATTTGTATTGTTCATTCCTTATTGTGTTATATCAGGGGTGCCCAAACTATGGTCCATGGGCCGGATCTGGCCCCTGATGCCAATTCATCCATCTCATGCCACCCTTGTTGCTCCCAGAAGCAGAATTAAAACACACCCCTGTTTATATCCTCAGTATATGTAAAACCTCTAGTATATGTGCAGACCGAGGATGGACAGGATCTTGGGAGAGGAGGCCCCACCATATGTATGCTGGATTCTTGCTCTTCCTGACTCATAAAAACAACCAGAGGAGAACTGGGCAAGTGAGCAAGTTCCTGTTCTAAACCAGAATCTGTTGTCTGTAATGGACTGGATGATGGTAAACAGACTGAATCCAGGCAAGGCAGAAGTTCTCCTGGTCAATTGAAAGGGAGATCAGGGAAGAGGGATTCAACCTGTACTAGATGTGTATTCTGCCTAACAACTCAAGTGCACAGCTCAAGTGTACCTCTGGACTCATCCCTGGACACTCAGGTCTCAATGGTGGCCAAAAGTGCATTTTCACAGGTAAAGCTGGTGCATTAGCTGCACTTCTTCCTAGAGATAACAGGTTTGGCTGTGGTGACAAATAATGTAGGTACTGTATGTCCTGCTTTACTTGTTGCAACCTGCCCTATCTTTGTGGGATTTCTTTTGAAAATACCTGGTTCAAAATGCTGCATCTGGAATGATGTTTCTCTCTCTCCATCTTTTGTGTGTGTGTGGCTGATATGGTTTATCATCAAGTACCATGGGATGGCTGTGCTAAGAATGGATGGAGATAATCCTTTGCTTAACAAAAACAAGATGGAAACCTTGTCAACAATAAACCAAAGAAAAAGAGAGAAAAGCTTGGTTTCTATCAAGAAGACGGAATTTCCACAAGCAGATTCCAACATTCTGGTACATAATCTCTTGTTCTCTGTTTCTGGATACTGCCATATTTACTGCAGAACAGTAGACAATGGATAAGACAGCCACTTTAAAATTCATGTGTGTGTGTGTGCACCCTCATGTGCCAGATTGCTCATCTTCGGGTAGTTGGCTAGATAGTTCAGTGAAGTAGGTTCTTGGCTGCAGCTTGCCCAAGGTCATGTAGGCTGGCTCTTTTGGGATGCATAGTGGGAAACTGAACTCCCAATCTCTGGGAATGTTACAAGGAAGGGACAGACAACTTTAGTTGAGCTAGTTTGGTGGACCAAACCAACAAACCACCATGGACCAAACCACCATCAAGCTTGGAAAGCTCCCCCCAAAAAAGGTTTTTTTTAAAAACCCAAACCAGAAGTGACTGAATGTCCTTTGCCAGGTGTATGTACTGTATGTGCTCATGTACTTGGTGAGACTGGGCTTGGGCGTTTCCCCCTCAGTGCTAAACCCTCCACAGCTGGATCTGATGGCACAGTGGTTAAACCACTGAACTGCAGCCAAAACTACCAACATTATGAGTGGGAATCAAGGTTGACGGGAATCAAGGTTGACTCAGCCTTCCATCCTTCCAAGGACATTAAAATGTGTGCCCAGCATGTTGGAGCAAAATGCTTATTACCTTGTGAACTACCCAGAGAGTGTACCAAGTGCTATGTGGTGGTATAGAAGTGTAATTGTGACTGCTATCTCTTCAGGAATGGAGCTCTCATTTTGTTCCTGTTTTGGGAATGGATGACTCCATGGGGCCACAAGAACAGTCTTTGGCCAGCCCCATTGTATGATCTCACACGAGAGATTTACAAAAATCTCATGTGTTCATTCAACAATGCCATTTTTCAGTATGAGGAAGAAAAAGTCTCTCCGCATGACTGAGCAAAAATTCAGTGCCATAATAATAAATGAAGTCTACATTTTTATAAAAAATAGCATTATAAATTTCAAAGACTGGGTGGTTTATAAGCACTGGAGATGGAGTATACTACTGCTAGTGCTGCTGCGTCTGATGTCATCTCTTTTTGTAAGCATATCTTTCTGTTTCAGGCCCAGAGCCTTTCTTTCCCAAAAAGGTGCACACCAGATTTGAAGGGTCTCTTGCATTTTGAAGAAAGCACTGACGAAATGTATCAATGTGATGGTATTTCTTGGACATTATGGAATTTCACAAACAAGGTAGCAATCTGCTTCTCTGTTCAAACATTTTTTTAACTGGAAATATTTGAAAAAGGTAGCCAATAGCTTTTAGGAAAGGCATATCGGGATTGTAGAGGCAGGTAGAATGGTTGCTGGGGTGTTTAAACTCACTTATTGGCTTCGTTTGGACATGGTTCAGTTGTCTTGGGTTTGATTGCCCATCTGTCTCACTCTGCTGTTCTGGCATAGACTATTCACCACCTTTTCAGGATAACGTCTGACCCAGAAAACATGGTGTGCTATCAAATAGTTTGATTCGTTCAGCATGGTAATGAAAATGATGAAATAATCATGATCAATGACAGGAATGGTCAGTTTCTTGAGTCTAAGCAACTGGATTGATACTCCCAGTCAAATATGACTCTAGGGCAGGGGTTGTCAACCTTTTAAAGTCAGGGGCTAGGTCATGCTCCCTCAGACAATTGAGGTGGCTGGGCTGGTGACACTCCTCCCCCAATTTATGGCTGCCATAAATGCATCCACAGCTGTCGTGAACACGTTTATGGCTGTCATAAATGAGTCCGCAGCTGATTCTGCAGCCACCGGCTGGAGCAAGCGCATGAGCCAGTATTTTCTGATATTTGGAAAAAGATCTCATTTACTCAAGCTAATCTTGAACTGAGACAATTGCTCCTCTCTAGAAAGTGGACACAATGTAGATCATTCTAAAGTGAAATTATTTAATTCTAGGATGCTTCCATAAAAGCTTGTCCTCCTGGATGGCGTAAACATGATGGAAATTGCTATATCCTAATCGCTAATCCAAAAGCCAAATGGATTGTCGCTGCTCAGAGCTGCAAGAGAGAGTAAGAGGGTTTATGTTTGTTTATCTCTGCAGAGTTTTATTTTTGCTGGTAAAAATTAAAGCCGTCAATTTTTAAGTGGGGGTTCCCAATCTATAGCCCATAGCACCATTTCCTGTGGCCTGCTGCCACATCCGGAAGTGGAAGCAGGTACATTTACGACAGCCATAAAATGCTCCCGCGCATGTGTAAAAGTGGTTACATCAGCCATAAATGCGCCCACTGCTGTTGTAAACATAGAAACAGGTGTGGTCTGGCCTGCTCAGCTGTCCAGGGGGCATGGTCAGGACAGCAGTGTAAAAAGGTTTGGAACCCCTATTTTAAAGGCTTACATTTTATAGATTAGGTCTTGGATCATATTAGCCAAATGTATATGTGGCTTATTGCTTCTGCAAAGATTTTGCTTGACCCCATGTGAATGTCAAAATCCTATTTCCTGATTAAGACCAATTGTAAATGTACAAAATGTGCACTTTTCTGAGCTCTATAGAACTCTTAAACAGGGTCGACAGATAAAAAATGTGGGAAGGAGGAAGAGTGAGCATGGAAGTCCAAATACACGACTAGATGTTTCGAGCTAAGGAGAAATGCAGACAAAGTCCCAAGTTTGGACCTTGATAAGCCAGTCGTATCCGACTCTAGGGTTCAGTGTTCATCTCTGTTTCGAAGCCAAAGAGCCAGTGCTGTCTGCTTTTGCAGACAATTCTGTGGTCATGTGGCAGGCATGACTAGACACTGGAGTGCACGGAACGTTGTTTACCTTCCCACCGAAGTGTTCCCTATTTATCTACTTGCAATTTCTTGCTTTCGAACTGCTAGGTTGGCAGGAGATGGGACAAAGCAGGAGCTCATTCTGTCCTGCAGCAGTCATCTACTCTTCATTTAATGAGATAGCAATCTTTTACAGTATTTAGGTATCAATAGCTGGAAAGCTACTATTTCTTTTCTTTTTTTTTGGGGGGGGGGGATACTAATAAATACTAAGTTGATCTCAATGTTTCCTATTTATAGACATTACTGAACAAATCTTGTTTCATTACTAAATAAGTGGGGTAATGTGATCTAGCTAAAAACAAAACAGAGACAAATTTAGATATCTTCTCATTATCTCTTCAGACAAAAGTTGAGGAAAATTGGACATTGGTACATGTATGGAGAAGCCAAACTAAGAGGACCCCATAGCTGAGTTATTAGGGATAGAGACATATTTCACTAAAATGTTTGTTAGTGTATTTGTGTCCTCAAATAATGATCTCTTGCCATCTTGGATAAGAAAATATATTCCATCAAACAGTGCCTAAATGAGGTTGCTGAGGGCAGCTAGAGTCTTCAGCCCACATCCATTTCCCTATTCCTACATTTTTAGTCTTTCAATGCCAGAGAGGTAATCCTTGTGTAACAATATTATCTTAAACTAATGTATTTTTGCTACTGATGTGTGAATTTTGATTAGGCTCAGTAGTTAGAATGTTTGACTTTCTTTCTAAAGTTCATTTTTCATAGGATCCAAAGGGACTTTAATTAGAAGAGAAGCCTCTTCATCTCACGTGAGGCTACAGAGACTTGAAATTTCTCTATTTCTTCATCTCTGGTACCGTCCCATGTTACATTCCAATTGCTTGTCCAGAGAATTCTGACCTTCAAGAATGTGGGAGACACATGAGACTTCAGTGGAGAGAAGTTATCAAAATCCCTGTTCCAAGCGCAAACCACTGATTAGAGTTTGTTGGACTAAAGCACTTGTTGTTAAAGAAATATCAGGTATACACAGGCCAACACCCTGTAAATATGAAGTACAGGGTCAATTACATAATCATCTACGTGACTGGCCTTCCAAACCATATGAAAATGGCTAAGCAACAGGGAGCCTGTTGGAGGTGGGGGAAATACTTAGGTTATTACCCTTTAGCTCTCAGTTTAGAGTATTGAATACTGCTGCAGCAAATAAAGTGGTGCATAGAGATTCATTACAAAATGCCCTTTATAAAATACATTGTTATGGCTTCAGAGCTGATGTGTGTGATTCATATCATAACCTGTTTGTACTTTGGGAGTGTATACATTATACCTTGATCAAGAGGATGGGTACTACTTCTGACTCTAAAAGTAATATCTTATTGCTTAGGTATCGTGGCAGTTTAGTAAGTGTGGCTTCAACTCCACAAATGAAATGGCTGTGGAACTTCAGTGGAAGGAGGCCTTTCTGGATAGGTATGTATGATACAGATTGTCATTCTTTAATCTAGAAATTACAGCAAGGATAATGCCATTTCCACCCATGCTCTTTAAGATGGTCTCTTTCCATCACAGCTTCTCATACTCAAGCTCTTCTTTTTCAGTCTTCTACCAGAGGCAAACTCCCAGTTTCTCAGGTTGCTGGCATAGAGTTTCCAGGTTTACCAGCTCTTTTCCTTGGAACTCTTTGTTGGTTTGGCCTCTCTCCCAGTGGCTACCATTTTTTTGGAGCTTCTCCCTTTTGCCCTTAAGAGCTCATGGCTTAGCTCCATATTGGAGCCCTATGAAGAGCAGCCGTAACCAGATGGTGTCAAGGAACTGGCCAAGGGTCAAGAGTTGGAACCATTCACTGCATTTTTCATCCTGCAGTTGCTGAACCCATTCTTACCAGCATCTTCCATGATTTGAGTAGTTTGTGTGTGTATGTATATATACATATATATATGTGTGTGTATATATAAACCTTTGGGTTTTGGACTTCAATTCCCATAAGCCTAAGTACATTTGCTGATCAGGTTCTTTGGGGAATTGACTTAGGCTTCTGGGAGCTGAAGTCTAAAACCCAAACGTTGCAGACCACTGGTTTACAACAATCAAGATACCTCTTAATAGAAATACATATATTCATATATCAGTTAAACAATTGCAAGATACATATAGAAGCAGATAATATTTGAGTTCAATTTGATTTGAAGGCTTTGTCACTTGTTCTACAGCCATCATGGTGTACGTTGTCATTTATTACAGGCCTGAGTGATCACAGAAAACCTGGCCTGTTAGAATGGAATGATGGAGAACAGGTTACTTTCATGAACTGGAGAAAAGACTCCGCTCAGCTTTCAAAAAAACGAAGGAATTGCATTTTAGTGCAACAGCAAGGACAGTGGCAACGAAAGGACTGCAGGAAGGGGAAAAGACACAACTATATTTGTTCTAGAAAACTATAAGGAAACCTATCATATGGATATATGCCTGACTTTATTTGTGTATAATACATATTTATTTGCTGCCAGGGTGTTGGAAGTGCTAAAAATGAGAGTTGGTTGGTTGTAATAGGATTCATATGGAAAGCAGGTTCAAATGTGGAATTTTTACACCAGCCACTCAATATCCTCACTCACTCCCTTCTTCTACTGCATATAGTATGTAGGGTATCTATAAAGAACCAATTCTGTTTGTTCAAAAGTTTCTTCAAATCACACTTTGTTCAAAAAACCCAAAATATGAAGGGAGAGAGAGATAACTGAAGAAGAACTCTGGGGTGATAATTATATATGTGACTTCCCTTATAGAACAGTCCTGTAACTCTTGGATTTTGAAAGAATGTCCTGATTTTTAAGTTTTAAATGATGCTTAAAGCTGACTATAGATATTTCTAAATTTGAGGCAAGAAAAGGTTAAAACTGTGCCCCTTCCCATCACATCTTTGTAATCTCACTAAAGAGAGAAGCAAGAAAATGAAGGATGTAGTCAAAGCTGGAAGAGGCCAGTATAGGCTCTTGGCAATTGGGGAGATATGATGGACACACATCAAAACTTTTTAAATTAAGCCCAAAAGTTGTTTCTAGTAATGTCATACAAAACCAGTGGATACCACATGTAGCCCACATATTCTCCATCATTATCCAGGATGATGATGATAACCAGCTAATGTTTCTTGCACTAAGTCAGGTGAAAGGAACTGCAGAATGAACTTACCAAAAGGTGCCTTCATTTTGGCACTTTCACATCTGCCCTAGACATGGAAGAAGAAGAATTACAGAGCTTTTTATACCTGCCCTATTGTTTAAGTCTCACTATTGAAAAAACCATGTAAAAACTTATTTACATTAAATAAATATATCATAAATGTTCCACAATTGTGGGCTCTTATTCACTGAATGCTGTTCTTTTCCCCTCTCACAGACATTTAAATTAGACCTGTGGTTACCAATGTGGGTACACACCCCACAGGGGAACAATTTGATTTTTAAGGGGGGGGGGCAATTTGAAAATGAGTTATTAACAGTGAATGGCCTTTTAGGCTTCCCTTATGTGAAGAGGAGTTCACTTTTTGAATAAGAATTATATTTCATGGGTGGTGGGGTGTCAGGATTTTAGAGATGCTTAGGGAGGGCATGGCCAAAAAAAGTTGGGAACCAGTGAATTAATAGCTTTTTGTGTGTGTCTTACATTTGTATGCTAAACAGCACACTATGTGTGCTGTTCTCTAGTGTGAAGGCTGAACAAGTTGATAAAATAGCATTACACTTGGAAAAACCCATTCTTTATGGTTATTATCCTCCAAAGTTTCATAATAAATGCTGTTTTAACAGAGTGTGCTGAATCTAACGGAACTACACAGGTTAGGCGCTTGAGACCTCAGCTTCTCCACTGAGAAGTGAGAGAGAACATTTTTACAACAGAGGAAAGTGATGAATCATCCTTCTGGCCCGCAGTCCATCTACCCACCAGTTTTTTCTCAGTTGGGTTTGCCAGATGCATGATTAGCATGCTGAGTGGCCAAAGCAGCTGTGCAGAAGGGTTGGATATAAACACAGAGGGTTGAGCATATCAGGACTCACCACTTTCCATCACATGTTGCCTTTCCTCCCCTTTGCTGTGCAATTAAGAAACAAAAGTGGGTTTTCAGCTCTAGGTTTGTTACCAATATTTAGGGACACTAAATGTTTCCCTTCAGCAAAACACAAGTGTCTTCTGCATGGCTGCTCTATAAATATGATGATTTTGAACACTAGAAAATCACAAATAACCAAAATCTATAGGTAGACCAATTAGAATCCCACAATCTTTTGGATTAGATAATTTTTAAAAAACTTTGCTCTTTCTTCCCTTACACAGCCACCTGAACACTCACCTGTTCTTTTCTTCCACCTAGTAGCCTGATGAGATAATCTGGGGAGTGTGAAAGCCCACACACTGTAGTCTTAGTAAAAGAGATTTTGGTCATGTTTTGTTCCCATAGAGGCCAACATGGGTACCTTTGACTTTGTCATAAAATATATTTGTGGATATTGGCTTAAATATATTAATAAACAATAGAAAAATTAAAAGTGTTTTGTCCATGTGTGTAAATCCTTGAACCTGCAACCACCTTCTACAATACCTAGCATTTGCAGGAGGAAGAAAGCTCCCATGGGTGGCAGTATTTTCCTCCTTTTGTGGACAGGAGGGGCGCATGTGTGTGCATGTGTTAGTTAAAGTTCTTCTTTTATTATTATTATTATTATTATTATTATTATTATTATTATTATTATTATTATTATTATTATTATTATTATTATTATTATTATTATTATTATTATTATTATTATTTATTAAATTTAATACCCCGCCCCAATCGGGGGGACCCGACTCTGGGCGGCTTACATCCCAATAAAAACAGAAATAAAACCCAACTCAATATCACTAAAAACATCAGAATTAAAAACATCAGAATTAAAAAATCATCACAGATTTAAGACAACGCAGGACTACACATCAGTATTCCCATATTCCAACCCAGGGAGGCAGTTCTTAGTGCTGTGGTCCCATTTTTAGTGTGGTCCCATTACCAACATGCACCCTGCTTCAGCTACCAATTCAGTAAAAATCAATTGCACAAACTATGTGAGCAAGCATCATATTCAGCTTAGCCCTCAGTTTCTTTTCAATAAAGTTTTATGATTCATTTTTCTTTTGAAAATATGAGATACAGTACTTCCCTTCCCTTTATCGTACACAATTGAATCATTCAAAGTGGTCATTGTGTTAATCTGTGCGCCTATCATACAAGAAACAAACAATAAATAAATAAAATTAAGAAGACAAAAACACAATACCTTAAAGACTAAGTTGCCTATTGGTACACTTTTTGTTGTTAATTTACATTGTTGTATGATTTGAGCAACAAAACTGAAACAGTATAATTTCAAGTAATAATAATAATAATTTCATGTCAGAAATTATTCTGGGTTGAAACTATTTTTGCTGGAGAAACTGCTCAGGGGATGCCTGAATGAGGCTCCACGTCCCCAAGATCTTTCCCCACCAAAATGGTCCCAATTTATCTACTTGCAATTTCTTGCTTTAAAACTGCTAGGTTGGCAGAGCTAAGACAGAGACAGGCACTCAAACTGTCATGCAGTACCTGAGTCTCGAACTGCCAACTTGCCGACCTTCCAGCTAACAAGGCGGGCTTCTTAATCACTGAGCCATTCAAGTAATGTAATGAAAGAGAAGATGGGAGTGATAATACTTTTGAAGAATATACTTAGTTTAATACTATCACCAGTAACATAATATAAACTAAACAATGGACCTAGGTTATTTCCCCCCCAGTAAATCTGTTGCAAGTCATTACTTTCATGCATTCAATCTGCAATTTCCCTGTAAACAGCTGTTTGTGTATTCATGACACAATTTGTTGTTCCCAGGCGTTCTGTTTATTTTTGTTTGTCCTTTCTCTTTAAGACACCCAGTACCCAAAGCCTCCACACTGCCTCTTGTTCCAGTTTGCCAATCCACAGTCTGATCCTTCTAAAAGAATACTTTCAGACATTAAAACAAACCAGCTACCACCCAGCAGGGGTAGAGCCTGTGTCAGACACCGTGGGGAGAGGCTGCTCAAAACATACTATGGCTTCCTCTGCTCTGGATCTACTGTTCTGAATGATAATCCTTGGGTCCTCTTGAGATAACACAGAACTGTCTGGTACATTAACACTGCACCATAGTCCCCCCCCCCACTGTGTGTAATTTAAACACGGGGATTTCTAAAAGTGTAGACATCCTCATCTGTTCTAGCAAAAACAGCTGCCCCATGAGACTTTAAAAACTTCACACGTATATTTTGAATACATTTTAATTGCTATATTTGATTAAGAATTTTGCTATTTAATTACATTTATAACATTAATAAAAACAAATATCAGGACCCCGACCCTTGGGTTGCTTTTCTAAATAAAAATAAAAGATGGTGCTAATTTTGCTATTACCGTTAAACAGGATAAAGACACGTTCAAAGCAATTTCCAGTACTGCACCATTTAAAGAGACAGTAGAGGAATGTGAAGGGACCCTGTTCCCACAGAATGGTGTATGTAAAATAGGATTATGTACATAATCCTGCTATTTATAATCCACGGTGCATGTCTGAATGGGTGGGAATACTGATTATTACATTACAATGTCTTTGCCGTTACATTTGTTGGACTGTCTGTTACTGCTGCATCGAGTACTTGTTTTAGAAAATAAAACAGTGCTGCAGCTGCTTTGCACATTCCTTGTTTATCCAAGTTTTGTCCAACTTGCCCTTGATTAATTCTGCAATTAGCTGCCCCACTTATTCCACCCAGCTCCCAAGTCTTGTCTGACCCAACTCCGATTTAACAAAGACAGGTACCAGTTAGCCTTGAAATCTCGGGAAACAGGCTATCTGCTGGGGTAGGAACCTCATACAGTTGTGCCTCGCTTAAAGAGCATAATGCGTTCCACAGGATTGCTCTTTAAGCGAGTTTGCTCTTTAAGCGAAACACCATTGTAAGGGACCAATTGTGACTTCTGGCGGGGTGGGGGGATTGTAAACCCCGATTTATTTGTTAAGCGAGTTTTTAGTTGGTTTTATTTGTTAAGCGAAGCGAACAGTCAGAGAAAATTCTGCTCTTTAAGCGAGTTACTCTTTAAGTGAAACGCTCTTTATGTGAGGTTTGACTGTATTTAGTGAGGTTTTGAGTAGGAATGTTATTAAAGTGCTGGATTTATTTGAACCACACGACCTGTCTGCAACCCAAAAAGTTTGGGCACTCTTGGTCTAACAACATATTCAGAGTATCCCATCCTTCTTCTGGACCCCATTTAGGGTACTGATATTCAACGGCTGGTCCAGATGCCTCATGATGCCCCATTAAGATTTTGTCACCAGGCTTTCACTGAATTCCTAAAGCTGGACCTGTGCAGCGTTTGAAAGCTTTAATTCTGTGGGCTGCATTTATGGGCTGGAGATTCTGGCAGTCCTTGTCCAAACATGTTTTCCATCTCCAGTATCATGTAGTCTGGTGTTTAAACCAGAAGATGGAGTAGGAGCTATTTAGCTTTAAATGTTTAAGGCAGGAGTTCTCAACCTTTTAAAGCCGGGGCCAGGTCACGCTCCCTCAGACAGCTTTGGGGGCCGGATGGCCATTTTGCCCTTGCCTACACCACATGGCACTTCCTGGTATCGTGGAGGCAGTGAGGGGCCACATGAAATGGTGCCATGGGCCGCATCCAGCCCATGGGCCACAGGTTAAGAACCCCAGGTTTAAGGTATATTCAACATATTGAATGCTCAGTGTGCTTTGGAACAGGGGTCCATGGCAGCAGCTTTGATTTGAGAGATGTGGAAGCATATGTGTATACAAAAATTAAAGAACGGTAAAGGTAAATATCACACTTGCTCGAAAGGCAGTCGTATCTGACTCTAGGGTTCAGTGTTCATCTCTGTTTCATAGCAGAAGAGCCAGTGCGTTTGCAGATGTTTCCATGGTCATGTGGCAGGCATGACTAGACACCGGAGCGCACGGAACGCTGTTTACCTTCTCACTGAAGTGTTCCCTATTTATCAACTTGCAATTACTGTAGTGTACTTGCTTTCGAACTGCTAGGTTGGCAGGAGCTGGGACAGAGATGGGAGCTCACTCCGTCCCGCAGTATTCGGGTATAGAACTGCTGATCTGCCACTTTCTAGGTAGCATCTTAGCCACTTGAGCCACTGCAGTCCCTAAAAAATCCTAATTCAAATGGACCACTAAAATTCAGCGGAAAGGGGAGTTTGTGACTTCTTCAAAATTCTTCAACGGACTTACAGCAACTTGGGTGAGTGATCTCCAAAATATTCAGCTCTTGTAAGCTCAAGCAGTGGTTTCCTTTAGCAACAGCAATTACACTTCTATATCGCCTCATAGCACTTAGTGCACTCTCTGGGAGGTTAACATGTTAAGTAGCATTTTGCCCCCCAGATGCTGGGTGTACTCATTTTACCAACCTTGGAAGGATGGAAGGCTGAGTCAACCTTGGTCAGGATCGACCTTTTGGTTGCAGTACAGCAGTTTAACCACTGTGCCGCCAGGGCTCATAAAACCATTTGAAATCTTTATTTGAAAATGTATATTAAATTTAAATGGTCTCCAGGTCAAGGAAAATACAATACAGTATAAGCAATCTGCAAAATGTCCTATACTCAACAAGCCTGCTTAGTGCTTCCCATGGAGTCAATTCATCTAATATTTCATCTTCCTCTTTCACTGCTGCCTTCAACCTTTCCTAGCATCACTGTCTTTTCTAGGAAATCTTGCCTTCTCATTATGTGCCTGAAGTAGGACATCCTCAATTCAATTTGTGTGTGTGTGTCAAGAGATAGTTGAAGATGGATTTACTCTAGTACCCACTTGTGCATCTTTCTGGCTGCCCAGGGTATGGACAAAGCTCTCCTTCAGCACCATATTTTAAACAAAACATTTAAAAACTTCTCAGTTTTTTTATTACCCAGCTTTCACACCAGTATATGTGTGATGTTGTTCAGTCGCACAGTCAATTCCAACCCTTTGTGACCCCATGGACCACTGTCTGCCAGGCACTTCTGTCCTCCACCATCCTCCTTAACTCGCTCAGCTTTGTGCCCATTGTGTCTACAATACCATCTAGCCATCTTGGCCAATCCCTTCTTCTTTTGCCCTCCACCTTTCCCAGCACCAAGGCTTTCTCAAGTGACTCTTCTGTTCTCATTTGATGTCCAAAGTACTTCAGCTTCATCTTTACTATTTGACCGAAAGAGCAGTCAGAGTTGATTTCTTCTAAGATCAACCTATTTGTTCTCCTTGCTGTCCAGGGTACCCAGTATATAGCAATCATGAATACAAGAGTGTGGGTGATCTTGATATCTTGTGATGCATTCTTACACTTGATGATCTTTTCTAATTCCTTCTTTGCTGCCCTTCTTCTGATTTCTTGGTTGCATTTTCCATTTGGATTGATCTTAGAATGAAGGTGTACAAAATCTTTCACTATTTCAATTCCTTCATTGTAAAAGTTAAAGTTGTGTAGTTCTGCAATAGCCATTTTTTGCCTTCCTAATGTTCAACTGCAGTCCTGTTTTGGCACTTTCTTCTTTGAACATTGAACTTTGACAGTCTGTCTCAGGTTAAACTCGTTAACTTTGCCAGCTCATTTTCTTAACATTTGCCTGCTTTTAGAGAATGATTGGGAAGTGATGCTTCATTTGTACATGTAATAAAACAAAGTAGAATAAGAAACTAGAGAAATTGATTGTGTTTGGGGTTTGTGTGTGTGTTTTAGCTGCATAACCAAGCTGCTCAGGGTATGTGTTTATGAAGCAGTAGGTTTTATAAGCCGGTTGGATAGCTCACTGGTTTAAGTGTCTGGCTATGGAGCCAGAGGCCCGGAATTTGATTCCCCCACTGTACCTCTGGGGGAAGATAAAGGTTGCCCTTGCTCAAAAGCCAGTTGTATCTGACTTTAGGGCTCAGTGCTCATCTCTCTTTATAGCTGAAGAGCCAGCGCTGTCTGCATTTGTAGACCTTTCTGTGGACATGTGGCAGGCATGCCTAGACACTGGAGTGCACATAATGCTGTTTACCTCCCCACTGAAGTGGTACCTATTTATCTTCTTGCAATTTCTTGCTTTCAAACTGCTAGGTTGGTACGAGCTGGGACAGAGATTGGAGCTCACTGCACTGTGTACTTGGGTCTCGAACTCGACCTTCCAGTCTTCAGTTTCTTAACCACTAAGCCACCGTAATCCTACATCTGTGGGAAAGGGCCAGACTATTTATTCATGGGAAAGTTGCATAAAGGAAGGTAATGATAACCCACTTCTGTGTCTTTTCTCCCTAGAAAACCCTGAAAAAAGTTGTGATAAGTCAGAATTGACTTGAGGGCATACAATTACGATTAGATTTTGTATGGTTCTTTGAAGCTTAATATTACAAGGCTCTGGTTATTTTCAAATGCCCCCCCACAAATGCACTTCACTGAGAAAGACAACTCCACTTTTTCCTGAACTGTTCCTGTAGTTATGACACGTTCTCTTTTTCTGTGCTGAATTATTACTTTACAGTGGTACCTTGCTTAAAGAGCATAATGCACTCCATGAGATTGCTCTTTAAGTGAGTTTGCTCTTTAAGTGAAACACCATTGTAAGTGACCAATTGTCACTTCTGGCGGGAGGAATTGTGAACCCCAATGTAGTTGTTAAGCAAGTTTTGGTTTGGTTTTAGTTGTTAAGCGAGGCAACCATTCAGAGAAAATTCTGCTCTTTAAGTGAGTTAGTCTCTAAGCGAGGCGCTCTTTATGCGAGGTTTTACTGTACTTTGTTATGCTGTATTTGGAGACAGTGTGACAGAATGTATTAGGGAAGGAAATACACATCTAGGGTCTTCCCACCATTTCTACACAATTTGCTAAACAATTTATCCATACATTTAAAATGGTCTAAGTCTGGTAATTGATGAGAACTCTGAATACACATCCATGAGTAAAAGCGGGGACAAAACAGCTTTATTATAATTAGAGTCTACAGATAATGAGTGTTAATGGTATCAACTATTGGTCCCCCTCTTGGTCTCTCTCCTCCCCACAATCAGTAGCTAGAATTTAACATTTAAAGCCTGCTTTATAAAAACAGCCCTTTGCTTTCTGTTTTCTAAAACTGTAGGAAACCAAGACGGAGGAACCCTGTCCTGCCTTCAAGACTGAGAAATGGAAAACAAGGCCTGCATCGTGTATTTGTTGCTGCTGATTTCATGGCCTGAAAGAGCAGAACAAAGTAGGGAGTTGCCTCAGGATTTGTTAATGAGATATCTGGTACAGCCAGATCCGTTTGTGGCAGATGTCTTGACAGAAACAGAGAGCAAGACACAAGATGAACCTGAAGTATCCAGGACTATTTTCCCACATGTTGCTGGCCATATGGTTCAGGATTTGGAAAGCTGGATTCCCACGGATCCACCTTCATACCCAGAAGCCCCCTCAAATCGTCCTCCACATCCGCACACCAAGAGGAAGGGGGACCTGTTCTTCCGAAAAGATGCCAAGAAATTCTGGGATCTATTCATGTTGAAAACCAAATCAAGGTCTGAAGAGATTGTCCTTCCAATCAAGACCAGTGAAATGTTCCAGGACGTTTGCAGAACTCTACCTTTCTCACAGGTAAATATCAAATTCAGCTCCTCTCTGTATAGGTGGGCAACTACATGAATGGAGAGCAATGCCTCACCCTGAAATCTGGAGTGAGGCGTTCTCCTCTTAGATCACAAATCACCCTTCCTCCCTAGAGACTCCTTATGCAGTTTGGATAACCAAATGTACTGCTTGTGTTTACACTGTAAAAAGGCTCACTCTCTTATTAAACCTCCAAGATAGGTTGGCATTTTCCCCATTTTAAAAGAGAGAAACTAGCCTGAACGGAGTTATTTATTCACCATCATATGAAATTTCAATGCAAAAATAATAAATGTTAGATGTGTAAACACCAGATAGGTTGTAACTGTGGGCTGTGTAAAGTTTAATGATATAGCCTCTATCTTTGTTTTAGAAAAATCACAAAAAACTCAGCAGAATACATAAAGTTAAAGTGCACAATTCCCTTTTTACATTGCTGAAACTTTGATACACGTAAGGTGATGGGGTTTGGAAAATTCATATTGTATTGAAAAGACTGGTTGACCTAGTAAATATATGGTTGTTCTGACATGAGAACTTATTTTTTTAATTAGACAAAATTCTAAGATTAGTACAATCTTATTTATTCAATCATGACAGCAGAAATACAAGACCTCCCCCATTTGCCACTCTGTACATGGACTAATCGTTTTGAATGGAGTTGACATGGCACATTGAATAAACAGATGATATACAAGCTAAGAATTCCTGATTCAATATCTTTTTAGCTATGAACTTACTTGGAGCTTGTGATAAGATGTTTTTCCATCCCCCTGATTTTAAAATATGAAAATAACACAGTTAGCTCACTTTAAAGTTGTTCTAGGAAGTACTGAGATGCTTTAAAAACAATAATAACCATTCAGCATTTATGCATTCTATTCTGCTTTTGAGTAGTTTTCTACTTTTTTTGCTTCTTATGCACTTTTAAATTGTTTTATTTCAGTTATTGTTTTCATATAGTATAATCATTTGCATTTTAATACCACAACATCTGTTTTTTTTAAGCTTGTCTGTTTTTCAACCATTTTGTAAGCTTGCTTAAGTCTGTATATTGGAGGAAAGGCAAAATATCAACAATATTATTAATTAACAATAAATATATTTAATGGCTTCATTTTGGATGCATTTTGCAAAAAGTAACAATGAGAGTAGGCCCACATGGAATTAATGTGTCATGAGATTTAACTAAGCAAGTCCTGTTCCTACAATAGGTCTACTCCATTTAGGATTATCAATTGGATTATCTCAAACTCCACTATGTCTTCTAATTAAGTACTGGAGCAAGTACTAAAATAGTTGTGTGTATTTTCTTTTAGAGCATTGTGCACGAGAATTGCGAGAAAGTGATGTTACAAAACAACCTGTGCTTTGGGAAATGCAATTCTTTCCACATTCCTGGACTGGAAGATCGCCTTTACACCTTCTGTTCCCACTGCTTGCCTACCAAGTTTTTCATGAAACGTTTAGAGATGAATTGTACCCAGACTGTTCCTGTAATCAAAGTGGTTGTGATTGTAGAAGAATGCAAATGTGAAGTTCAGAAAGCAAAAGCTCCTGAAATAGGATTTCTACACTCAGATCAATATGCAAATGTGTATGAACATAGCTGAGCCTTGCAAAATTGTATTTATCTTTAGTAAAAGTGCCCCCACAACAGCTTGATGCTCTGTTTTTTAAACATGTGATGCTGTCTCTGTGTGTGTGTGTCTGTGAGGGTGAGAGAGCGTGTGTGCACCAGAGAGCACATCACTCAGTCACCATTGTTCAAAGGGCCCTTCACACTTCATTTTCCCCCAGTAAACTTCAGCTTTGTGCTTGTCTATGTACACCTAAAAAGTTTTACTGTTTTTTCTTCTTTCTGGTCAAACACCGAACTGCCAAAATAAAGCCACTGTCTTCACTTTGTATTACTATGACAAACTTTAAAACATGTACACAGCACTGTTTCCCCATTTTTGGCTTTTGGACTTCAATTCCCAGAAGCCAAAGTCAAAATGCACCGACTTAGGCTTCTGGGAATTGAGTCCACCAGTGTTCCATGGAACATAGTTTGGGAAACGCTGATGTATAGTATACAAATAGACTGCGAGAGGTAGGATTGGTTGCAGTTCCCTGTTGCAGTGCATTCATGCTCACAAACCAAACTCTTTCTAAAACAATTACATTAAAGGTATGAGCTTCATAGTGCAGGAAAGATCAGAGTTAACAGCAATTTCTATTTGCCATTAATAAGCATTATTTTCTTGTAACTCCTGAAATAAAAGAGAATGCATTTAATACTATTAAAGTTATTACTGACCCAGCTAGTCAAGTACAGTATATGAAAAAATATCAGTTTAATGCCTTTAACCATACTTTGTACAAAGCATGGCTTTGAACATCTTGCCCCAAACCACATGAACATTGATCACACCAATGGTTCTCAGGAGTGCTGACTTGGGCTTCTGGTAATTGAAGTCCAAGAACATCTGGAGTACCAAGGTTCACCATCACTGCCCTAGAAGAAGGAAGCTGTAAACCATTTTTGTGTATTCTCTACCTAGAAAATCCTGAAGAGGATTGCCATAAGTCATCATTGATTTGGTGGCACAGACATACAGTATATACAACATATATCTTAAGTCCCTGGTGGCCAACCTTAACACTCCAGGTGTTCTTGGACTTCAATTACCAGAAGCCCAAGTCAGCACACCTGCTGATCAGGACACCTGGGAATTGAAGTCCAAGAACAGCTGGAGTGCCAAGGGTCACCATCACTGCCCTAAGCATTCTTCCTTGACTCATCTATGGACATTTCTGTTTTTAACAGAAGAATAATCAATCAGTTTCTGATTGCTGGCACCTAGTTAGATGTCAAGGGGAAAACATAACTGAATAACATCAAAAATGTATTGTTGACTGAATAACCATTCCCACCACTTTTTTTTTTAAAAAGTACCTCCTGAACAAGAATGCTACAATTGCCCTTAATCAATTGCAACTCTCTACTGTCTGTAGCACAGCAAACTAATGAAATTAATGAAATATACGTAAAAATAGATCTGCTATTTCCCCATTGATTCAACAGTATACAGTAAAACCTCATATAACACTAAAACCTGGTTCCACAAGTCTTGGTGTTATATGATTTTTAGTGTTATCCGATGCATGTTAAAATCCTATGGGAGCCATAGAGATACATTGTAACCACACAGGCTTTAACAGTTGTTATCTGAAGCATCCCATAGGATCTTAATGTTATCTGATGCAATTCTTCCCCCCAGATTCCTTAATGTTATGCTATTTTTGTGTTATTCGATACTAATGTTATATGAGGTATTACTGTACTTTATTTGAAATTTACGCCATTATATTTAAAGTACATAGAATCAAGCATTTATTTACGCACACAACTTAGGTTGCTTTCCATCATATTAAGCCTTGAAGTGCTTAATTGTGGTATACAGTACTGTATAAAGAAATCCTGCCCCAATTTATTATGTACATAAAACCATAGCCCATCATCAACCAGTCCTAAGCAAATTTTAAATTGCAGCCAGGCCAATGTTTTTTAAGTAAGAGTTTTAAAAACTATTGTAATTCACCATATTAGCAATGTTTAAAAAGAAAGTTAAAGAATAATTCCTTCTAAACACCATCCACCCTCATAAGGGAGTTGGAGGGAGAAGCTTGTCAAATTATTTCTCATTCAGGTATCTGAGTAAACCACAAAGGACCTAGTTTCTAACCTTTTATTACCAAGAAATACCAGGCAGATCTGGGCAAATTTCAGGATTGGGCCCTAAGTGTGAATACCCACCATTTAGAAAGGACTTGTAAAGAGAAAACAGCAGCTGTAGTAATTGTTAATTAGATTAGTGCCTTAGCTTTTGGGGATGAGTGTTTAATTAACCCAGCAATGATCAGCTGCATGTAATTAACACTGTATTCTGTTATATCAAGGATGTGTTAATTGGATCTGATTTTGAGAGTCAATGTCTATATTCAGAGCAAGTTGGGCCCAGGTGCTAACAGAATATTGCTCCAAAAAACAAGGAAGAAAAAAAAAAATAGAGCCAGAAGATATTGGAAATGCCTAGACCCCAAGGACTTAAAAAGTCACATTTGAAGTAAGGCGAAAGAGAGAGAACTATTTCTAGAAAGTTTCTTATTTATCCCATTTTGTGATAGTTTTTGCTTTTTCTTTAATTTACAAGGTTTTCAAAAGTATCTCTAATTGGCTGGGGAGGAGACAGACAGAGAATTAACAATTTCAACATATGGCTGTGCTTCATTTTATGCACAGACTGTTAACTTTTAAAATGATTTTAAACATTGTTAACTGTCAGTCCCTAGAGTGCATTTTCCTCTGTTTCAAAAAAATCAAATTATTCACTTGCCACAAACAGCTGTACATCTTTGTAATATCAGTGAAGTTTCTACCAGTAAACAAAGAGCTACATGTTTCACAAAGCAATTAGCTACCGCAGGAGGGAGCCTGTTGTAACAATATCTTAAAAATCTGCTGTCCTTCCTATGAATACAGCCCCCCCCCCTTGAGTGATATGTACATCTGGATTTCATCAACTGATGCTGAAAGATCTATGACATGTAAGTTAAGAAAAGTGATCTGATTAGAAATTGTTCCTATTATATTCGGTAGAGTTTACTTACTACACCTGCTTAGCTAGGGTACTTACAATTCCTTTTGAATTACATAAACTTATTTCGGAGCAAAAATATTGCATTTATGACCAAATGAAAAAAGGACAACAGGATTCCTGTATTTTAAACAATTGTATGGAGGCGGAAATTTCAATAGAGTTGACTTTGATTAAAAGCTACAATACCCTCTCCTGAAATACTATTGAGACAGGAATCCAGTATTCTTTTCCTTCTCACCACCCTAATTGCACTTCCAATTACAAGTGATACATTTGTTTATATAAATATATGATACTCATACAGTATTCTCTACATGTACTTCTAGCAATATGAAGGACTGATTTTAATTAAATCTGCGAGGCAAATCACACACAGATTATTTCATCCACGTTCAGTAAAGCACTGTATATGCTTATGAACTGTTTCATAGCTTATTATTGGATGATTTAAACCTAACTCACTCTAAAGCAGTAAATCTGTCCCTGATTTGTATTGTTTCAGATTGCCTGAGGGAGAGAAGGGACTTGCGTAACAGAGAATTTCTCCACACAGATATAAATAGAAAAGTCCCTGCAGGGAGAAGGTTAATCTAGAGCAGTGTTGTCCAATCTTTGGTTTTTGGGCTTCAATTCCCAGAAGCCTAAGTCAATTCCTCAAAGCACTGATCAGCCAATAATATACTAACTTAGGCTTCAGGGAATTGACGTCTACCAGTGTTCCACAGAACATACTGTAGTTTCAGAAATGCTGATGTAGAGAATGTTACTTTATAATTCCTAGGTTTTTATGTTTAAGGAACGTTCAATTGGTATCAAGGAGTGTTCAATTATGTAACCCTCATACCTGCAGTTTGAAGGGATAAAAGCTTAATCTTGAGTTTACAATTTTTTTAACAGTTTATTTTCCAGATGTTCATATGGATGTGTGAACATTTTAGTGGAAGGGAACCATTGAGACAAAAGTTCTAGCCAGGTGTTTGATCTGAACTAATTTTTTTCACATATGAAAATCATAACACGTTTCTCAAGGTTGATATTCTTGGGGATATAATTATCCCTCACCTTCATTTTGATACTGATGAAATAACATTATAATCTTACAGAACTGTTGTGAAGACAAATATGTCAAAGGACATTGCACATTAAAATACTTCAATGATAACCAAAGTAAACTTGATAATAATAATTAGTGGACTTTTAAATGATTAACATATTACATGGCATTCTATTTTTAGTACTGTACTTTGAAAGAATATAACAATCCTATAAACAGATAAGGAAGTGTTTTCTAGCCTCTTGGATAGGAACTAAATTCTGTACAAGTTATTCCAAAATTGGTTTATTCCACAAGTATATAATTTTAATGTAGTTTAGGATATCCTTCAGGTTTTTAAATATATATATTAGCTTTGTAGCACAGGCAAACAGCAAATACATCAATGTGTTCTATACATATCTTTCAATGGGGAAAATTTATTTATTTATATATAATTTAAATTTATATAGCCGCCCACTCGCCACTTCGTGGCGACTCAATGTTTTTTTTTAAATCCAATCAACATGAAGACTTTTCTTGAATGTTTCTCTTTCAAGTGTAGAACTCAAAGATAGAAGCAACTGATACTGGCATGCATTTTAAAACATGGATGACTCATATAAAGATGAAGTGTGTGTGGAGATTGTAGGTTACAGAGGATGGCTAAATGCATCGGAATGATGGGAACTTTATTAGCATTGCAAAATATCCCTATGAAGTAGGAGGCTTATTGAGAACACAGTGCTATTCTTTCTCTTGTGGGCTGCCTCCATAAGAGAGCATCAGCTGCTGTAGCACATGGCATGATTTTAGCATGCTGATTTAATATTTACAGAGTGCCAATAAAATTTTTATGACGACAGCTGGTGGTTCCTGTGGTAATTTATAAACAACAACATAACGTGGGCACCGGGAAGCAGAGAGAAAAGAGTTCTGCGTGGCTGTACAATATTTAGGAATCTCAAATACAACCTGGTCTTTTTCAGGACATGAAAGGCTTTTGGTTTTTGTTGTTTGCTTTGCAAGTTTTGAATGATTTGTACAAAATGCACAGCTGAAGGTGGAGACACAGAATTCAAATTAAACCTGTAGAAATTAATTTACATTGACAGGGTCATCCCAAGATACTGTCCCACCTATGAGGTCAAGCACAACATGCCTCCCACCTACCTCGACATGTAGGGAAGTTGAGCAGATTGGTAGTTCAACATTACTTCAGCACAGTAAGGAGGAAGGTCCACCATCACATCGGAAGCCAACAGAGCAGGTCAGAGGGCACAGAAGAAATGCACTTCAGTATCTACTGCCTGAAGTGGTTGTATCACTTTATTTAATGGATTGGACAGTCTTACATGGAAATACTGTCTGTAGAGCTTGTATAAGTGACATTCTCTAATCCTCAAAGCTCAAATAGTCAATGGCATCTTTTATGGTAGGTAAGAACTGTTGCAAAACTTAATTTATCACTGTAATCTAACTGCTCCACATGTTTTCCTCACTCATACACATTCAGTAAATGTTTACCCTGCTTTCATCATTTTTTCCTTTGGATGCCCCATTTAATATATTTGTTAACACCCTTTAATTTCACTATGCTACTTCTCAGCAGTAGGGCTACCACTGCTTCTGTTTCTATTACTGTATATGGGACACAGTTTTCATTATATCTGTGGCAAGTGCCAGTAAACAGTTAAGAAAAAAACAACACACAATTAATTGTCTAGGAAAAGTTCATAGTCTATAATCATTGATTATACTAATGTGAGAAATGGTAAGAAATGGTTTGGTTTGCATTTCCCCTATTGACCATGATGCAAAAGCCATTGCAAATCAAATGAGACTTTCTTCCTCAATCCATTGATGTTTCCTCCACTGCTGCTGAGTCTTCTGCTTTTGGGGGCATTAGATCCATTCACGTTGATTCTGCTAGTGTGATAATAATTTCATGTCAGAGATTACTCTGGGTTGAAAGGATTTTTGCTGGAGAAACTCCACTCAAGGGACGCCAGAATTAGGCTCCTTTCATGTCCCCAAGTGCAGCCCTCAGATATTGAAACCCGACCTTCCAGTCTCCTAGCTCAGTTTCTTAACCACTAAGCCACTGGAGGAGCTGCTGGTGTGATCACTTGAAACAATGAAGAAAAATGTGTGCAAGGGTACAGATGACTGACATGATCTTCTGTGTCTAGGCCAGATGTGAAACTGCCAAAATGAAGGCACCTTTTGGTGAGTTCATTCTGCAGTTGCAGAGTGGCTTGAGAGGGCACTTTGCAAATAATGCAATTTTTAAAAAGACCTGATAACAGTGCTGTCACACTAGAGAACTAGACACTGAAGAAAGAGAGAGAATGAGAGAAGGAAATTGACACTTGGCCTTTGTTTACAGTTTATTTAGTTTTCCTGTAGCCATGCCTCATCCGAATCAAGAGAGGTACATTAACAAGCTGCAAACAAGACTGTCCATTTCCTCCTCTTTCCCTGTGTGACCAGTTAACATGAATTTATCTGGGAAATCCCAACTTGCCAGGTGCAACTTCACAGTGAATGAATTAATATTTTTCTCACTGTGTAGTAATACTCTCAGCTATGTTATAAACAACTTGGGTAAGTAACATCTCTTATTGGTGCATTGCTGTGAGAACCAACGCATCAAGGTGAAGATGCAGATGTTAGACAGTTGCTTTTTAAAACCAGTTTACTCTATTTTATGCTTAACAGTATTTTTAAAAAGTAATTATTTGTTGTTACTTGCTGCTGTGTAAGGAACAAAGTAACTGCTGCTGTGTAAGGAAAAAAGTAACATGTAGGATTAGTAAGAGAATGAAATAAAAACTTAAAAATTCCATTCAAGATGTAATTCCTCTTAAAGATATTTTCAGTTATTGTTATTTGTTATATTCTCTTTCCCAAGTCCTTGCTTCCATTTAACATTATTTGTAAGATTTGACTTTAATTACAGCCTTGTTACTAAGACAAGTAGCCTTAGAGATAACTATGTTCAAGCACTGTCAAGACTATGCCATATAGAAGCATTTGTCATTATTTTTGGGGAAAATAACTGAAAATGAGACATCACTGCACATGCTTCATGATTTCTACTTTAGAGAGCACACTAATACTCTCAGCTGTTACAATGCCAAATTTATTTTAGTAATGTGGGTTTTCTGGAATATATTGTATCAGATAAAATCATGTTGCCAAACAGAGACTGAATTATTTAGCTGATTTATGTTTAATGAACAAAACTTTAAAAATATGTTATGTTAACGATGCACATTACATAAATATTTGAAAATCTGTTCTAATAGCCAAAAGTATTTAAACTGAAATATTTCACCAGAGTCTGGGGAAATAAGTAAAGGGCTCTTAGTATTATTCGTTAAGGTTTTTATATGCATGTGCAGATACAGAGCAATATGCGGGGCAAGTTAAACAAATAATTATAGTAAGCAAGTTCTCCATGCATTAGAATCCCATTCTAGCCCAGCAAATTAAACTCTCCACACGTTTTGAAATACTGTATAAGAAAATTTTATTTTACTTACAGTTGCTTAGCTTTAGATAAAAGAGGTAAACAGTTGCTTTGGTTCAATAAACAGTTCTGTACAATAGTTTCATTTTTAAAAACAAACACACTCTCCTTGTAAGGCAAATTGGAGAGTGTGTAAAGAAAAGAGAACAATAACACTGCGATGAAAAAACTCAGAGGTGATGACACCTACACTAAAAACCTGAATAGCAAGCAATCTAATACAGGTCAGGTGACCCTAAAGGCAGGAAACTGGAGAACTCTTCTGATTGGCTGGTTATGTACTTAATTTACATTAACCCATTGCATTCTGGGGTTGCATTAAAATATTCAACATAATTAAGAAATGATACTGAAACAAATTAAAGGTTATCCTTTGAAATTATTTCTAAGACAACTCAATAGCACACATTTTTCTTAAATTAGGAAAGAAAACTGTTTATAGTTTTGGAAACGGTTAACAGACTAACATGCCTGAAGAACTGTGTGCATATATTTTCAAAGACATAACCAGGATAATCTGTTAAAATAAAATAACAGATAGCCCTGTGGCTTTTTTTAGGTTAAGAGATTTATTACAGCACGAATTTCCCTGAATTAAATAAATATACAAATCCCTAGCTCCTAGGGATAGGCATTTGGGGAAAATTACTTGTATATTTTATTTTAAATTTGACTAGCATTGTATCAGTTTTCAGTAGTTCACTTTAATCTATATTGTCTTCATTCATTATACCACCAATTAACTTTAAAGTTGAACTGAGTCATTCCCCAAAAACCAGAAAATGGCAGATAGCAGTGGAACATTTCCCAAAATCACATTGCTGGAACTATTACTCATATTGCTAGTCTATAAATTATGCTTCTCAAAGGAGTACTTCCAAAGCCAAGCTTTAGGAATTACTTTTAGGGTGGGAAATTATTCTCTGTAGGAAGTGGTATTCCTTGGCAGCCATACTGACTTTTCATTGCCCTGTGCTGGGCTGTCAGCATCTGAGCTCTTTGCAACATTTGTACATAGATGATGAGTTCAATCATTGGTTTCCATGTAGTAAGGAATTTTGAAAATTGGTACTGCGAGTTGGCTTTCAAGAACAGCCTATAACAAACCTAACATGTTCATTCACTAATCCTTATCCATGTATGGGAGTTATATTACAAGTGAAGTTATGTGGGGAAAATTCTATACCAATGAACACATATAATTTGCTTCACTTTAGACTGGTAATGCTCTGGACTATAATGAGGCACTTTGTTACTGCTATCGCCTGGTGCTCATGAGAGGAGAGAAAGACAGCAGGTGAGAAATGAAGGGGAAAGGATATGGTTCAGAGTAGGAGAAGAAGTGTAGCTGAAATGGCCAGGGTTGTGAACAACATGAGTCATCTGGTGAGTTGTGGAAAACTAGACATCCCACATGTTTTAGTGCAGCAGTTCTCAACCTTTTTAAGCCGGGGCTGAGAATCCCTGCTTTAGAGCCTTATATTCTTCCTGTGCTTAGGTGCCATTAGAGATGACAGACTTTGCCTACTGGCTGATCCAAATTCCCTTGTGGACTATGATACCTATCCTTCTTCTGTTTTGTCAGCTACTTAACCCTTTCCCCAAAGACTCCTAGATTATTGTAATACAGCAGCCCGGCCAGTAGTGGGCACACAGCTTAGTGCACCTGTCTTAAAGTTGTGGATCACAGTGTTTTCAGTCATGAGGGCTGCTTCCAGTGTCCATGGACAGGCTGAATATATACACAGAAAACATTTGCACAAATGCCAGACCTGGGTTAGGAAAGGTTTTAAACTACCCTCGTATGCTGCATTATGATTGTTGAAGGGGAAGACTAGACTATAGTTTAAGCCAGGGGTTCCCAACTTATGGCCCAAAGGGCAGATACAGCCCCAGACACCAATTCATGTGGCCCATGCTGCCCTCGCTGCTCCCAAAGCAGAAGTAAAATGTGTCCACATATGTATAAAATGCTGTCATAATTACCCGCGCAGCATTCTGTGCATGCGCAGATGAATTTTACTTCTGCTTCTGGGTGGGAAGAACCACATGACCAGCCCACTCAACCATGTGACTTGCCTGTGGCCTGAAAAGGTTGGGAACCCTTGGCTTAAGAGGTAAAAAAGATTGGGTGAACCTTAATCTCTGTTTCACAGCCTTGGGTAGACCAACCTAAGGATGAATAGGCACTAGGAGAAGTCAGTTGGGAGTATAGGTTATGTTCCTGCAGTTCTTGGCATTTTGAAGGTGCTTAAGTGAAAACAAATGCAATAAAGTTGAGCACCAGATGTGCTATGCATATACTGTACTGTAGTCACAAGAGTTTTTGTCACAATAAATTCATTAATCTTTAAGATGCTACAGTTCCAATCCAGAAGAAGCTATGTCTCCTTATTGTTTTTCTAAAGGCAGGTTGAATGGGCTACTGGTCTGGAAGCTACCTCCAAACATCAGTGACTATCATAGTAGCTAGAACTATCTGAAATCACTCTTTAATACACAATTAATTGTTTATTGCTTGTGTTATCTTACATAATGGCTAAGGAGTAAATTAGAACTAGAGAAGGCCCATTGAGTCAGTGGGAACTGGGTGTGTAAAGTCCTCCTTAGGTTCCAGTGATTCAGTGGACACATACTACTGGATTCCAGCCATTCTGTGTGTATGTAATAAACACAAAGTTTTAGTTTATTACAAATCTAAACCTTAATGGTACTAAAATAGGTATTGAATATGATTACAGTGCTCATAATGTATCCAGTAAGCACACTTTTATCAAATACATATTAAAATGCATGATGATAATCTTTAAACCATCCATTTCATCCATCACTGTTTAGGATCCATTTGGACTTCTGCTGCAGGGCAGAAATCTGACTAATTTAGCGTGGGCATCATGCCACTGAGACAGATGGGGTGACTTTCAAAGCCAAGAGATTGTGTTTGTGCATCGATTATGGGTGCTCAAGGCATAATTCCCAGCTGGGAGCAGTGAAGCTGCTGTCCATTCTGAGCTGCCTATGGCAATTAGCCATCCCTGTCTCTGGCCAGAATTCCCTTAAAATAGTGATTTCGTAAAAATAGCTATATTTGTGAATTCACTGGACTTCGTCAATAGGCCTGGCAAATTGTGTTCAATATTATCTCCAACGTTTTTCTCAAGGATGAAGCTTTATGAAGATGAACTGACAGTGATTTCCTTATGAGGAACTGAGAATACTTCATGATCACCATTAGTTTAATAGTCTTGAATTAGCAGTCCATAGTTACCAACGGATCTATCACAGACTAGCTAATCCTTAACCTCAGTTTACCAGTGCACTACCAAATACCCAGGGTTAAGTATTTCCCCACTTTTGAAGGACCTATTTTTATGAGCAAACTTCTTTTGTGTCTAAATCAGACTTTAAACTGGCAAAACAAAGCAATCTTTTGGAGAATTCATTTTGTAGTTATTTTCGCCTGACCTAGTGTGAGAAAAATTAGCCGGCACAACAATGTTGCCATTGAGGCAGATTGTGGTTCAAAAATACAATCTTCGAGAAGGCTCTTTCAGTGTACCCCTAATAGCAAATTGAAATTGATGTTAGTGAAAACATTTTATTCCATATTAATATGATCTTCAGATGTAGTACAGTAAAACCTCACATAGAGTGCCTCGCTTAGAGAGTAACTCACTTAAAGAGCAGAATTTTCTCTGAATGGTCACCTCGCTTAACAACTAAAACCAACCAAAAACTTAACAACTACATCGGGGTTCACAATTCCTCCCGCCAGAAGTCACAATTGGTCACTTACAATAGTGTTTTGTTTAAAGAGCAAACTTCTTAAAGAGCAATCCTGTGGAATGCATTATGCTCTTTAAGCGAGGTACCACTGTACTTCAGTATCTCATCACATCATGCTGACTTCATAATAAAAAATATGTTTGTCTCATGCTTCAAATGTATTATTCAATATTGTGATGGTGCAACCCTACTCATCTTTATGTAATATTAAGCTTGATTACATTTAATAGTGTAGAATACTCCAACTCATGCTGCAAGGAAATATCCCTGGAAAGAGAGGCCCAGGACATAGACAGACTTCATGGCGGAAGAACTTGAGACTGGTATGGCATGTCCTTGGAAGAACTGTTCCGAGGAGATAAAACCAGGAAGATTATTGCCATGATTGTAGTCAATATCTGGAATGGATACAGCACTTGAAGAACAAGGGTTACTGACAGCACCCCGTCCTCCTCCAGTGCTTGGGTGGGGGAAGAAGTGAGTCCTAGGGGTGACCCCCCCAACACTGCATCACCATTAGGAGGGATGTTTTTGAATGGTATTCCTAATAGTCCGTAGTCCATCTCTGGGTGGGATGTTAGTGTAGAGCAGTGGTGCCCACCACCAACACATTGTAATGTAATGTTTGTAAGCTGCCCTGAGTCACTATGACGAGTGGGTGGCAATATAAATTTTAACTAATAAGTAAGTAAGTAAGTACGTACGTACGTACACAGGCAAATGAAGCCGGAATTCCCATTCATATTTGTGGCGCGGAGTATAAAACTAGGTGAAATCCATTTTCCTGGGTTAACAACTGCCAACATACAAGGTGAGATTTTACCTTATGTGATGTTAAACAAACCTTTATACTCTGTGATAATATACAGATTTGACACGCTATCACAGGAGTTCTCAACCTTTTAAAGCCGGGGGCCGGGTCACACTCCCTCAGACATCTTCGGGGGGCTGGACAGCCATTTACGCCCTTCCTCCACGACATGGCACTTCTGGGCATGGTGGAGGCGGCGGGCCCCCCGACACGAAATGGTGCCATGGGCGACATCTGGCCCACTGGTTGAGAATCCCTGATTTATCGGCATAATAGCATCTATTTAGGAATGGATGATTATTGCAAATGTTCAGAGTCCCATCTCAACTGATCTTTTGGGGGCCGTGTGCTCATTCCAAATGGCATTCCTAACAGCCTGTAGGTCTTGCCAACCTAGCAGCCTGAAAGCAAGGAATTGCAAGTAGATAACTAGGTACTGCTTCAGCTGGGAAGGTCGCACCTGCCATCTGTACACAGAGTTTGGAGAGGCAAACCGCGCAGGAGATGAGCACCAGAACCCTAGAGTCGGACAGGACTGGCTTTTCCGGACCTTGCAGAGGAACCAAAGCACGGTAGCCCCCGGCTGCCTTGCCTCTCTCTCTCTCGCCCTGGCCAGAAGAAGGGCCGTTTGTGGCCACCCTAAGACAAGCGCCGAGCAGGAAAAGGGGAAGCCACTGCCTGGAGCCCTCCCGGCGCCAGGGAGCGCCCGCTTTCCTCCGGCCGGGCCTTGACGGCACGCGTGCGCAAGGAGGAGCGCGGAAGCCCGAGCGTGGCGCCTGGCTGGTGGAGCTCCATGAGGGTCGGCGGCGGAGCCCCCCACCCACCGGTGAGTGATGAAGCAGGAAGAGGAGGAGGAGGAGGAGGAGGGGGAGAGTGACGCCAGGCGCCCGGAGGCGGCTCCTCTCTTGCACTCTTGGATGGCCCACGGGGAAGGGCAGGGTGGGGACTCCTTTGGTTCTCTTGCGCCCGCTGTGCAAGCCCAGGGTCCCCCCCACCAGGGAGGTGGCCAAACGCCTCCAGTCCTCCTCCAAGGCTTGGGGGTGGGGGGTGGGAGGGAGAAGAGGTGAGACCTAAGGGGTGACCCTCAATTCAACGGAGGTGACCCCTTCCTCCATGGGAAATTCAAAGCATGTCAGCCTCCCTCCCCCTTCTCCTCCAGTGCTTGGGTAGGGATGGAGAGGAAGAAATGAGTCCTAGGGGTGACCCCCACCCCAACACTGAGTCCCCGTCGGGAGGCATGATTTTGGACGGCATTGCTAACAGTCCAGAGCCCACCTCTGGGTGGGATGTTAGTGTAGAGCAGCGGTGCCCCAAACTATGGCCTGAGGGGCCGGATGCGGCCCCTGACACCAATCCATCCAGCCCGCACCACCGGTACGTTTTTGCTTCCGCTTCTGGGAGTGACGAGGGTGGCGCAGGCTGGATGGATTGGTGTTGGGCCAGATCTGGCCCCCCTGGGCCATAGTTTGGCCGCCCCTGAACCATGTGACTGGCCCATGGCCCGAAAAATTTGGGCATCTCTGGTGTAGAGGTCTTCTCCACACATTGTGGCTTCAGCGGAGAGGGTAATCAGAAGTTAAAGGTTGCCCTTGCTTGAAAGCCAGTCGTAGCTGACTCTAGGATGCGGTGCTCATCTCTTTTTATAGCCAAAGAGCCAGTGCTCCGGTCATGTGGCAGGCATGACCAGATGCTGGAGTGCACACAATGGTTAAACTGCTGTACTGCAACCGAAAAATTGTGAGTTCAATCCTGACCAGGATTCAAGGTTGACTCAGCCTTCCATCTTTCCCAGGTCGGTAAAATGAGTACCCAGTATGTTGGGGGCAAAATGCTAATTAATTCGTGAACTGTGCAGAGAGTGCACTAAGCGTTATGGGGCGGTATATTACTGATCACTTTGCTTTTGCACAGAACACTTTACCTTTGTCACTGAAGTGGTACCTGTTTATCTACTTGCAATTTCTTGCTTTTGAACTGCTAGGTTGGCAGGAGATGGAATAGAAACGGGAGCTCATTCTGTCGTGCAGCACTTGGGTCTTGAACTACTGCCCTGCCAAACTTCTGGTCTTCATGTTCAGTATCTTAACCTCTTTTGTCTTCAGAATCGTAGTATAGTAGAATTGGAAGAGGTCCTTATTTTTGGTCATTGAAACCGCCCCTCTGCTCAATGCAGGAATCTAAGTTGAAGTATATCTGACAAATTGCCGGCTGACTTCTGGAGTACTGGAAAACTCACCACCTCCTGGGGAAATTGATTCCATTGTACAGCATTAAGATTTAGGAAGTTTTCCTGATATTTAATCCAAATATGGCTTCCTGTAACTTGAGTCCAGGGACTGCAGTGGCTCAGTTGGCTAAGACGCTGACTGGAAGGCGGCAGGTCAGCAGTTCAATACCCGAATACTGCAGGACGGAGTGAGCTCCCGTCTTTGTCCCAGCTTCTGCCAACCTAGCAGTTGGAAAGCAAGAAATTGCAAGTAGATAAATAGGGGCCACTTCGGTGGGAAAGAAGAAAACGGAATGTTTCATTTTAGCATGATGAATAAAATATATAAGACAAGGTGTTCATATATTCTCCAAATCGTTTCTAAAAACTGTACGTTATCAGATTTTTCTAATTTCTGTGCACTGAGGACAAACAAGTCTAGGTTACAAACTGAACTTTTCCAATGCAAGAACAAGATGTATTTCTGTAGCTCAGGAAATGAGTCTGATTAAATTTCATGCCTATTGATTGAATCTTAGCCCCTTCCACATCCTTCTCTCCACCCCAATTCTTTTTATGGGAATGGGTGCTTTATGTCTATTTTTGATATTGCAGAGACAAAATATAAATACTTTTTTTGTTATTAATGTTGATGATTTCGTCAGTTTTTTTAAAAATTGATTTTTTTGGCTTGCTACACGTAAACTAGAAAAACCAAAGAGGTTCCATCCATACAGTTCAGCAGATTGTTGCTTCATTTGTTACAATTACAAATAAAAATTAAAAAGTAAATTCTATTCGAAATAATTGTTTGAATACCCTGTACTTTTAATATATCAGTTGTGATAGTTTTATGCCAAATCAAATTCTACAGTCATATTGTAGAGTCATATTTTATGTTCCTAAAAAAGGAACAATGAATTTCAATTTGTAAAAAAAGTGCTAGTGTCACATTTTTCAGTTTCCAAACTAATTACCCCTTCCAATAACAATAATAACAACAACAATAAAAATAATAACAATAGGAAAAAATATCTTTCCATGACTTTAAAATTTCCAGAAATTTTACTTCTCTGTTCAGAAGTTACTGTATGTTCCCATTTTCCCCTTTCTGAAGCACTTGATTTAGTGCAGGGTTTCACAAACTTCTTGCACCATGAACTGCTCATGTGGTTGAGTGCCGGTCACATGGTTCCTCCCAGCTGAAGTGGAAGTAAAACGCAACTGTATGTGCAAAACGTTGCCATAAATGCACCCACAGCTGTCGTAAATGCATTTATGACATCTGTGGGTACATTTACGGCAGCGTTTTGCACATGCACAGGTGTGTTTTACTTCCCCCTCCAGGAGCAGCGAGGACCAGATGATTTGGTGCCACAGGCCGGATCTGGCACATGGGCTCTGTAGTTTGGCCACCCATGATTTAGTGGATAGAGCACCATTACTATAATAATAATAATAATAATAATAATAATAATAATAATAATAATAATAATAATAATAATAATAATAATAATAATAATAATAATAATAATAATAATAATAATAATAAACCAACAACAATCTGAATATATGAGTGAGTAAGCTAACTTCAAAGTAAGAGTGCTTTAAGACTTTTTTTTAAGGCATGCATAGTTCTCTCCATTTCACTATAAATTGTTTTTGTTGCATATATTTTCTGAAAACTTTTCAGACTTCTCTTATGTTCAAATTTAGCAGCACAGGTGGCAGAACACATTACTCCATCAACCACACAAGCTCCAGCTGATTGGTTGGTCTCCCTCTAGGAAGACATACCCGTATATGCCGGCGTATAAGACGACTGGGCGTATAAGACGACCCCCCAACATTTCCACTCAAAATATAGTTTGTTATATACTCGCCATATAAGACTACCCCCTCTTCCGCACACCTTCCACACACCAAATAAAACATAAAAGAACATCAGATTTGATTTCAACATCTCCCTGTGGCCGGCACTAGTGCGCGTGTGCGAGCTCTGCGTAGACAAGGGGCAGGGTGGAGCACCGCTGCTTCCCACTGAGCAGAACAGGCCGGTCACGCCAAAAAGGCTGGCACCCCTGTCTCGCTGCTGATGCTCGCCACAGCCACGCTGGATACCACGCGATACTGGATGGTATGTAGAATGAGGTGGGTGGGCATCGGGAGGCCTCTATGGGCACCGGGCGAGCATCAGGAGGCCACTATGGGCAGCTATGTCTATCCCAACTGAAGTGCACCCGGCGTATAAGACGACCTCCACTTGGAGGCATGTTTTTCAGGGGGGAAAAGTATACGCCAGCATATACAGTAGTAGTGATAAGAACTCAGCAGCCTAGGATTGTACCCACAAAGCTATACCAGTTGATTAGGACACTCTTGAGAAAGCCATCATAAGTCTAAATTGACTAGATGGTATATAATAATGATAATGTTATATATCTTTAATAGTAATATATTCTTTTTTCTGGGTGATTTTTAAATTATTGTTTTAGTATGGTATTTGTATACAGTGTTTACAAATTTATATGTTGTTTTTTATTGGAATAGTCATTGGTGGTTATGGGAGTATGGGCTTCATTTGGTTTTGAAATTAAGTGGTTGAGACTTGCAGTATTTGGTCCTGGGAATATAAGAAAGAGACTATCTACACAACTGCTCTGATTGGGGATAATATAAAAATTAGTTTATTTACAAAGATATGTATGGATGAGAAACTTTGGGGAAAGTGTTTTGTCCTTATGTCACTTAACACAACACCTCCGCTCACCAAGAAGGGGCAGTGATTAATACTTTGAAAAAGTTATTTTATCCAGATTACATACAGAAGTTTGAAATAAAAAGGTTTCCCCTTTCCCCCAGACTGGCTACTCCTCTACATAACCATTAGGCCTTGCCTCCATCTTCTTGTGGCAGTTTGTTCCAGGACTTGTGTTATTTATATTGTGACAATTACTTTGTGGGCTGAACCCTGCTGCCACCTGGAGGCCAATTTGTCTCCTATTTACAGAGATCTGCACTGCAAAAAAGGCATACAGAACAGTTTAGGAAAGGGGAGGTAATGTATGCTTGATGAGAGAGATCAAGATACCAAAAAGGAGCTGCTCTGAAAAGCCAGTTTTTAGCCAATGGCTCTACTCCAGTGATGGGATGTCCCCGGTTCCAGACGGATCCCTGGAACCGGTAGGACCAATCCCGGAGAGTTCTCCGGGAGGGGAGTCCACTTTTGAGGCGTCCGGTTCCGGACGCCTCACCGAAAGAATTTTTTTAAAAAAAATCAGAGCTAAAATGGCTCCAATTGACTGCGCATGTACAGAAACTCAATCTGACGCATTGCGCATGCGTCAAATTGAGTTTCTGGACATGCGCACTAAATTGGAGCCAAATGGCTCCAATTAAAAAAAAAAAATCTTCCGAAGCTGGAGCTGCCCCTTTTTAGAGTGGCTCCGGCAGCAGCGGCGGCAGCCCTAAGAGAAGGGCACCTCCCCTAGCTGGCCACCTGGCTCCCATGGACACGTTGGTGCCTGGCCGCACCGTCCGCCCGCGCCGCGCCCTCCTAGGGACTTGGGCCCGACAAACCCCCATGCCCTGGGTAAGCCCGGCGGGGCCGAAAAGGCAACGGCCCGAGGAAGCTGCAGGTGCCCGGCAGAAGACGATGCGGCGGTGGCGAGCCCCACCGGGCTTACCCAGGGCATGGGGGTTTGTTGGGCCCAAGTCCCTAGGAGGGCGCGGCGCGGGCAGACGGCACGTGCCCATGGGAGTTTGGTGGCCAGGTAGGGGCTGCAGGCGGCTGTGGCGGCCGTGGCCGGCGGATGCAGGGCCGGCTGCGGCCTTCGTAGGAGGAAACGGCCATAGTCAGGGGCAGCGTGCCTTGCCGGGTGGCCCCGGGCCACATGGAGGTTCGTCGGCGCCAAGGAAGGTAAGTGAGGCTTTTATATTTAGGGTGGGTGGGTGATTTATTTGTGTTTTGGGTGGTTGGTTGTACTTTTATTTAATTTTTATTTTATTTATTTATTTATTTATTTTATTTCTTTAAGTTATTTACGGGTCTGTGTGCATGTTTATTTTTTTTATTTTTTTTTATTTTTGGCCTTGCCCACAACGTCATGATGTCATGACGTCATGACGTTGGCTCCGCCCATGACGTCATGACGTCATGACATTGGCCACGCCCATGACGTCCATGATGTCATGGCGTGGTAGTAGAATTTTTGACATCCCATCACTGCTCTACTCTGATGTGGAGATGTCTATAAAACACCAATGGCTATGGAAGGCCATCTGTTGAGGAAAGCTGTCAATTGGTAGGTGATCGGAATAGGTTTTATTATAGGTTTGAGATGCAGTTATCAACACCTCAGCATCAGTTGCTTCCTCCAGAACTACCTCTACTCTTTTTGGGCCTCCATGATTGGTGACCATAGAACAAGATGTATGAAGTCTCCTTCAAAGACAAAGATCAGAAAAGAACAGATGGTGTGACTCCTTTGTGCTTGAAAACTTGTACATTTAGCCCCCGTTTTACATAGATTTTTAATAGATCATTAGATCTTTGAAATGTTAGCCTTGGCTTATTTGAAAGATACTACAGATCCATTGTTGAGCCCTTTGCAGTTTGCCTATTGGGAAAACAGGCCTGCAGATGATGCCGCTAATACGAGATTGTATTATATTTTACAACATCTTGATTTTCTGAGGACTTACACATGTGTTCTTTTTGTGGATTTAAGCTCAGCATTTAATACCATTATTCCAGATATTCTTTATGCTAAACTGACAGAGCTCTCTGCTTGCCCATATCTGGAAGTGGATAATTAGGGGTTTTTTTTTTTAACAAATAGGCAGCAGGTGAGGGTGTGGGATTTCACATCTCGTATTCAGACAATTAGTACAGGCACTCAGTGTTGTGCGCTTTCACCTCCACTTCACTCCCTTTATATTAACAACGGCACCTCCAGAGATCCCACTTGTCAAATTTTTGAAGTTTGTAGATGACACAAGGGTCTTGGTCTCAGTCGATACAATGATGAGCCTGCATATAAATGGGAGCTTGAACAGCTAGTCCTATGGTGGTGGTGTAACAACTTGTAACTGAATATGTTTAAAACTATGGAGTTGGTAGTAGATTTTAGGAAAAGTTCTATCTTACCCTTTCTTATCATATTCAGTAATACAGTATTGGCAGTGGAGTCCTTTAATTATCTGGGTTCTGTAATCTCCCAAGACTTGAAACAGATGTTTAATATTAATACCATCAATAAGAAGGCACAAAAGAGAATATACTTCCTGTGGCAGCTCTGTCTTTCTGAATGACTGAATTTGTTTGCTTTCTACGTATAGTTTCAACCATCTTTTCTGCTTTCATCAGTTTTTAAATAAAGATTTGGGAGTACAGTAATACCTCATATAACATTAGTATCGAATAACACGAAAATCGCATAACATCAAGGAATCTGGGGGGGGAAGAATTGCATCAGATAACATTAAGATCCTATGGGATGCTTCAGATAACAACCGCGAAAGCCTGTGTGGTTACAATGTATCTCAATGGATCCCAGAGGATCAGATAACACTAAAAATCATATAACACGAAGACTTGTGGAACCAGGTTTTAGTGTTATATGAGGTTTTACTGTATATGGTAAGGATTATAGCCAAGCTAGTTTGTATTAGTGTATCTAATGGGTATCTTGTGCTTTCCCAAGAGCAATGGGAAAATGAAAGAAAAGAACACAATCGATCTACTAGAGTGGGACAATATCCCAGATGGGTGGGATATAAATGCAATAAATATAAAATACAATATAAATAATGCTAATCATCTTCACTTCCATAAAACTGTACTGCTACCATTGCTTCTCATCCAGCATTACCATCTTAAGTAACATTTCCAGCTTGCCAGTGATAATGTGGGGTGTACAACTTTGGAAGAAATAAAATGTTCATCAGTTTTCTTATAGGGCAGATATTTATATAACAAATTACTATTTGCTATTGCAAATAGCAAATTATAAATGAACAGTTGTATTGAACTTTTCAGTGCTTTTGGGAGAGCTTAGCAAAGAGTATTGAGCAATTTAGTCTCTTTATTTCAGCATGCTTCTGCTTGGTGTAGTTTGTAGAAATAAAAGAGCTACCTGTTGAAAGAGTTGAAAGTAGATACTGTGCAATCTTTAGGTAGAAAGGAATTTAGGTGGAGTCCAGTGACAAAATGTAGGTGTAGCAGGAGAAATGTAGAAGGTGTGGTCATGTGTATTTTGTAACTACCTGAACCTTTAGTTGGATGTACATGCTCTGCAGAATGAGAGAGATTTTGGCCAGTGGAGAGGGGGAAGAAGATAGAAACATCCTAGTCTGCTACTTCTGTTTTAGAGCTAAAGTGTGAAATTGCAGGTGTGCTAAAGTGCTTGTGTAAAGTGCATCTTCGATCTGCTTATAAACATTTACTGCTTGATCTGCAGTGCGATTTTCTAATGTGGGGTTCCTTTTGATAATGTTTATCATTAAATCACTTTCTGGTGAGGTTTTGTCAGTGGTCATTTCCTATGGCATGATGGACCTTTTAAGATTCACTAAGAACTACAGTTGTACCTCACTTAAAGAGCATAATGCATTCCACAGGATTGCTCTTTAAGCGAGTTTGCTCTTTAAGCGAAACACCATTGTAAATTACCAATTGTGACTTCTGATGTGGCGGGGATTGCAAACCCTGATTTAGTTGTTAAGTGAGTCTGTGGTTGGTTTTATTTGTTAAGCGAAGTGGCAATTCAGAGAAAATCCTGCTCTTTAAGCGAGTCACTCTATAAGCGAGGCGCTCTTTATGTGAGGTTTTACTTATTGGAATCTGAAACCTATTGCAAAGTTTCTATTAGTATTCTCTGGAAACCTGCTCCATGGGAACAGCTTGTATCATTTATGAAAAACAAACAAACCATCATTTCTCCTGAGCACTTTGTCACACAATGCAGTGCATCTCATCCTTTGGTAATCTGAATCATTTCATTTAATGTACAGTATCTGAATTATTTCATTTAAGAAAATGGGATTTTTCATTGGGGCCTGGAGGTAGTTTGTGCCTCTTTGCAGAGAGAAGCTGTTATGAATGACTTAAAAAGCTAGTTCTGAAGGGGTTTTCCCTAAAAAAATAATAATCCTCTAGACATAAAAAAATACTATGCTCAAAGCAGAAAGTAGTGTAATCATTCTTGATGTACCAGTATAAATATCTCAGTGATAGTTCTTCTGTGGAAGAATGGGTCACTTTTATTTATGGTAACCTTTGTTAAATGTGACCTAGGTTTGCTTTATGTATGATTTCTCTTTCACACGTGATATGGGAAGAACTAACATTTTAGTAACCTAGCTTAGAAACATTCATAATAATGTTAAATGGATTCTAATTAAAGTTCTTTTCTTCTTTAGGCTGATTTCCCCCTTTCTTTGTGGGGCAAACTGTCTTCTGATTATGTACCATGGGCCTACGAATTCACTTTGTTGTTGACCCTCAAGGCTGGTTCTGTATGGGCCTAATTATATTTGTCTGGCTTTTCAACACTGTCTTCATTCCCAAAGCCATCCTCTTTCCACACTATGAAGAGGGGCACATATCAATGGTTCCAATATGGTGTAAGTCATTTTTATTACTATCATCTTCATTCCATCTAGGTTTTATTTTGGGACTGTCCTTTAAAGATATCTAGTGATTCTCAATTTTTTGGAATAGTAGCCATGTTAGTCTGTGGTTCAGGCATATCAGAAAACAAAACAAACAAAAATAAAATAAAATAAAAAACTGTAGCACTTTAAAGACTAACTTCTATATTTTTATTGTTAGCATTCGTGGATCAAGTCCACTTCTTCAGACAAAGAGTGAAACTTACAGGCATGGTTTTTATAAACCAAAAATCAGGGGGGTCAAAGGGGAAAGGGTGTGGTCAAGCAAGATGACAGACAAGCAAGCACAACAATGCTGCTTCACACTGCCATTAGCAACAATAGTGATTCTCAGTTTGGCTTGTAACTAAATAGCAAACCAGTTGATCATATGTAACTATTGCATATGGCTGTGTGTTGTGAGCTTTTCAGGATAATGAAAAGGGTTGCAGGTAACCAAAAAATAATAAGCAACTCCTTCTCCCCCAGTCTTTAAAATGAATAGATTTATTTTGGTGTGAAGTGTTTGTGCTGCCACTCCTTTAGACACTGTTTTCTCTTTGTTAAAGCTGATGAAACAGATTCTAATGCATTTATCTCTTTGTTAACTGATATATCAAAAGGGATCTGTTTTTTCATAAGGGAAATTAATGTGAGTCAGCAAAAGGTCCAAAATGTTTTTCTCCCCTTTGGGAGGGGAAACAGATCCAGTTAGGTTGGTTCTGGATTTCTCCATAGATAGTTAGGCTACTCTGTGCAGAGAGGAAACCAAGGTGTGGTGGAACTTCTCACAGGGCAGGGCAGTTATGTTCTCTGATTTCTCTTGAAACTCCCATGCTCTTCTGGAGAACTCTTTGGAGAAGGAGTAATTGGAGAAAATTGCTCCCCCACATAGTTCTGCGAAAGGAACCCTGCTAAATGTAACTCAATTCCCCCCCCCCCACATTGATAAACCTAGCTTAGGGATAGAATGCTGTTTGGCACCAACATGGCATAACACCCCACTGGTGCAGTAATGTGAGTTCTCTTCCTAGCAGATGTGTTGCCCTTGTAGAAGCAGAAACTCTTTAAAAAACCAGGCTGCTCCAATGATAGACATGGCATGAGTGGTTGACTCTGCATACAATAACAATCCTGGTAATTATAGTTCTGTTCAGGTAAAGTAATTTGAGGGACACATATTTCCATAGCACTTTGTCCCAAATGTTGTATATCTTGTGGGCATTCTCCCCCCCCCCCAGATGTTTTCAAGAGGCTACCTTGGGGTAGGGGAAGAATAAATAGGAAAAGAATAGTAAGGGAGGAGGCAGTAGGTGAATCTGTGTTGAAAAAATAAAGACAGGAGGGACAAGAGGAATTATTAGGATTGAAAGATGGACATCTTTGAAAATAAGAAATAGAACTAAAGTTGACACAGCTTATTAAATGAATTTATAAGCTGTGATGAATTAAGAGGAAAGAAAAGTGAAGCGTACATTGTGGACTCTCTACCTGCAACTATTTTCAGATGTACTTGACGGGGTCAGAGGATCCTGCTTTGTGCTCTTTTGCCCATTTCCCACAATCCATCATAGATATTCTGCTAGTTTCACTTCTTCTGATCTTCTTGGTCTATAGCAGGGCTCCCCAACCTTTTTTCCACCACGGACCAGTTTCATGCTAAGCAATTTTTCCACAGGTAAGTGGAGGTGGTGGAATTGGATGGTGCACGCAGGTGGGGAGGGCAGAGCCCTGCTGTAGTTAAGCAACGTGAAAGAGGGACCCAGCCACCTGCCTATCCACTCAGGTTTACTATCCATATATTATATTTCTGAATTATGTAACTAGGCTTGCTCTGTATTCTTTTTTCTATTACTTCCAAGCATCAAGAATATCTGACTCTTAACTTTTAAAGATGTGTAGGCAATTCATTTCCCAAGAAAATCCTATTAATCGACGTTATCTGTTTTACAGGTTTCTATATAGTTGCCTTGTTCTGCATTGTCTCCCTTTTGAGAGCCTCAATAACGGATCCAGGGAGGCTGCCTGAAAGCCCAAAGATACCAATAGCAGGTACAGCTTTCGTTGAAATGTTTGTTTTTGCTCTCCCCTGCCCCCACAACACCAGCTTTTATATAAATGTGATTTCAAAATAGCTCATCCATTTTGATTAGAATTCCACAATTATTTCTTTGTGTTGAAATGTGCAATTTAAGATAATGGATTTATATGAAATATAAGTAAAATGAAAAACAGGTTAAGATGTTAAAATAAATAGACTAACACAAGGAGGCTACTTCAATAGCATTATCTTAGCCATTTATTAGATCTTCTGTACATGTAGTGGGGCATAAATTGTATCTGGAGAAAGGCATGAGGAAGGTTGAGGCGAGATTGTGGTTAGCTACTCTCAACATTTGGCTTAAGACTGTATTTTATCCCTGTGGTCTGGCTCTTCTAACTCTCCAGGATAGCTTCCAATCAACATGGAAAAGAAGAATTCAATCCAGACAACAGTATAGGCCATGAGTCACAATGAGGTGAAACTGGCCTTTAAACAGAGAGCTCTAGACATGGAAAGACAAACCAACCTATCCAGAGCCCCAACCTTTCTAGCTCCAGTGTTTAGGCATTCTTGCCACATGACCATGGAAATGTCTGCACACACAGACAGTGCTGGCTTTTTGGCTGTAAATAGAGATGAGCACCACCCATTAGAGTCAGAATCTTTGCTTTTGAGCAAAGGACTCAGTTGAATTAAGAGCTTCAGGTATCTTCTTCCATAAACTTTGCTACAGTGTCTTCTTCCCTGCCTATGCCAGACATATAAAACTGCCAAAATGAAGGACCTTTTGGTGAGTTCATTCTACAGTTCCCTTAGCCTGACCTTGGGTGAGAAAGATTAGCCAGCAACACAAGGTTACCATTTCCAGTGTAAAACTAAAGGACTTAAGCTCATGGATTTTATTTTGTTTCATCATATTAATCTCTACATATTATTTTTGAAGCGCTTTAGTCTTTTCACTTCTGTAGTATTGCTACGGTCAGATGCATTTGTTGCCTGCATTAAATCACTTTGGAAAATTTGCCTTCTGTTGGTGGTAAGTCTCTTATTAAAGAGTAACACCTTTGTGACATTGGCTTTATGGGAACAGATTGAAAATCAGTTTCCCATCTGGCATTATTACTAATTTAATGATCTTGGATATTGGGTTTCCATATTGCCTGTGTGCAAATTATGTTATTTTTCAACAAGATGAGAAATATGGCAGCTCTCAGTAGAAGACTTAAATCTGGGTATATGTGAGCAAATTCAATGAGGAATTAGCTATTATAGACTTAATTAATTGTGTTCTATATAGGACTTGTTTCTAGTGATAAGCACTTGGCCATTTAAATGTCACTTTGCATGATTACATTTTAATTTTACAGTTGTTAAGCTTTTCTATAGCTGAAAATGCATAGTTTATTTGAAATTCATTGGTTGAGATCCTTTTGAACAATATCACAAGTAATTTTAAGAATTGTTCATAGGCATTTTCTGCTGCACACTGAGTTGTGCAACTCACTATGTAACTGAAAATGTCAATTGAGGTTTCTCAATTTATGGTAGTTTGCTTCCAAAGATTAAGTTGTTTGTGTAACAGCACAACAGGATTTATAACATTGGGTCTTAAATGATTAATATTCCCTTAGCCTCTAATGTTGTACATGATACTTCTATTTGATGTGTGAGTTTTATAAAAGCACTATCGTAAATGTTGAAAATAACTTTGGGGGAATTGGTATGAAGAACTGCAAAAAGATATTTAGATTTGTTTTGGCCGGTTGGCAGCCTGGCTCTTTAAGTGAGTTAGTCTGCAAGTGAGGCACTCTTTATGTGAGGTTTACTGTATGAGAGTCTGTGAACTGGTTTATGCATATCTCTGATCGTCAGTACTGTTTGTAAAGTGAAGGAGTAGGCATGTGCTCCTCTACCAGGCAACATAGTGCTTTGTGTGTATTGTAAGAGGAGCTGCCCATTTTGCTGGTTGATCATTCTGTCTTAGAGTTTTATGAAATAATGTATTTTGACGGAGAATGCATATTAATAACGCACTGAAGATGCAGTCTTAATTAACCAAGGTGGCTGAGAGTTGTCTTAATTAGAATTAGGTCTGCTAAAATGTTCCCAGGCTAGATGTTAGAACTACCCTCAGGTTTATCTAACTTTGCTCTGGCTCAGTGCTTTGGGAAAATTTCAATCTAGAATAACTAAGCTCCTTAAGGGACTGCAGGGGCTCAAGTGGTTTAGACACTGACTGGAAGGTCGGCAGGTCAGCAGTCTGAAATCCAAGTGCTACATGATGGAGTGAGCTCCAGTTTCTGTCTCAGCTCCTGCCAGCCTAGCAGTTCAGAAGCAAGACATTGCAAGTAGCTAAACAGATACCACTTTGGTGGGAAGGTAAACAGTGTTCTGTGCACTCCAATGTCGAGGTATGCCTGCCACATGTCTGCATATGCGGACAGTGCTGGCTCTTTGGATATAAACAGAGATGAACCCTAGAGTCGGATACGACTGCCTTTCGAGCAAGGGCGGCCTTTACCTTCCTTACCTCAACAATTTTCAGCTCCCTTTTTGAGCTCTTGTGCTATCTTATTTTAGACTACATAGTATTTGTGCCAGCTGACCTTTCTCCCAACAGATGTTTTAAGATCAGCCAGCAAATGAAGCTTCTGCTGACCAAGGCTAATCGTGTGAGCACAAAAAGATTCTGCCTTTTCTAACTTCACTACAGCTGCCATGTTGTTATCAAGCTATCATTGCATTGTGAACTAGATGCATCTCATTTTGTGAGTGTATGCTGTCCTTTTTCTGGGATCAACACAATAGTTTATTAAAATATGTAACATATTTTGACTGATTTGGATGGAACACTTTTCCTGTAAAATCTTTAGCAGCAGTAAATTTGTTATCCCAGGAAGTCTATTTTCTGTTCCTAACAAACAAAATGGCAATTCAGAAAGATAATTTTATTACCTTTGTATTCATTTTCTCTTTTTTAGAAAGAGACTTCTGGGAATTATGTAATAAATGTAATATGATGAGACCAAAGCGTTCCCACCATTGTAGCCGATGTGGACACTGTGTTAGGAGAATGGATCATCATTGTCCATGGTAAGATGAGTTCAGTTTATTCCCTCATCATATTTTCTTCTGGTTCACCAATTTTTAATTTAATAACCAGGACTTGTTTATGCTTTCCTATCACTTACATACTTCATCTTAACTATATGACCACAAGATCAGGAACCCAAAAAAAGTGATGTCCAGATAGGAGATGTAAAATTTCATTTTGAAAATTAAAAGTGAAATTTTAGAAATGGAATATTAGCTTTCATGTATAACACTTGTGTGTGGGTGTAAAAAGAAAGCTGACAGGAAATTAATTGATTTGTTTGAAATAAGGTGCTGGAGATCTTTGCAGATACAGTAATACCTCAGATAACGTTTACCTCGGATAACACTAAAATTGCATAACGTTAAGTAATCTGGGGAGGAGAATTGGATCGAATAACGTTAAGGTCCTATGGGATGGATCGGATAACAACTGCTAAAGCCTGTATGGTTACAATGTATCTCTATGGAGCTTTAACGTTATCCGATCCATCCCATAGGATTTTAACATGCATCGGATAACACTAAAAATCGGATAACACCAAGACTTGTGGAACCAAGTCTTAGCGTTATCCGAGGTATTACTGTACCTTGGACTGCTAGAAAGATGAACAAGTGAGTCTTGGAGCAGGGATGCCCAAACATTTTGGGCCATGGGCCGATCATGTGGTTCAGAAAGCCGGTCACTAAGGCCCGGGGGCTGTGTGCGGCCCCCAGTGCCAATTCATCCGGCCCATGAAGCCCTCATTGCTCCTGGAAGCGGAAGTAAAACACGCCTATACGGGCGCATTTTACTTCTGCTTCCAGGAGCGATGAGGGCTTTGCCGGCCGAATGAATTGGCGTCGGGGGCTGCACCTGGCCCCCAGGACTTAGTTTGGGCATCACTGTCTTAGAGCAAAAGAACCCTGAACTGTCTCTGGCAGGAAAATTTATTCTTATTTATTCTATTTCTACAATTTATATCCTACCTCAGTTAATGCAAACACACTACTCTGGGCAGCTCACAACATTGCATAGACCAAAAAGTAATGTACAGAATAATAATAATCATTAGTTCATAGAAATAATTCCAGGTTATCTGAAAAAGACATTAATTCTGGGAAAGACAGAAGGTAGAAGGAAAAGAGGAAGAAAACATGAGATAGAATGGTTCCCTGAGGAAACCAACAATTGTAACTTCCAGGAGTTGAGCAGGGCTGTTGAGGACAGGACATTTTGGAGATCTCTCATTAGCAGAGGGCTGGCATAAGTCAGAGATAGCTTAATAGCACATAATAATAAATATTTTCATTCCTCAGATCTGCATATTTTTTCAGAACTCACATGGAAACTAGGCATACAATACTGTAGAACAATAAAGAGAATTATAAATTAATATAAACTTTTTTGAATTCTCAGGTGAAAATGAGGTTCCTTTTTGTCACCAGTGGGAATGAGAGCTTAACCAGAGATGAAACTAGGCTATTTCAGTTACAATTAATAGAAAAGTTTATTTAAATTACAGCAGATAAATAAGGATTAAGATCTATGAAATGAAGGCACAGAATAAAAGAAATCATAAGGAAAATCAATGAGTTACAGTGCAATTATAAGAAAAAGTATCAATGAAAGTACAGTTGTGCAAAGTTAGCCACAATCATCCTTTTTATAAAACATTATATGTGCCCCTAAACTTCCACCAGACCTCTAGTTGAAACAGTCTTTGGCTTAAAGATTGAGAAAGAAAATTGTATAGTTACCTATTTCAAGGAACAGATTCCTGAAGACTCAGGGAAATGTGCAGGAGAATTGATTGAGGATTATCCAGATGGGAAAATCAGAAAGAAAAAGTAAAATGAAATAGTGAACTCACTGGTGTCTCTCTGTGTGTGTCTGTCTCCCTGCCTGCCTCCCTGCCTGTGTGTGTGTGTGTGTGTGTGTGAGTGAGTGAGAAAAAGTCAGCTGAAAAATGTGAGAGTGCATGAGTGTACAGTATATCTAAGTCTCTTCTCTCAAGCAGCATTCAGGTTGTACCCCTAACCTTCAGTTCTGTATTGGTAGATGGCAAAATAATAATTTCATACCAGAGATTACTCTGGGTTGAAATTATTTTTAGGGGACGCCTGAATAAGGCTCCTTTCATGACCCCAAGTGCAGCTCTCGGGTATTGAAACCCAACCTTCCATTCTTCAGCTCAGCGCCTTAACCAAAAAGCCACTGGGGGAGCTGCCAAAATCCTGAGTGAGAAAGATGCACTGCATTCGTTTTATTCCCAGAGGCTAAATCATCTGTGTGTCCTACAGCATATGACATGATAGCATCTTCTCAGGGTACACTCTGGGCCTTTCACCACTGACAGTATCCAACTTTTAGCCTGTCCATAATGTTCCTTTGTCTTCACCTGTACAAGAGCTTCGTTGCCACAGCAATCCTGTATCTCTGCTCATTCCATTGTGAAATAGTCCAGAGTAAGAGAAATCCTCAGGTCTTATTTGCCAACAGGAAGCAGTCATTCATGCTGTTTATGAAACAAACCAAAGATTTCTTCCATGCCACTCCATCGGCATGCTATTTCTCAGGTTGGTAATCCAGTGCACAGGCCTCACATCTGATGTCCAGGGCAGTCCATATGTCCACAAGTCTTCTGCCCAGTGTACTCTTTTACCCTGAAAGTAGGACTTTATTAACATCAGGGTGTACAGGAAGCAAAAGCAAAGCAATTACACTTATATACTGGCCCATAGCGCTTAGTGCACTCTCGGGGCGGTTCACAAGTTCATTAGCATTAGAAACAAAGTATGTACATTAAATCCCATTAACTGTTAACTTAGAGAGAAAAACCTAAGTAGATATTTTCTAACCATGGCAAATGAATGTTAATGCTAGACTAAAGAACTGAATGGCGTTGATATTTTATTTCAAAGATATAGAATTAATCATATAATTGTATAAAGAAGATAACATTTCCCTAAGGTTTAGCAGTAGAAAAATAAGAATATCTTATGTTTTAATTTTTCTCAGTCATTTCCCCATACTTATACAGCTTTGCTAATGCTTAGATAAAATTATTCTATTTTGCAACATTTGTAGAGGGCTATAATCTAAATAGGAAAAATAATTTAATTAAAAAAGAGGAATATAGGGTTTTTAAAAAATAAAATTTAAGGTGAATGTTTTTCATAATTGTGTGTTCCTCGCCTACAATAAATGAATATAATCACTATTTTCTTTTATCTTTACCATTGCTTGATTTGTTAAGATTTTGTGGTATACTTGAAAGGGTTGCCATTTCTTTATTTTGAAAGAAAATCACTTAGGATTTTAAAACATAGTTTGAATGAAGTTACCAGTAGGTTGCAGCTTGCCTAGAACCTCATAACCATGGTAATAATACTAATTTATGTCAGAGATTACTCTGGGTTGAAAGGATTTTTGCTAGAGAAGCTCTGCTCAGGAGGTGCCCAAATGAGGCTCCTTTCATGTCCTCAAGCGCAGCCCTTAGGTATCGAAACCTGATCTTCCAGTCTCCAAGCTCAGCGTCGTAACCACTAAGCCACCGGGGAAGACTTGGAAGACTAGAGAAACATCATGGCCTTCCAAGTTTAGCTACTATAGATGGTGAAGGGAGGTGATATGTACACAGACACATTGGTCTACATATTTTGGTTTACTAAACAGAGACGTTGAATTGGTTTATCTGTAGATTCTGTTTGCAAGAGAAGAAGTATGATTTCATACAGAACCATCCCTCTTCCCATGCTTTTTGTAGAAATAATGCTAGACAAAGAGCAGTAGAATGTCATTCCCTTAGTTTCCCATGTATATCATCAGTAATCGTGGCTCTGTCCATGAAATGCCAAGATGGCTAGTTAAACTAGACAGCTAGTAAAAAGTGAGGAAACAGGAGTGCAGATTGCTAAGCTTCTTATTTTGTGACCCAATCCATTCATCAAATAAAAATTTGGCCTTGAACTCAATTGTTCAATTTATCAACAGCTAAATCCAAATTCTTGTTCGGACAACACTACAGACTGGTGTCAGCAGCATAGCTCTTAGACGTATAATGTGAGTAATGGTGAATATTTTTCCTTCTGCCTTGATTCTTCTGCCAAGCATGAGTTAGTGTGTTTCCACTTGGAAGTTGTTGGTTTAGCTTGGAGCTCCTATTTTACAATTGACATGTAGAAAGTACTGGTAGTTGATTGTGTTTATACTGTTTTTTACTGCAGGATTAATAACTGTGTTGGTGAAGATAACCACTGGCTGTTTTTGCAGCTATGTTTCTACACAGAACTACTCAGTTCTTACACGCTGCTCCTTGATTTTTGCCACTGTTACTACTTCGAACCACTGAAAAAAGTTAATTGGGTAAGATGGATAAGTGCATAAATTTAACTCTTTGGAAATTTATTCTAATCATTAAAACTATTATTTCTGTTTTATTTGTTTTTACTTTGAATGCTAAAGTACAACTGTGAATCAGAGTGATCCATATAATAACAATCTCATTCTAGTTGTTAAACCAGTACTGAAATCAAACTGCTCACAATCTATGAGTTTGATCCCAGTAGATTCAAGGTTGACCTAGCCTTCCATCCTTCCTAGGTCAGTAAAAATAGAACCCAGTTTGTTGGGAGCAAGTTGTAGTTTGATTAATTACCTTGTAAATCACCCAGCAAGTGCTTTAGCACTATGGGGCAGTACCTAAACAGCTGCATTTGCCTTTTTTTCCATTTTAATAACATTGGCCATGGGCTAGAGACAGGCTACTTCTTAAACTCTCAGCAAAAACACAGCTTCTCAGAGATCTAGAGACCCAAACTGTATTTTATTAATTTAAATGTAATTTAGCTGAAGTATGACTGTCCAGCCACAATTATTACGTCCCACTAGTTTTGTATTGATAGAACTGTTTCATGCTGAATTATTTCAAGTGGCTTTAATAAAAAGAATAATGTACAGTATTTACATTTTTCTTCTTAAAGTGGGATATCAACTTTTAAAAAAGAACTGGGCACATTTCTCTTAAAAATTGCTGTTTAGAAAAAAAAAATATAATGAAGGATTATACTAAAAGTAATTTAAAATATATGTACAGTACTGTATATACTCAAGTATAAGTTGGGTTTTTTAGCCCCCCAGCTGAGGTCCAAAAATGGGACTTGACTTATACTCACTCAGGTCAGTGTAAATCCTCAAAAACATACCCACACAACTGTCTAAATTAATTAATTTTACCATATTTTCATGTATTTTAAGTATTGAAACTCACTAGCAGCTGCTGCATTTTCCACCCCTGACTTATACTTGGGTTAATCTATTTTCCAATTGTTAGAGGTCCAAATTAGGTACCTTGACTTATATTCAGGATGACTTATAGTTGAGTATATACTGTATATACAATGTTTCCCTAATAACAAGAAGCAGTTATGGTGGAATAGTTTGAATAGGAATGCCTTCCTAAGTCATCTGCCCCATCCATTTTACTGATTATTGAGATACAGAAGTATTTGAAGGCTGTTTTATTTGTTTCACCATTATTAATGGGCCCAAATGTCAGATTAAGATGTTTTTGTAAATAATTTGCTTTAAAAAGTGATGACTTTGGCATTTTGTTTTGTTTACATTTTGCAAATGATTTGTTTCATGTGATTTGAGAGCCAACAAACTTTACCTGGAGATTAGCTTAAAATTCAATACCTCATTTTTGAAATGTTGATTTAAAACAAACTTCATCAGAACATTCAAGATAGATTGAAACTATGAACATACAACGTATCTATATAAGAATGTAATTTAAATGACACCACTTAAATAACACGTTTTAAAATTAAAAGCCTGAATCAGTATGACTATTGATACATTGTTACTATTATTTGTACATGCTGAGAAATAAAAATTATTTTAAATAAATGAGTGAATAGTTATGAGATTTACATAAACCAGCAGCTGCAAGTAGAAGCTGTAGGTATTGAAAACTGTGATCTGTATAACATAAAATGTGTTTAATTATTTGCTTAGCGGGTGACTCAAGTGATAGTGTAGGGCTTTTTGTCCACCAGGAGGAGCAGTATTACTGCAAGAGCTTATTAACAAGAAACTGTAAAGCTGTGAAGATTGCTCGTTCTGTACATTGATCCCTATCTGAAAGCATTGCTTATTTTTTATGGCAGCTATAAATTTGTAGAGGAAGTAGTGAACTTTCTGGAAAGTATGAAAGCACCACACGTTTATGCAGACAGATAGTCTACAGCAAGATTGGCTGAATCTTGTCTCTTGTGAAATTTACTTGTAACATTAAAAATAAAATATGAACACATTAAGCTGTCTTGTAAAGAGACGAGTGGCTCTTTTAGTCAATAATTGTATGAGCTGGCATCAGATTTTCAGGTTTGGATCAGAAGAATGAAGTTGCTGTTTCAAGCAGCTGATTTGGAGTGTCTTGAAAAGGCATTGAATTTATGCAATGGAGAGGTTTCCCCTCTAGTATCTGATACCTTAGTTGCCTTACCCAGAAATGTGGTATACAGTACTGGTGTTCAGACCATGAAGCTTTAAAGAGGCCAAAACATGTTGTGCGTGTGTTTCTGACTTTCTACAATTATTAGGATGGTTTGGTGTGAAATTTGTTTCAGCTTAGTGGCTGTGGTGGCTCAGTGGTTATGAAGCTCACCTGGTTAGCTGGATAGGTTGACAAGTTAGCAATTCAACGCCTAGATACTGCACAACGGACTGAGCTCCCATCTCTGCTGACTAGAAGGTCAGAGTTCAATTCCCGGGTACTGCATGATGGAGTGAGCTCCCGTCTTTGTCCCAGCTGCTGCCAACCTATCAGTTTGAAAGCAAGAAATTACAAGTAGATAAATAGGGACCACTTTGGTGGGAAGGTAAACGGCATTCCATACACTCATGTGTTGAGGCATACTCAGTGGCATTGCGTAGGGGGGGGGCTAGGGGGCAGGGGCTCCTGGGTGGCACTTTTTGGGCTGTATGTGTTCTTGGACTACAATTCCCAGAAGCTTTAGCGGGAGTGGGCACTAGCATCCACCAGGGGGTGGCAAATTTGGCTTCAGACCCGGGCGGCTGAAATCTACGTGATGTTACTGGGCATGCCTGCCGCATGTCCATGTAAATGTCTGCATTCACAGACAGCACTGGTTCTGGCTATAAACAGAAATGAGCGCTGAACCCTAGAGTCGGATACGACTGGCTTTCGAGCAAGTGCGACCTTTACCGTTACCTAATGGCAATATATTATACAGGACATCAGTATATCTATATCGGTCTCTTTTCAGCTTAAAAATGCTGAAAAATTTGGTGACTTTGATTTGAAGTAGGGAAATCTAATCTTTAACTGAAACTTCAGAAACCAGGACAAGATACTTGAGCCCAACTATATGGTGACTTTGATTTGAAGTAGGGAAATCTAATCTTTAACTGAAACTTCAGAAACCAGGACAAGATACTTGAGCCCAACTATATGGTGACTTTGATTTGAAGTAGAGAAATCTAATCTTTAACTGAAACTTCAGAAACCAGGACAAGATACTTGAGCCCAACTCAGTCAAACCTCGCATAAAGAGCGCCTCGCTTAAAGAGTAACTCGCTTAAAGAGCAGAATTTTCTCTGAATGTTCACTTGGCTAAACAAATAAAACCAACCAAAAACTCACTTAACAAATAAATCGGGGTTCGCAATCCACCCATCCACCCACAATTGGTCATTTACAATGGTGTTTTGCTTAAAGAGCAATCCTGTGGAACGCATTATGCTCTTTAAGCGAGGTACAACAGTATTTATCGAAATATTAGTTTTGCTTTAATTGTTCTTGTTGTGGCTAAAACCTTTTATCCTGATACTGTTTCATCTTTAGAAAAAGGTCTATCTTATATTCACAAGGAAAAAGAAAACAAAAATTTAACATATTTTCCTTTATTTATAGGATCTATTTGTATTTAGGCATGAACTTGCTCTGACAAGAATATCTACCTTCATGGGTTTAATAATGCTGCTTGGAATTAGTGGACTCTTTTATACTCAGTTAATTGGCATATGTAATGTAAGTATCCTGCTCTTTCCTCTGACATACACTTTCCTGCATTTTATTTATTTGTTTAAAATATATCAGCCATTATATCAAAGCAGATTGATATCTGCTGAGCAGTTTCAGAGAAATACTGACTATTAATAGAAAAGAAGAAACAAGCAAATATAAGAACACACAATCAGGGCACAATAAGACAAGATGGCAAAAGATTTATGATGATATTTCCTGCATATAATATGACAGAGTCAGAGGGTGGCATAGATGAGGTTATTTAGATCAGTTTTATTTACCATTTACATAAACAAAGAAACATACCGTACTAGAGGCAATTGAAATGTAGATCTCTCTCCATCTCGTCTGGTTGTGCACATCTTCATAGTAGGGGAGGATGGTAATTTTCAATGTTTTGTGGCATTTTCGTTGTTGAAGTGAGGAAACATTGAGAATTTTTTAAAATGAAGAATGGAATTGGAAAACAGTACAAGCAAAAATAGTTTGAGATAAAAAAAGGAAGGTATAAATGAACCAAGTTATTTTGAGCTTTAAAGGATTCAAAATTTTAATCTGAAAGCAATTTGAAAGCCTTATAATTAGCAAACAATATAGTGGCAAGAGTTAAAATGTAAAAGTGGTTGTACTTTGAACAGAAACTGAAGGAGAAAATGGGAAAGGAAGATGAATTAATTTCTATATATTAAAAGATACCAGTTAGTTATCCAGATCAGGCAATATGGGGGAACCACTGTCTCATGATGGTGACAGAAGGCTACTGTGCTTTAGTAGGTTTATTATATAGGGGGTTGACACTGATGTTACATGGTACGATATAGCAAAAGGAAACATACATTTCTTTCTCTGTGTTAGTATGTCCCACCTCCAATGGATTTAGCTGGGCACAGTCTATTTGAGAAATGTGTTATCACAATTGCTTCTTCATATGGCAGTGGAGCTACCACTAGTGGGAACCCCAAAGAGATTTTGTATCCTAACAGTTATGAGTGCTACACACCTTAACATGGAGAGGAGAGTATGTCATGAAAGTCAAGAGCAATGCCATTAAGAGACTAGATTCTGTCACAGGTCTAGATTCTTAGCAGGGAGTCATGAAACAATCCAAAATGAATCAAGAGATAGCACTGAAATATGAGACTTCCAATTGAGAAGGCAGCTGAGCTGCTGTTAAGAAAAAGCAAAGAAGAGCTAATAGTGCTGCCACTAATGAACCAGGAGGATTAAAGCTGACAGGCTCTCTAATTGCCACTGTGAACAGAGGCAGAAGGAAAGTCTGATGCTGCATGACATAAATTTGAACACGGAATGTGAGAAAACAGTGAAAATAGTGTATTTTAAGTTGTGGTAATTAGTGACCTGGAATAGGGCATGTTCCGTCAAGCAGTTATAATGTGTTTTTGCTCTGAAAATGACAAACTCATAAAAACAGATGTTGTAATAATGGGGCATGACACTGTGTAAATAATTGGGGTTTCTATCAATCCTAACAAGAATGTGTCAAAAAAATGGAAACTAAAACATTCTCATGAAGGCAAAAAATGTTAAATGAACATTCTAATCTCAAAGAAAGCAGAAACTAAAGAAATCATGACTATAGGACTATTGCATTGATTCCTGTACAAGGAAAGTGATGATCAAGATTTTGCAAAATAAAGACTTTGCAATTTGGTTTATTCATCAACCTGAGACTTTAAACAAGAAAACAGTGGCTTGCAGGGCTGGCTATGATGGAACTAAAAATAATACTTAAAAAGGTTGTGTCACCGGAGGCCAACAGGAAGATCCAGACTTGACTATTGTAATGCGCTCTACATGGGGCTGCCCTTGGTGACCATTTGGAGGCTGCAACTGGTCCACAATGTGGCTGCCTGGGTGGTGTCGCGGTGCTAGCGTTATGCACGTGCCTCACCATTGCTCTGGGAACTGCACTGGTTGCCAGTATGCCTCTGGGTGCAATTCAAGGTGCTGGTTATTACCTTTAAAGTCCAGGATACTTAAGAGACCGCGTCACCCCAAGAACATCTGTCCGTCCCACCAGAACAGACCAGAGAGCCTCACTGGTTGTTCCATCAACTAGAGAGCTGCATCTCTCTAGCACCAGAAGGAGGGCCTTTTCGGTGTCCGCTCTAGCCCTTTTGAATCTCCTACCAACTGAGTTGCGCCTCCAGACAGAGCTACTGCCCTTTAGGAAGGGTGTAAAAACATGGTTGGTGGGGTGCGTGTGGGGTACTGGTCACGGTTAACCCAGCCTACTGGCTCATATGACAACTTCCCCCCCTCTCTTAAACTTTTTAATCTTTTAACGTTGCTATTTTTTTAATCTTTTAGATTCAAGTATTGGTCAGGGTAATATAGAGAAATTTTATGATGAGGTTGTTGTGTTTTATTGTTGTTTTATGACGCCATGTTAGCCGCCCTCAGTTGCTCTGTGAGTAGGGCGGCATACAAATGTGACCCATAAATAAATAAAATCATCTCAAACAGGGGAACACAAGCTACAGCGTGTGGGCTGGACCCAGCCCGTGACAGCAAATCATCCTGCCCACGTGCCCGCCATCGTTTATGGCAGCTTTTATGATGGGGGGGGGACCACGTGTCTGGCCTGCTCAGAAGTCTGAGAGGTAGTGGCCCAGCCCGTGGCGCAAAATGGTTGAGAGTCCCAGATCTAGAAAGACCAAGATCATCCATATATTATATTTATTTATTTACTGCCACATTAGTTAAAGCATTACTCTGGGTAGTTTACAAAATTAAAGTTTAAAATGCACAAAAGCCCACAGTACTTCATAAATAAAAATACATTAATTTTTTAAAATGGTAGCATTCAGGAGGTTCAGTTATTTAATAACTGAATAAAATATTCTGTCTCCATGAGCTTTCTAAACATGAGAGAAGGAGCCTGGTGTATATCTCTGGACAATTGGAATTGGATTTCTATCCAGACATTTGCCATATAGTTTCGGGCCAAGGTTTGTGAAAGTATTTGTATATTCCTGGATTGGGATGTTACACAGCACTGTCAACTTGGGGGATGTGATGATTTTGGCTTGCTTGCATTTCTCCCAGGAGGGAGCACTGGGAAAATAAGTGGTGGGGATGGGTAAGATGTCAACTTAGTGTCCGCCATTAATGTGCCCAGACATTTAAAAAATAATAGAAAATGGCAGTGATTGGGAGGGAGAAAATACTTAATCAAAGTCTGTACAAGAGAGTGAGTGTCATCCACCCCACATTCACACATATACTCAGCCCTAAGTGCAGTGATGGGATGTAACAGGTTCTCACCAGTTCTCCAGAACCGGTAGTAACTTTTCCCAGTGTCCCGGAGAACCGGTTGCAGCTTATGGGGGGAACCACCTTCGGGGCTTACCTTTTCACTGGTTCCTCCACTGCACATGATGCACACCTACAGTGCTTGGTGCGTATGCACAGCCTCCTTGCTGTCCTCCCAAGCGGGGAGGAGGAAGAGAAGCTGCTAACCTGACGCTCCCTATAGCCTGCTCCCCTAGATATCCTAGAGAACTGGTTAGGCAAAGACTTAGTACCTAACTTCTTTAACTGTTGAAAAGTGCCAAAATGAAGCCATCTTGTGGTGAGTTCATTCTGTAGTTCCTTCCATCTGACCTAGTGTGAGAAAGATTAGCTAGAATAAGCTTTAAGCTCTAGTTTAAAAGCTCTGGTTGATTTGTGTTGGGGGTGGGTGGGTGTGTATATTAATGTATTTTTATTTAATTTATTTACAGGTTTGTGTTGTTGGTGGGTGGGTAGGTGGGTTGAGGTGTGTGTGTGTGTGTTTATTTTTATTTTATTTTTTATTATTTTTAATTTGTTTTCTTTGGCCCCGCCCACAACATCATGATGTCATGACATTGGCTCCACCCATGATGTTAGCTCCACCCACACTGTGATGATGTCATGGTGGAGTAGTAAAAATTTTGACATCCCACCACTGCCTAAGTGTAAGGAAGAGTCGGTGTAGCTGCCTGAAAGAGAAAGTAAGACAATACTAGACTGTAGCCCAGGGATTCTCAACCTGTGGCCTGTGGGCTGGATGAGGCCTGTGACACCATTTCATGTGGCCCACCACTACCTCCACCACATCAGGAAGTGCCATGTGGTGGAGGAAGGCCAAAATGGCCATCTGGCCCCCTAAACTGTCTGCGGGACATGACCAGGCCCTTGGCTTTAAAAGGTTGAGAACTCCTACTGTAGCCTGTTTCGGAAGCAGTGAGTCATCCTTCATTTGCCACGCTTGAGTGTATATTGGTTACTGTTTGACGGCTGGGAAATAAACATACTAAAACTTCTGGTAAGGTTGATCCGAGGGTTCAGTGATTGGATTCTCCAGGAGAGACTTTATTTTCATTTAGAGCTTCAGCTGTCAGTTCTCTTCTGCTTTGGTGCTTCCTTTGCTGCTTCTTTCCATTTTGACGGTTTTTTCTAAAGTCAGTGCGCAGGCATAATTCTTACTTTTACATCTCAGAATGACTAGCATATACACCACACAACAAACCCATTACACTAAGATGTCCATGGTACCTGCTCCTTTTGTTTCATGGACTTTTTTTAAAAATCTGAATTGCTGCCTGGATTTCATGCAATTTAACAAACCCTTCCTGCTTTGTTTTACACAATTGCCAAAGCCTTTCCCATGGGCTTGAATGTATCTTATCTATGTCTTTCATTGTGGCAAAGTACTGTATATACTCGAGTATAAGCCAACCCGAATATAAGCTGAGGTACCTAATTTTGGCCTGAAAACCCAGGAAAATAGATTGACCCGAGTATAAGCCGAGAATGGGAAATGCAGCAGCTGCTAGAGAGTTTCAATAATCATAATACCTGAAAATATGGTAAAATTAATTAAATTGTTGGTGCATCTCAATCTGGTGGGGATCCAGGCAAGGCACAACAACAGTTCACAGGAACGAGAAACAGGGCAGGAAGTCTTGCACTATAGTTTCAGTGAGATTATAGTGCTTTCCCAAAGCTCTACCATGACTGCCATGTGTTAGATTCAGTGTACATTCAGCACCTGCTGCTGCTGCTTCAGTGTCTACGCTGGATGTGAAACTGCCAAAATGAAGCCACCTTTTGGTGAGTTCATTCTGCAGTTCCTTTTGCCTGACCTAGTGTGAAAAAGATTAGCCAGCAACACAAGGTTGCCTTTACCAGGATACACCCAATTGTGGTTTATAAATACCACAATCTTTATGGAGGCTCTTTCTGTGTACCCCCAGCACCTTCTTTTTCCCAGGGGGCGGAGGTTATTCAAAAACAAAATTATTTTTCTTGATTTTCATATCAGAAAAGTGGATTGGTAAAGCAAATCTGCACTGTAGAGGTATGCCTTCTGTGATCTGTATGTCTGTTGGTAGCCCAAGCTTATTTTCTTATGGAATTTCCTTGAGACATATTTAGGATTCCCACTAGACAGCTTTGAAAAACAGGTCTGTCTTTTTGTTCCATCACCACAAATGGAATAAACAATATATAATCTGAACTTCACAGCTTTCGAAACTAGCATAATTGTCATAACAAAAAAATCTTACCTATCTAATAATTCCTTTCTAACATTTCCTCAGATGATAACATGGAGCATAAAACAATACATCTTGAATTCTGTTCAACTTGTAATAAACTCCATTCCATTTTGCTATCTTCTTTTAATCTAACTACATTTGTTAGCTTAACTATGCATGGACACAGTTCCATACTCAAATCAGTTATGCATTGTGGAGATAATGGGCACAGAGCTGAGCGAGTTGAGGGGGATGGTGGAGGACAGGAGTGCCTGGAGGACAGTGGTCCATGGGGTCGCAGAGGGTCGGAATCGACTGTGCGACTGAACAACAACAAAATTGGAAGAAGATTCCACTTCCACCAATAAATAAATAAATAAATAAATCTATCTATCTATCTATCTATCTATCTATCTATCTATCTATCTATCTATCTATCTATCTACACACAGAGAGAGAGAGAGTTGTACCTCGCTTAAAGAGCATAATGCGTTCCACAGTAAGTGACCAATTGTGGGGCGGATTGCGAACCCCGATTTATTTAAGCGAGTTTTTGGTTGGTTTTAGTTGTTAAGCGAAGCGAACAGTTAGAGAAAATCCTGCTCTTTAAGTGAGGCGCTCTTTATGCGAGGTTTGACTCTTCCTCTCTCTCTCTCTGTATATTTCTATATCTTCTGATAAATACTGTGTTTTTGAGAGCATGTTATTAATCAGGGTTGGAGGTGATCTATATACAGTAATACCTCGGATAGCGTTTACCTCGGATAACGCTAAAATCACATAACGTTAAGTAATCTGGGGAGGAGAATTGGATCGAATAACGTTAAGGTCCTATGGGATGTATCGGATAACAACCGCTAAAGCCTGTGCAGTTACAATGTATCTCTATGGAGCTTTAACGTCATAGGATTTTAACATGCATCGGATAACACTAAAAATCGGATAACACCAAGACTTGTGGAACCAAGTATTAGCGTTATCCGAGGTATTACTGTATCATTTAAAACACCTTTCTAAAAACACTAAGAACAATAATTAGTTTCCGCTTTTCAGAATCGGACATTTCTCACATTTTAATTGAGAAAATAGTGTTTTATTCATTGTAATTGGTCCTGTAACTTTAATTCCATTTCTAGCTGATAGTAGAATAGCAACTTTAAAAAGCCCAATGTGAAAGGAGCTGGAAACAACACTAATGTTTATACAGGAAATCTAATTTTCACCATTGAAATTTTTGAAGTTGTAGCCATGTTAGTCTGTGCAAGCATAGCAGAGAGAAAACAAAAAAGACACACACACACACACACACCCCACTACTATCACATTCTATTTATTCCTGAAATGCCATTTGGTTTAACACCACATTTAGATAAGGCATTTAGAAAGCCATGTAGAAACTATTTTCACCTCAAGAAAGTACTCTCTTTTGTAATCTGAAGTTGGTTCTGGCTACCCTCCAGGAAAACCAATGGCTGCTTGTATTTTCATCTGCTTTTCTGTTGTTAAGATCTCTTGACCTGAATGTGCCAAATCTCATGCTGTGGGTACAAGCTGGAATATTCTCCAACTGTCATCTCACAGCAATAAAAAAACACCATGAAATGTGGTGCATTAGATTCTCTTTTTTAGCAGCTATCCTTTAAAGAACTACAAAGATACTAATTTCTCAATGTGTTAATTTTTTAAGGCCTGTACTATGTTTTCAATCTTCTGTGCTGATTCCCCCCCAGTGTGAATGTAACTCTGTAGATTCAGCATGTCATTTGTTATTGGTACATCTTTCTCAATAAAGTCTAGCAGATTTAATTATCCAAGCAAGACTTGTAAACATGTATTTAAATTATTGATTATGGGGTTTGTAGCATACTAGGAAAAAGCATACCAGAGCAGGCATTTAGTAATCAATGATTTTTGTACAATGTTATCTCTTTAGTTGTTTAAAAGTAATATGTCATTTAGGGTTGTTCTTTTTATTTGATTTGGAAGTATTGTTGGAGACTAAAATTATTTTTGATAGAATGTTTTATTATTAGACCGTGTCTGGTCTTTATTTGACGAGCCACTTGTCTGGAGCATTTGATCGTTTCTCCCTTAGTGCAACCGGAAAATCCAGCTTTCCATTGGCTATTGGAAGGTAACAGGATAATCACTTAAGCAGTGATGCTCTGATGTCATTGTGGGAGGCCAGTAAAAGCGGATTATCTGTGACCCAGATAAAATAATTAGAAATTACTTGGACACTTACAAATAACTGATCTACTAATCTCATTTCCAAAGTTAAAAAAGTCTGTCTCTGGACATAACACTACCAGATGTTTTAGTTGAACTGCATCCTTTGAAGAGACTAATCTAAAGCCTAATTTTAAGGATTACCTTTGATTGTTTTTTATTTAAAATTCTACACAGGATGCATTTTCATTTTTCCATATGTTCTAGGAAATGATCAACAGAGATAAAGGATTTTTTTTAAAAACTTTTTATCCATGGCCACAATATATAATTTAGTGAAAGAGATAAACATAAATGTTGTAATTTTAGGTGACAAATCTTGCTGTTTATCCTGCTATAACATAAAATGAGCTCCTCCATCTGTTGAAATATTTCCATGTACATTCATATTGTTTTATTAGGTGTTTTAGAGTATCATCAGCTGAGTGTGCATTGACATTAGTAATTTGATTAATGCTGCCAGGGTTCACTGTTAATTAAATATTTAATCAGCACTTGATGTTATGAAGGCACTGTTGAACACTCGAATGAGATGACAGGATAATTTGGTTGTTTTAGACTGGCTAGACAAGGGAAATATAAAACTATAAACTTTGGGAACAAAATGTGTGAAATAATAGGTTAGAACCAAATTTATCTCTATGAATGAAGGTGGGTTAAATCTGACATTTCCACCCATTCCTATCACAAAATTCCTGGGATCCCTGAGAATGCTCTGCCTGGACCAGGGGACTTTTCTGGGTGGAGTTTGCCACACCACAATTTGCTGAGAGAGAATAGAATTGTGCAGTACCTGACTTGGGGTGGGTTAGGGTTATTGCATGAGTGAAAGAAGACATCTTCACCCAACGTTCTGTAAAATCCTCCTTCCCTCTCAATTGCTTTGTGCATATTTGACCCATTCAACAGGTCTCACCAAACCCTGGAAAATATGAGGGGAGTTCTGGAGGGAATAGGAAAGCCAGTCTTTTCCATTGCATGGATATTGAGATCTAGCCTATAGTATATGTGTTATTACTTGAAGTTTTTGTTTTTACCAAGTTTCATTGTGGATTTACACTTCCTTCTGGAAATAGACTAGGGACTGATCTTGTGTGTGATTTAAAAAAATGTGTATAAATTGTGGAGTTGTTTATTAGCTGTTCAAAGTACAGTAAATTATTTGATGAGTGTGAACTCATCATTCTGTACAAAGAATAGTCTACTATGCTATGATTTTTGTTTTGGCTTTGAGAAGGAAACAACTATTGTGTTTTCTTGCTTTTCATCTACATCAGAGGAAGCTGCTAAGCCAGTGTCTGGAGTTCCTTATGGACTGGAAGAACGTGAACATGTTGAAGCTTAATCCAAACAAGACAATTGGAAGGCAGACCAAGAAATTAGGACTCAGTTTGTGCTGGATGAGGTTACACTCCCCGTGAAAAACCAGGCTTCTAGTTTAGGTGTTATTCTGAATTTATCCCTGAGCTGGGATGCTCAGGTCTCAGCCATGGCTAGGATTGCACTGTTGAAGCAAAAATACCACGCCCATTTCTGGACATGTCTGACTCTGCCAAGTTACATGCAATGATCCTGTATGGACACCTTTGAAGAGGGTTTGAAAACTTCTCATGGCCCCACAACCTTTAAACTCTTGTCTGGGACTTGAGAGAGCATTTATTAAGAGAGGCTGAGACTGCCCCCTTGTTCTCCTTTCTTTTTATCTCTAAGCAATAAAAATGTACAATTAAAGACCTCCAGTTCTCCTGTGGATGGTCTTATTGAAGATAAGGTAGTACTGCTGTTTTACAGTGCATCGCTTTGTAACTTCAGTAAGATACCCTAGATAATATCTAAAATTGAAGAAAAGTTTTCTGTATACCTCTCAAGCTCTCAGTATTAAACCAGAAGAGGCCAGGTTAAACCTGTGAAGAGCAAAAACAAACACGCCTTGCTGAATAGATGAATGCTAAAGAGTGTCTCCCATTAGACAAGGATCTGGCTGGACCATCTGGACGCCACTTAATAGACATGGAAGCAAAGTAGGATGACCAAAGAATAATTGAGCAAAATAGGACCAGCGAAGTACAGAACAAATTTTATGTGAACATGGAGAAATGCAGCCAATGTAGCATTTATGTGCATGCAATTTATGTCCAATTATGTGCAAAAGAAGTTGTAGTAAGTTTTAATTGTTTTGTAATTGAAATTCTGTTTTAATTTTTTTTTTCATTTTATTGCATTTTAATCTGCTCTGTTAGTAAATTGTTCTGTTAGCCATCCTGAGTTCCAATGGAGGAAAGGTGACATACAAATGAAATAATGAAAGAAAACAAATGTTTCTTCTCTCCTTTTTAGAATGAGTTAAGTGAATGGGAAAAGAAAGTGAAATTATATTCCAGCCATATTCTAGATTTTGTTCTGTACTGAACTGCTATGATTAATACATCTACTTCACTGCAGTGAAGGGGGACAGGTCTAAACACATAATTTGCTGCTGCCATGGTAATGAGTAGGCCTTTTTCCAGAGTCACATGTAGGATATCATTTGATTGTCCATAGAGCATAAGACTGTTACATTTACATTAATGACACACATGAAATTCTGTTTAGTTTTACAGTCATAACACAATAGTTCAGAACTATAGGCCAGAGCTTTTGAAAGCTCTGCTTTAGTCTTCATTTTTTTTAACTACACTTAAACTAACTGATTACTTAGAGGATGAGTTTGTTAATTTCTGTTTACATATTACTTCACAGAATACTGTAACATAAAAGTGAATGCAAATAACAAGTAAAAAAGGTTGCTCTAGAATATTCAATTTTTTATTGTGTAATTTATGACTTGAGACTAAAAATTGGGGGAATGATTGTAAAGAACTGTTTTTACATAAGACCAATGTTGTAGATAGAAATACTAGGCAGTGTTGATTCCTTGCTGTGTAATATATACCAAACATTTTCACATAAAAATAACATATCACAACCTGCTATAATGTGAACCACCTTTCATCTCAGCTAGTAAGTATCTTCTTATAATTAAACAAAATATTTTAATCATGTTTAATCAGATAATCTATTAAATACCATTCAGATTAGTTTAATAACTAGGGCTTTACTTTTTTCAAACATGCTGGAAATGTAATCAAAGGCAATATTAATCCTAATAATTAAGTTTTAGTAGAACAGTCGAGATCATGGTGGGATGATAGTGGTCTTAGACAATTATTTTCTGTACATACATATATTCAGAATAATTCTCTCATTTATGGTTAAATTTGGGAGTTTGATATCAGATTGGCTGTGTATCTTTACTCCTAATTGAATTTTTAGCTTATCCCTTTTCCACCTTTTGGGTTAAATCATTATAGCAGTGTATACTATGAAGACGAGTTGAACTGATACATTGAATTGACCCCAAGATCATCCAATCACTTTTTAGATGGGGAACATATCTGTTCCAAAGTGGGGAAATGGGAGCTATTTAAGAAAGTTAAAGTGGTTTTACATTCAATGGCAGTTCAGGAAATGTATTCACATACAGTAATACCTCGGATAACGCTAAAACTTGGTTCCACAAGTCTTGGTGTTATCCGATTTTTAGTGTTATCCGATCCATGTTAACATCCTATGGGATGGATCAGATAACGTTAAAGCTCCATAGAGATACATTGTAACCGCACAGGCTTTAGCGGTTGTTATCCGATCCATCCGATAGGACCTTAACGTTATTCGATCCAGTTCTCCTCCCCAGATTACTTAACGTTATGCGGTTTTAGCGTTATCCGATCCAACCGTTATCCGGTGTTTTACTGTATATTATTTCAGTCTTGTGTGGCCTGTGATGTCATCCCTAACTCTAGTTTTCTTGTATATATGGGAACTATGTTACACATGTAGAACTCTCAGGGAAACAGTGGCTTCTTTGTTGTTGTTAGGTTGTTGGTTTTTGTAATGTTGAGAAGCAGATCTATTAATGTTTCCCACAAAGCCCAATCACATAAAAACTGCTCAGATTTTATGGATAACATGAAGACAATTTCTCTGGGGATCATGTTTGTGCAACTATAGAAGCATAGGATCCAAATCATGACATACAGTAGTTCTGCACTAGTCAGGGCATTTCTGAGGTATAGTTCTGGATGTCACATTTTAAGAAAGAGTTTGGCAGACAGTCTGAAAACTAAGCTGTGTAAGTAGTAGTTGAAGCATTGAGTTTGCTTAACTGAGGAACAGAAGATGAAGGGGAGACATTTTAATAATTTACAATTCTCTGGGAGACTGCTGTATAGAAAATGGACCTGTTGAGCTGGACTAGAACCAATGCCTGGAAATGACAGGGAAACACAATTTATTACATATTAGGAGAAACCTCTTAAAAGAGCCACAATAGCTAAACAGACTGGTTTTCTTCCGATAGAATTAGTTAAGAAGAGGTAAGAGATAACAGTTTGTCAGGAATGCTGTTATCAGTGTCCCACATTACTGCTCTTCCGTTAAGCAACAGTTGGATTTAAGGAACTTAAGGGTCCCTTCCAGTGATTAAAGTAAAGGTTTCCCTTGCTCGAAAACTACCGGTAGTCATATCTGACTCTAGGGCTCAGTGCTCATTTCTGTTTCAAAGCCAAAGAGCCAGCGCTGTCTGCTTCTGTAGACATTTCTGTGGTCATGTGGCAGGCATGACTAGACACCGGAGCACACGGAACACTGTTACCTTCCCACCGAAGTGGTCCCTGTTTATCTACTTGCAATTTCTTGCTTTCGAACTGCTAGGTTGGCAGGAGCTGGGACAAAGACGGGAGCTGATTCCGTCCTGCAGTACTTGGGAATCGAACTGCTGACCTTCTGCCTCCCAGTTAGCATCTTAGTCACTTAAGCCACTGCAGTCACAGTTTTCACATGCAGTGCTACAATTCCTTCTAAGAGCTGAATTCATTTTTTAAATGCCATTCATGAAAGAAACTAAATATGGTAGGAATGATCAAAGTCATAGATGCTATAACAAGATATATAAGCATTGTACAAATCAGCAAAGTAGAAATTATCTCTACAGTATGCGTGTTAAGTTCCGCATATCAGTTCCAATTTATGGCAGTCCCATGAATTAAGAACTTCCCAAAGGTCCAATATGTCTTCCTTCGTTTATATTTTTAATTCTGTGGAAAAGATAAGTGAAGGGGAAAAAAACCAAATAAAACATCTCTGCTGTTTCAGAATATAAACAATTTTGAATGTAAAAATTTACAATTATAAATCAATTTCTAGTAGAAAAAATTAACTTGTTTCCTAAATAAATTTACTGACACACATAGCTAGTAATACTAATATGATAGTAATATAATATGGATTCCAGCTGGAATATAATTTCAAAATCTAGTAGTTATTTAGTGAATTCCATAAAAATTTATTCTTTTAGAATTTGTCTTCAAAACTGTGTTTCTAAATCTTTTAAAAAGGTCAACATCTTTGTTGAATGATGTTGGTCTAAGCAGAATGTAATATTTTTTTTAAAAAAATCTTCTTGCTACTTAATCTAGAACACGAAGAATGGAGTCTTCATTAACATAACATTGAATGACCTGATTCATTATATTTATTGTTCTGTTATTTCATCAAGCATCAGCAGCATGCATGCCACTTTTCAGAGTGCAAGGGAAGGATAGATTTGCAGCCAGTTATAACATTTGAATTCCAGTTATTTCTCACAGTTTTGCTGTTAGTGCCCTTTCCCCCATGTGAAACATTTTCTGATTCATCCTTGTATAATTTGATAGTAAAGCAAATTCTATATTCTGAATGTCAAACTGAATGTAAATGACAAAAAGGATCCACAACTGGTTCAATAGCTATACTCTGAAAGGGATAATGCTTTAATTTCAAGAATGTAAGGACCAAATTGTCACATTTTTTAAAGGACCAGTATAGGACCCAGTGCTGTTAAATTATTTTTGTTAACAGTTTCTCTGAATGAGATGAAATGAACTCAGATCTATGTAAGACAAGAACAGAAGATACTGTAAATGTGTTAGAAGATATGCTAGATGTGTGAAATGAACTCAAATAATAGAGTATAGCTATTGAACCAGTTGTGGATCCTTTTTGTCATTTACAGACATGTTTATGAGTCAGTCACATTGGAAAATATTATTTTTGTGGTTATTAACTGCATCCTACAAGGGTGACTTTTACCTTTACTGGATTAATTACAAAGAAAATCCCTTGTTAAAATTTTATTCTTCCTTTTTCGCATACAGTACTCCAAATACAGTCAAACCTCGCATAAAGAGTGTTTCGCTTAAAGAGTAACTCGCTTAAAGAGCAGAATTTTCTCTGAATGTTTGCTTCGCTTAACAAATAAAACCAACCAAAAACTCTCTTAACAAATAAATCAGGGTTCGCAATCCCCCCACAACTGGTCATTTACAATGGTGTTTTGCTTAAAGAGCAAACTCGCTTAAAGAGCAATCCTGTGGAACGCATTATGCTCTTTAAGCGAGGTACAACTGTATATTTAAACAGGATGTAAATAATTGTTTCATTATCATTCTATCTATTTTATTACTTATAGAAGAGATTTTACAATCTTGCCCTCTCCAGCTGTGATCTCCTCAAATGTTCTGAATTAAGCAGGGTCATTCTGGGTTGGTATTTAGATACATGTATACAGAAAGCTTAAATAACACAGGAAATCTTAGTGATTCAGAAAGTGAAACATTTCCTTCTGAGCTGGTAATGAATCAATCAATACTGTGTTCAGGACCGCTATGTTGCTGGATAAGAAGGATGTAATACAGGCTTTATTCCTATGTACCTTACAAGACCGGTAGAGCTAAGAATTTAGACAGTGGGGTTTACTCTGTGTTCTTTTCCCTACACATTCTCTTTTCCTTGTAATGCACTTACGTAATCATTTTAATTTTTTTGTTCTGGATATGAATTTATGTGCTGTGGCTTCTCCATGTGGGATGGAGCATAAATATTTTTCATGGAGCATCAAATGTTCCTCACATGAACAGAAGGCACCCATGTTTTCCTCCTCCCTTGATGCTATAATCATGCACACTGCAGTATTATCATCATCATCATCATCATCATCATCATCATCATCATTATTATTATTATTATTATTATTATTATGAAGAAAACCGACTCAGTAGCTGTAGTTGGGTGGGTGAAAATGCGTCATCAGTTAAAATGTTACAGGGAAATTTTTTGAATGTATTCCCTTAGATTTAGAGTGTTTATTTTCCAAATTAAGTATGTATATGCATGAAAATATTGTAATATGTGATAGTCTCCAAATGGCTTAAATTCAAATAATTCTTCTCACTGTTACATAAGTTTTTGTCAGGGCTTTTATGAATGCCATAAACAAAGATCACATTTGAGGGCTTTTATGAATGCCATAAACAAATATCACATAACTTTTATGCTTCATATAAATGGCTACTAAAATAATAGCAAATACCATATGTCTGGTGAAGTGGACTTGGTCCACGAAAGCTCACAGTTAAATACAGGGGTTAGTCTTTAAGTTGCCACGACATGTTTTGTCCTTCTGTTTTGTTTACTCTCAGATATGCTTGCACAGACTACCATGGCTACCACTTCAAGCATGTCTGCAGTGGTTGGTTATTTCCCCCTGCCCGGCCAATACACTCACAAGAATATTAAAAGAAAAGATGAATGGAAACATTTTGGCTGTGCTAAGATTTCTCCTGTTTTAGAAATCTGAACAACTCCATTTCAATTTCCCCACTCCTGGTCTTTAGGGGAAAATGTCCTTTCTTGTGTGAGAGTGCCAAATGATTCATAATTCCAAATGGCTGGGAACCTCTGTAGTTAACAATTGGTAAGGAAGAGATTAAAATCTGCCCTCTATCATTTGTAATGCAGGCAGACACAGACAAGGCACGTATAATGGGTGATGTGTGTGAAACTTTTAATCCTTTCACCTTTACATAGAACAGGGGTTCACAACCTATAGCCCACGGACTGGCCCCAGCCTCCAACGCCATTCCATCCAACCCACGGCAACGACACCAGAAGCGGATGCATTTATGACAGCTGTAAATGTGCCTGTGCATGTGCAAATATGCCCAGGCAAACGCACACACACCCCTGGTTTATGGTAACGTTTGCAGCAGGGGGAAGGTTTATGGTAACGTTTGCAGCAGGGGGAAACCACGTGTCCAGCACATGAAAATCTTTTTTGCTACAACTGTTATAATAATATAGATATATCTGTTAACTCTTTTCTTACAATTTTAGTTTATTAAGTTGTGTGCATTTTATTCAGAAGTATGCACTTTGAGTATCAACACTTGTACTTTTGCAGGAAATCTTATTTTGCATCTGTATCATAAGAAGGAGCATTGAAGTATTATTTTTTTCTAACAGGATACTACAAGTATAGAAAAATTGGCAAACTGTTATGAAGAAGTGTAAGTATCTTCATTTTGATATTTTAATGGTTGTATGTGTAATTAAGAGCTGAATATGTGAGAGACATTAAGATGCTAACAATAGCTTTACATGACTTGTTTAGTAGCCTTTTAATACAGAAGATTATTCTTTCTCGCTTCGCTTTGTTGCTAAACTCTACGTTGACCGCAAGGATCATCTCAGTTCTAAGACTCTCTTTAGCTAATATAGAGTCAGTTTGTACTTTTTATAGTTAAGTCTCAGCTGTATGCTGTAGTGAAAGAAAAAAGTGTTTTTGGTGGTTGGGACGCAATTCATCAGAGTCAACTAATAGATGCCCAGCCAATCTGTATTGTTCTAGTTGACTGAAGTGCACCATGGGAGTTCTGTATTTCACTAATAATGCTGTTGTCTGTAGATCGAGACCCCGTAAGCCGTGGCAGCAGACCTTCTCAGAAGTTTTTGGCACTCGCTGGAAGATCCTGTGGTTTATTCCTTTCAGGCAAAGACAACCACTGCGAATTCCCTACCACTTTGCCAATCATGTCTAAACAGATGGATGGTGGGCACAGATGGGTCCTCCATGCTGGAAGTGTGTTGCAGGTTTTGCAATAATAGAACTATGACAGTCCTCAAGTCAATTAAAATCTACCCACCAATCTTCGATGTCATATTATGCCCTAGGCTTTATTTTAATAATAATGATCATGATTCTGTTTTGGGATTAATGCACATCCCCCTGTTTACTTTTAAAGTGTACTTACGTTCAGATTGGCTTTTTAGAGGAAATACTTTTAGTATTTGATGATAATAATGATTGATGTATAAATCTTACAATTTTTTTGTTTTGATACCCAACTGCACAATCATATGTTTTGTTAGAAATTGTTGTTTTGTCAGATCAATAGATTTGAAAAGAGTCTTACCTGCCTTGATTTTTAATTGATGCTATCAGTAATACTGGATCATGTGGAAAGATCTTTATTTTGCTAATCTGGTTTGAAGTTCAAATAGCTTTCTTTTATTAATAATATATGATATTGAGTAGCTCATCTTTTAAAAATGGTATTTAACAGGATATTTTTAATTAAAAAAGCAAAATTTTACTGTTTTCAGCTTTGTAAACACATTGTTCAAAGTTAAAAACCAAAAAAGAGGAAGATGTATTGTTACAAAAGTTCAAATTCTCTTCTTTGTCAATGCATTAATTATCCTTAAGCTGTACATATGTATTAGAAATGCACAGAGGCTGGGGTGAGAAGAGACGCATCAGACTAAGATTCAACCAAAGTAAAGCTCCTTTAGATCTTACTGATTTCAATTGGAAATTTAATTGTTCAACCAATTACAAAGTGGAACTATGTTAGTCTGTTGCAGCAAAAACAACAAAGGAAATTGTACCATTGTAACAGCAAAATCAAATAGTTATGGCAGATACTTTCATGGACTTAATCAGATTGACACTTATTTATGAGTACATGTTATATTTAAAAGGCCTTTGACTAGACATGCACAGGATAATTCTAAGTGCTTAGTTTTGCAGAACCCATATTTATTTTAAATCTCCACTATAATATATCTGATATAAACATATGAATACTGTGTTGTTGCTAAAGTGATGCTTCCTTTTTTGTATAGTCATTGCTAGAACCATTCATAATTTAAATTTAATGTGTTCATAGACTGGATAATACACATGGGGGTATTTTTAAATTATTAATATAGTATATATGTTAAAAGATAAGCATTACCTACTGTGTATAATGTTCTAAGTTCATTGGGCTTTAAAAAGTGAAATGAAGTAAAATGCTTATATGACAGGATTAAAGGTGCTCTGTTGTGGTTATACTGTAGTAGACAAATTACTATTCAGTAGCATGAATTCTTCCAGCTATTAACAAGGCAACTTTGTGTTTAAGGAACACTTGCTATTTAAAAGATTTACACAGAACACAATCTGCATGATCTAACTTGTGACCTACTTTTGTGAGTGTTTGTGTAAGAACAGTTTATAGAATCAAATGAAGTATCACAGCTGTGGTAAAACCCCAGTTTTACTGCTGGCACTGAAACATCTATTTAGATCAGATAAATAGCTAATGCTTTTCCTGTCCTGGTAATATCATGGCACACAAGATTAAAAATAGGTAGGAAAAGGTGTGAAATTTAAGCAAATTATAAAATGAAAACACAATTGAATTTAAATAACATATCTAAAAGACACATTGGTAGCAATGTGTGTCACCAAGCTGTTAAAAGCTGTCTCTTAAAAGCAACAAGTTATGGTCAAAGCCATTTGGAAGCCCCAGACGGGGGGTTTGCATGTGTTATATCAAACACTAGTGAGGAATTGCAGAATTTCTTCAGCCCCTGCCCTTTTGATGTATCCTTTGTGGATAGAAGAACTGTGTATCCAAACATATTTAACTGCTAAGGATGGGTGGGTCCTGATCAGTATGTCAAAACCAACTGATTCTTTCAAACTTGGCGGTGAGTTACATAAACAGTTACTGTTGTTGTTGTGTACTGTTGTGTTGCTTTTGATGGCCCTAGTAAGGTTTTGAAGGTATGTAAGATGCTCAGAGATAGTATACCATTGCCTCTCCTCCATGACTTTTCTTGGTCAAGTGATGGTTATGATCTATTGGATCTTAGTCCAACACTCTATCCACTAAAACATACTAGCTCAGTGATAGTGAACCTACGGCACGTGTGCCAGAGGTGGCACTTGGAGCCCTCTCGGTGGACACCTGAGCAGTCATCCCAGCACAGAGTTTTCCCTGCCCCTCCACCCAGCAGCCCATTGGGAGCACTTCCTCCCTCCTCTGTTGCTGTGTTGGCACTTTGCAATAAATAAGTGGGTTCCAGGTTGCCACTTGGGCACTTGGTATCTAAAAGGTTCGCCATCACTGTACTAGCTCTACATTTAGTTAATTACCAATTATAATTATAACTATCAATTATCAAGTTAGTTATCATGTTTCTACAGCAAATCTACTTATATTGTTCCATCCAGCTCAGTTTGCAACTTAATAACACCATCAGGATTCTGGTTGCATGGCTGGTACAAGGCTAGCCACATAACTGGCAGCTTGTTAATTAGCTTCAATTTACTACCAAGAGTACAGTGGTACTCCGCATAATGAATGCTTTGTATAACGAAAAATCTATACAACGAAGTGTTCGTGTGCTCTGCGCGATACCCCACATAACGAATTTTTTTTGTTATATAGGGTTTTTGTTAACCGGGGTATACCGGTTAACAAACTTTTTTATCGTTATGCGGGGTATCACCCATAATGAAAAAAAACACATAATGAAGAACTCTGTGGAACTGAGCTTTTTTGCTATGTGGGGTACCACTGTAATATCATTTCACTTAACTCTGGAGGAAATAGTAATGACTGTGTAGGGGAAAAATTTCAGTGACTCTGGCTCAGCCATTTTCATTCTGAGAAATTCTGTACACATTGCATTGATGGAATATGTGAGGAAACCTTAACTTGTTCCCCAAATTGAGTTAAGAAGAGTGGTGAGGATGCCTGTCTTCCAAAAGCAATCAGAATTTTTGGATGCAATCACTATTCGTTTTCATTTGACAAACTGTGCTCATGATAACTTTCCCAATAGAACGGTTTGTGAACTAGCTCTTGCAACTTTATTTAAGATATTTGTCAATCAGTCAGAACAGCTGCTGTATGTTAATTGCTGGAATTTATTTTGAAAATCAAATTAGTGAGAAAACAAAAAACCAACTTGATATCATGCAGACTCTTATTGCTTTCTCTTTAATTGCCTATTGAATCCTATTACTTGAAGTGAGGTGAACAAATCTTATTAATGTGTGTTTTTTCTTTCTTTTCCAAAGTGTAAATCTAATGTCATTTTGAGTGCATCACTGAAATGAGTGTAATTTTTCTAGAAGTTGCCACATGCTAGATAGCTTTAGGGATCTGCCTTTGTCTTGTTCTCAAAGTGCCCTCTATTGGTTGACTTCTGCAATTACATTAGTATTATACCTTCAAATGAAAGTGTTGGTCTAATTTGAGAAAAGAGGAATCAGGGTATTTTTATGCATGATCTTTTTAGGAACAAATGTCAGAAGAAATGCTTAGATGATGGTTTAACCTGAAATGAAAATTCTATTCCTTTGTATTCAGAAACAAACAGATACCTGGCTTTCAGATGTTTTTTCTTTCGTCTGATAAGACTATTAATATTTCTGCCTGCAAAAGCAAGATGTATTAGTTATATTGGTCATATGTGCACTGAGGTGCTACAGCCTTCACGTGCAGGACAAAAGTCCCACAGTAAATGTCTAGTAAAGCAAGATTTTTGAAAACTTTCAAAGGAGTACATACTGTTGATTCTGTTAGCTTTTCTTAGCAAGCATGTTAAATAGTTTCATTGCAAGTGGCAAATGTTTAGTAATATATTGGCCAAAATCTTATCGATGTTCACATAAGCATGGTGTAACCTGCTCTGTTAATTGTGGCTAATTCATGGGGTGCTGGGACCTATTAGCCACAATTATCTGTGACAAGTTACACCACCCTTAGGTGAATACCAATAGGGTTCTGGTCATCCTAAGCTTTAAAATATCTTTCCTTTTTGATAGAATAGTAAAATGTTTATTTTGATTGTTTATTGAGATGCATTGAGCTTGTCCATTTAAAGACTGTGACATTACCTTATTTTCATGTTGATGGTTACTGTCGATTCACTTCATAATCATTAAAAGCTAGATTTAAATCCCAGGAAGTGCTGTTGTTGCTTAAGCAGAATGATATTAGGATAATAAATTGAGAGATTAGTTGAAACTAAATATGTTTTAATATGACTAGGACAGCTGCTTAATTTTCTACCCTATTTTGCATCTGTGCTTTTTATTTTATAATCTTTTAATTTTTTGATGTCTGATCTACAGTCTGGTTTACAATTTCAGGAGGTTCGTGTAATTATCTGTTGTCATTGAGGCAGTTTTTTTTGGAAGTACTGTATCTGAGATACAGCACTTAAATTGTTAATATGTATTCTAGATAGGATTTTTATTTTTGTATTAATTAAGAAACTGCCAGTGTCTTTGCTTGTCATTTCATCTTAAAGGGTTACGTTAATTGCCAGCAATACTACTTTTATGCCAATACATTCTGTAATTTTAACTATTCTGTTCTCTTTTTAGGCAGTGTTCTTACAAGATAGTAAATAACACCCAGTATCCATGTATGCAAGAATTTTCACTTTTTACATCTGAATTCACTGATTTACATTAGCTACAATGGGCACAATTCTGTCCTTTGAATGCTGGACAGGACAGGCTATTGCCGACATGGCCCTTGTATACATTCCCTAAGCCAGGGGTACTCATGCCTGTGGACCGGATCCGGCTGCTGACACCAATTCATCTAGCCCATGCCGCCCTTGTTGTTCCCAGAAGCATAAACAACAAGGGCGGTTTGGGCCATATGAATTGGTGTCAGGGGCTGGATCCGGCCCAAAGGCCATAGTTTGGGCACTCCTGCTGGGAGGAACCATGTGACTGGCCCACTGAACCATGTGACTGGCCTGCAGCCTGAAAAGTTTGGGCATGCCTAAGCAAATGGCCTGTAAAACTAATTTTTTTACTACAGCCCAAGATTGGTGGAGATCTGAGTGAGATAAGATGGCTAGAGCTCCATGTTTGCACTGCACATGTGTATTAGCTACTCTTGTCTGTATTTCAGAGGGGAGGAGTGCAAATGGAGACCCCATACCATGTGTTCTGCACACTTTTCTCAGGCTCAACAATTATTTTGTAACCTTGTGCTTATGATGACTTTCCCACTAGGACGGCTTGTGAACTACCTCTTGCAATTTTATTTTGTCAATCAGTCAGAATAGCTGCTGTATGTTAATTTCTGGAATGACCAAATACAAACGGATCTTAACTTTATATTTTCCAGCAATTTTGGTGGAAAATATTACCCAAAATACACTGGATCATAATCAAACTTATAAATGCAAAATGAAAACAGGTTGGTATGAATGGAATTGCAAGATTGCACAGAATTAAAATTTGTGTACAAATGACTGGCTCTCTTAAAATGTGTGCTATTTAGTGAAGAAGTGGGGAACCCATTCTATCTTCAAAATGAGCAATGCCTTCTTGTGTCTTGGCATCTCAACATCTCAGTCTTCAAACATTTTGATGTTCCAAGTTTACTAGTAGATCTTAGGCTATATTTTTGTTTCCACAGTGGGATTTCCTTAAATATATGTACTCTGGCATTCAGACTTGCAATTAGGACCATCCTGCAGTAATCGGTGATGTATACATGTGTAGGTACACAAAAAAAAAAAAAATCTGTACTCTGACAGTAAACATCTTTCCCCACCACACAAAGTACTTTAAAAAAAAGTGCTATGTGGTTCATGTACTGTAGTTTGATCCTGATATATAGATTGCCACCCATATCTGTGGGGGTATGCTCCACACTGTGGGTGGAACCGATGTTGTGGGCGGAGCCAATGTCATGAGGTTATGATGTGGGCGGAGCCAACATCATGACATCATGACATTGTGGGCAGAGCCAAAGTAAAAAAATAAAACAAAATAAAAATACAGTACACATAAAAATAGAAATAAAAATAGACATTAAATAGAAATAAAAACATAAAAATACAAATTAAAATAGACATTAAATAGAAATAAAAAACATAAAAATACAAATTAAAATAGACATTAAAGGTAAAGGTTTCCCTTGCTCGAAAGCCAGTCGTATCTGACTCTAGGGGTCAGTACACATAAAAACACACTACATAAAACACACACACACCTCAACCCACCCACCAACCCCAAACACAAACCCTAGTCACTTACCTTGGGGTCAGGGAGTAGCAGGCAGGCAGGCAACAACAGTAGCAACAGCAGCTGACATGGCAGACTGGCGGCACGGCCTAGCCTGGCCTGGCCTGGTACGGCACGGCGGTGCGCCAAGGAAAGGCTGCTGCCGCTCCTCCAAAGAGGCCGCTGAGGGCCTCAAAAGCCAGCCGCTGCGCCCTTCCTTGCAGCCCAAAATGGCTGTTCAGAAGTGTGCATGCGTCAAAATACCATTTGACACATGCACACTTCTATTTTTTAGTGTGCACGCATCAAATAGTGTTTTGACGCATGCACACTTCTGAGCAGCCATTTTGGGCTGGCTGGAAAAGGAATCTGGAGGGCGGCCAGAGAGGCGACCAAACCGGTCGCCTGGGGGTTTACCCCCCCCCCCCCCCGCGAACACCTCCGGATTTCCGCTACCTGTTCGGCCAAACCGGCAGCAGCCCACGACTGGGTATGCTCAACTATTTTCTGCAGATACCTGAAACCCATATTTAAGTACACATACCTGAGTATTAGAAGTGTCTGTGCACACACCCATGCACAAATGCCTCCATTGCTCTACATGTGTGCTAAAAAATGGTTGCTGTAAATCCATTATACATTCTAGACTGCAGCCTCGAGTGGCCTGCTCTGATAATGTTCCATGGATATATTTATTAGTTTAGAGGTTTAGTGAATACATTTGGACCTGTGGAAAACTGAAAACATGGAAATGGAACCCGGGTGTGTGCAAAAATAGCGTTCTGTGTTCTGGCTAACCTAACACTTAGCAAGAGTACATGGGAATTGCCAACCCATGTGTGTTAAAATAGTTAGATGACTATTGATTGCTTCTAAGACATAAAAATTTGAAAAATATGAAAATAAAGTGCATACGTGTGGTGTATATGGAAGCATCAGTTATGTATTTAAATCTTACTGCTTTTAGGGAATAGTGTGAAAACATTTTGAATCTGTGGAGGAAGCATACATCTACTCACCATGGCTATAAGATTCTAGCATGACAGCAATTGTAGTTTGATTTCTTTAAAAATGATCCTCAAAAAATAACATACTGTATAAGGAATTCCTAGGCCTTGCATATATTTCAGAAAACACTTTTCTTTTATTATCCCTGCAGGATTGTGGTAATCCTTAACTAAATGTATTGCTTTATCATACTTATCCAAATCTAATAACTCATTTCTTGTCTTCAACAACTTCCTACATATGACAGAGTAGTTAATCTTCTTTACTTCCTCTTTTACTTTTTTGGGTATCAAGGGATGAGTAGTTAATCAGGGGTTCTATAAGAACTCTTTCTACTGAAACACAGAACATCACAGAAATCTACCTGAATTTTACCTACAAGTCTGGTTGGTAAGACCCAGTTTACTTCCCTCTAAAATCTAGGCACAATTACACTGACTTCCATTCAGTAACCCATGTTTAATTGCATAAATATTATCATGTTATAATATGAGAATCTTATCCTAAAGGTATTCAGATACTATGTTCAGGTGTTCTGGTAGCTGCATGTTTTTAGAGGGGATGCAAATACACAATACATTCTTAATATACTTGAAGTAGCTTTTTCTCTGTTCTAAAAATTATATAGGCTCTTCTGAACAGTTGTGTGTGTGGTTTTTTTTTTTAGTTTAAGTGCCATAGTAAAATGTTTTTGTTAGTGGACACATACATTCTATAACACAATTGAACTGAATGTTATCCTCAACTATTTTTTTTTCACCACTTGTACTTAAGATTACTTCAAAGTTGTTTACATATAACACCTACTTAGTGCTTGTATTTAATTAATAGAACGTGAATATAGAATGATTCTAAGATTGGGACATGTAAATGTGTGGTTACCACCAAATTAGAGAACACTTTATTGTAATATCCATAAAATAATATATGGGTGTACTTTATAGACTGTATTTTCATATGTGTTTTCATGTTTTTGTCAATATATCATTCATATTTTTCTGTTAAATTTCAGGGATTTTGTTTGCCTTTATTGAATGGTTCTTTGCATTTTATTTTTTGAAAATTATTTTAAAATACAGTACTGTAAATTTAATGATTTAATGTTCATCCTTTTATTTTAAATATATACTTCCTGTAAAAAAGCTACAATTTTGGACTACTTTGATATATTGTAATTTATGAACCTTTTGTAATCCTGCATTTCTTGAGAAGTTAAAACTGGAATAAATGCTACTAATGATGCCTCAACCTAGCTGTGGTTATATCTATAAAAAATTTTCAAGATGAAATAAATGAAATCACAGGATATTTGTCACTGTTGTTTTCTGTGTCTGTACCAGAGTTTCAGTAGGCTCAACTGTTGCTGGGTATCAAGAATATGAATGTTGTAAATGGCCATTGTTTCCCAAAGACATATGGCTGATTACTTTTGAGACCAAATAACAGATTAAGTAAACCTTTTAATATGACCCACCCTATTGCTATCTATTTATTTGTATTCCATGTGTATTATATGTATATTTTCATGTGATTGTTCACGGAATTGCTTGGCATAGAATATTTACTCATCACATACAACTGTGTACAACATGTTACGCTATTGAAGAAGTTTCATTAATTGTTTTACTAATGCATAGTTAATTTTGGTCCTTTGAAATGTAAAAATCCTAGATCATAACTTCCTCTGAATAGATTCCTATTTACATTTGTCTAACTATAATACAGCTTTTGCAAACATTCTTTGTGAACTTGTCCTTCTTTCTATGGAGGTTGGAAATTCATTTTGAGAAGCTGCCAGGTAGTACAGATGAGCAAATGCATGCTAACACTGCTGTAGGCTGACCTATTACCCATATGAGCAGCAATTATGTTAGCGTGCAAGGGCAATTGGAAGGAAAATTGGCCCCTCTGGACATTCAGCTGAGTAAACAAGCTGCGAGAATGATAGAGGATATGTTGTTCTGAATAAAATATGGCTATGCTAAAGATAAAACAGACAATAAGTTCTCTGGACCTTCATTTCACAATATTTAGTTGTCTTTGCCCAGAGTTTCACATTAAAATATTGATTTGTGATTGGACATGGATCTGATTATGAGTCATCTATACAGATCTCCAAGGATCTATTTGGAGAATGTAGAGCACGGTTCTAAACCTGTGGCCGGCGGCACCCTTTCATGCCCCCCCGGCCTCCACCACACCTGGAAGTGCTATGTAGTGGAGGAAGGGCAAAATTCCCCTCCTGCCCCCAAAGCTGAGGGAACGTGACCTGGCCCCTGACTTTAAAAGATAGAGAACCCCTGATGTAGAGTAAGCCTGGGAAATCTATAGCTCACCACGTATTGTTGGGCAACTACCATCATCCCCTATCTTTCCTATTCTAACTAAAGTTGCTGTAAATTTCAGTCCAACAATGCCTGGAAGGTTTTGCCCACTCTTATAAAGACTCCCAGTGGTAAGTAAATATACAGCATCTTGATCCTGGTATTAGATTGATAAACCTGCAATCCAGTAAGTGTGACCTTCAGAAACATTTCTTAAAAGTAAAGAAACACTGTCTTCAACTATATGTGCAGTCTTACCCAGAGAGAATGGCTTTGTCCTGACGGGAGAATGGGTTTTGAATCACTTGGCCAGTTGATGTAGCATGGCTAATATTGAGGATCATAACACTTTGATTGGAACAATGCTCTTGTACTTTTCATTATTCCCAGTAACAATAGCAAGCAATAGCAATTATACTTACAGAAAGCCCTCTCTGGGATGCTCCACAATGTAATTAGCATTTTCCCCTCCAACATGCTGGGTACTCATTTTCCCGATTTTGGAAGGATGGAAGGCTGAATCAATCTTGAGCCCATCAAGACTGTCTGTGATTAATTTCTCAAGTGTGCTACAGTATTGGGAACATGCATACTTATTTGGGACATATTTTCTGTCTACCCTTTTATTTATATCTGGTTCTTTTTTCACATATAGCCCATTTTCCATATTAGCAATTACACTTATATACCGCCCCATAGTGCTTAGTGCACTCTGGGCGGTTCACAAGTTAATTAGCATTTTGCTCCCAACATGCTGTGTACTTGTTTTACCAACTTTGGAAGAGTGGAATGTTAAGTCGACCTTGATCCCTGGTCAGAATCAAACTCACAACCTTCTGGCTGCAGTACATTAGTTTAACCACTGCACCACCAGGGCTCTGTGGCACATGTTGGTGCACTGTATGTATTAAAACACGTTCAAACAGGCTATATTTTATTGTTTGCTTGTTGTTGATTACTGCATTTTAAAATGAGAGTTTGATGAACTTTTACATGGGAGAAAACCTGACATAATTCATTGAAATTTACTTCTGAGTAACTGATTAAAGTAGGGCTAATTATTATACTGTAGGTGTGAAATTAATATAACTGATGGCTTAAATCAGGGGTCCTCAACCTTTTAAAGCCGGGGCTGGGTCATGCTCCCTCAGACTGTTGAGTGCCTGACTGGTGGTCCCCCCACCGCCCTTGCCACCAAACACAGCAGTAGCGACCATCCTAAGCCCACTACACCTCAACCCTCCCATTCCCGCCCACAGTGCTCCGCTGCTTACCGGCCTTGAGGAGCTGCATTGTGTGGGTGAAGGAAATGTGGCTGTGGCCACCGGAAATGCCTCCATAGCCACTGGAAACGCAGCCACTTCCACCACTGCTGCTTCAATCCTTGTCTCTTCCACTTGACTTGGCATGTCCCTAACTGCTCCGTAGCAGGGCAGATGTTGTAAGCCTTAAAATATCCGCCCTGCTACAGAGTACCATTTGGGACAGGCCAAGCCAAGCAGAAGAGAAGGGTTGAGACAGAAGTGATGGCTGGAGCAACAGCGCAGGGAGGATGATTTGGTGCCTCAGCGGGCTTTAGGTTGAGGATCCCTGTCTTAAGCAAACAAGGTTGAATTCATTTGTACATTGGATAGATTGATTTATACAATACTAGCATGGAAGAAAAGTTGGTTTTAGAAGGTTTTTTTTAATAAGAAGAAAATATGTTTCAAAAGCTGAAATGCAATATATTACTCAGCTGAAATCAGCTTCTGTCACTGGCTGGTTTTCTTATGACAACAGTATGCACCATTTTACAAATTGTTTAGTGTTGGCCCAATATTGATATCTCTAGGAAACACAGATGGAGCCTCCCCAAGGAGTGGAAAGCATTGCAAGTACAGTCAGACCTCGCATAACGAGTGTTTCGCTTAGCGAAAAACTCTCATAACGAGCAAGTTTTTTGCTAAGCGGTCTGACTCGCATAACGAAAATTTTCGCTATGCGAGTCAGACTTTCCCTATGGAAAAACTCGCATGAGCATTTCTATGGGGAAAACTCGCATAGCGAATTTTTTCGCTATGCAAGTTTTTCCCCTTGAAATGCTAGTTATGCGAGTTTTTCCATAGGAATTTTGTTTGTTTCACATAGTGAGCAACCTCACCTAACGAATTAAATTCGTTATGTGAGGTATTACTGTACTGTACATTTGTGCAATCCCTGGAAAACTGTAGAGCTGGCCAATCCTCCTGATCCAGAACTGTTACCCTGTATTGTGCAACATTATACATGAGGAAAGAAAGATTAATATCTCTGAAGTTAAGTTATCAAAGAAAGATAATCCCTTCACAGGGTTGTTTTTAAAAAGAAAAAGAATCATTTCATTATTTTAAAAAAATAATTATGTCTGAAGAAAGTGGAGGTACAGTATCAGGCTTTGCACACAATTAGTTACAGAAATGAAGCAGTGAGATTGTAATGCCTTAACCTTTTCTATGTACCATTCATTAAAAAGTGGCCTATGTTACAGAAAATAGTCACACATTATTTGAAGTTGGATGTCAGTAAGAGATTGTTTGACAGTCTTGTGACTCTAATGGTTAAAGATTTACTAAGTCCCAGCCATAGTACATTTGTTTTATCCAATTAGTTAATCAGATAAGTGCTATGTAAATGAGAAAAGCTGCTGGTTCATAATTTTAACTCTTTTCCCTCTTAAATCTGCACCTGACTGAAATGGAATAGCTGTTTTGCCTCCTAAAAGCATGGGGGAAACTAGCGGTTTCTTAAGATGTTTCTTAAAGATGTGTAAATGTATAACACTACAGCGACCAGGACATACCAAGAAAATGACATGTTGCATCTTTGCTGGACTGCAAATGGGGAAAACAGAGCTGTGACCAGGGATGAAAGATGCTATACAGTGCTATCAGTTTTGGGAACGAGGTGACACTTCAGTGAGTAGGCAAAATTACCAAATTCTTCTCTTCCTTCCCTTACCAGTAGCTGTGCACTCTTACTCCTTGTCCTGGTCCTACCCTTCCACAGAATATCTCTGTTTTAATTGAACTCTGTTACCCAGCTGATACTCATCACTGATACTTTGAAAGAAAAGCTGCTGATGCACAGAGAAAAAGAAGCAGGTACAGTAAAACTTTGCATAAAAAGCACCTCGCTTAGAGACTAACTCGCTTAAAGAGGAGAATTTTCTCTGAATGGTTGCCTCACTTAACAACCAAAACCAACCAAAAACTTGCTTAACAACTAAATCAGGGTTCACAACCCCCCCACCCCCACCCCCAGAAGTCACAACTGGTCACTTACAATGGTGTTTTGCATAAAGAGCAAACTCGCTTTAAGGGCAATCCCGTGGAACGTATTATGCTCTTTAAGCGAGGTACCACTGTATTTCTTCACTATTTTTTTAGATCGATAGCCTGACTCTTCATTATGCTTAGAATGTGAATGTGAGATAGATGATTGACTTTCTCCTGCAGGTTTTAATTGGATAAGTCACAGTAGCAACAGACAGTAAAAGTAGAAACAGTGAAAGACAAGTAATGAAAATGGGAGAAATGGTATGTTGGGTTGGTGAAGATTTCCCCCCTAGTTTTATTTATTTACTTACTTACATTTATAACCTGCCCTTAAAAATCATCTTATAATAAAAGTTTTCACACTCAGTATCCTCATTTGGAGAACTGTGCCTACAGCCAAGTCCAGTGATGGTGAACCTTTTAGAGACCAGGTGCCCAAAGTGCAACCCAAAACCCACTTATTTATTGCAAAATGCCAACACAGCAACAGGGGAGGAAGGAAATGCTCACACTGGGCGACTGGGCAGAGGGCCAGGATGAACTCTGTGCTAGAGCAAAGAAGTTCTCCCACTGGGCTGCTGGGCAGAGGGGCAGGGTGAACTCTGTGCTGGGGGAAAGAAATGCTCCCATTGGGCAGGGGGGCAGGGTGAACTCTGTTTGGGGAAGGAAGCGTTCCCATTGGGCTGCTGGGCAGAGGGGTGGGGTGAACTCTGTGCTTGGGGAGGAAGGAAACACTCCCATTGGGCTGGTGGGCAGAGGGGCAGGGCAAACTGTGACTGCATGGGACATACAAAATGCATTCACAAGGGGGAAAAGAAAAAAATGCCAGCAGCAAGTAATACAAATCAATATATATAATAGAAAAGAATGGTGTTGCAGGGGGACATGTGGCCACTGTCCAAGTGTGCCTATTGCCTGTGGTCCTTTGATGTATCTATTCAAAGCCTGCACAATTGGGTCAGTTATCCATATTCACACACACTCAATTCTGTTTGCACCTACTTTTAAAATAGGAAGAACATTCTAGAGCAGGGGTGCCCAAACTTTTTGGGCCATGGGCCGATTATGTGGTCCAAGGAGCCTGTCACTAAGGCCCGGGGGCCAGGTACGGCCCCTGATGCCAATTGATCCGGCCCGCGAAGCCCTTCTTGCTCCTGGAAGTCAAAGAAAAATGTGCCCGTACGGGCGCCTTAGTTTGGGCACCTCTGTTCTAGAGTGTAGCTAATCTAGTAAAGGATGTAGCATTCTCTCTTTTGTCCTGTCTAGATATAAAATAGTTGCTTTGTCAGAAGGATCAGAATGAACAGAGTCATTTCCATTTTGCTTTACTTTTTGGGCTTTAGCTAGCAATTTTCTACTTTGACACTTTCTTTTGCTGCAGCAACTTTTGCCAAGGTTTTTTCCCCCTCCCAAATTCCAGCATTTCTAACACCTCAAACCAACCCTAGGACAACGGTGGATTCCTTAAACTACTCTGAAGACGATCAAGAAAAGCACAAATTGTTCCACTGTATTTCAGCACTCTTCTGAAGCCAATGCATGTCTCTAGTTTTAATATGTGTTGGGTTTCAAATTTGCCTATGCACAACAGCTAGGTCACAACCAATGGTGTTGACAGCAAATTGAGATGTAAGGTAAGAATGTGTACATTCTCAATTGCAGTTCCATTTGTAGTTTATAGCGAACAATTGTTGGGTCTTACTAAGATCCATCTTCTGGATTCTACTGGAGACAACTAAGTTGGGGAGAGTTTTTAATGCTAACTACAGTTTTTAATGCTAACTACAAATTCAAGGATGCCATACTCTGAAAATTGGATGGGAAGCAATAGCTTTCTACTGGAGTGCTTAAGCTATGTCTGTCCTATTTTTAAACTGTGTATTTGTAAATAAACTCACATATTTAAAAATATATAGAAAACTTTAGTGATTCTCTTCCAAAGGAAATCCAGCCTCAGAAGTAATATACCCTTGACTCTCTGAAACTTAGAGTGAGCATAACAATATATCTTTCTTCTAGTATTGCTAGGGTTATTTAAGACATTCTGCTATGACTCCTACAGCGTCAGTAGTTGTCTAAAAATGTATATTTGTATGTAAATGTTTTAGTGTTATATACTGTATATATAAAACTATGATAAATTCTGACACTAAACACAAACATACAACAATATTAATGCTTTATATTTATATTCCCCTGCTCTCACTGTTTCGGATTTCCCTAAGTGGATCACTCTACAGCCAATATCCTATTGCTACTAGATTAGAACCCTTGATTTAGTGTTGTTGTTCAGTCACACAGTCGATTCTGACCCTTTGCGACCTCATGGACCACTGTGCGCCAGGCATTTCTGTCCTCCACCATCCTCCTCAACTTGCTCAGCTCTGTGCCAATTGTCTCTACAATACCATCTAGCCATCTCATTTTTGGCTGACCCATTTTTCTTTTGCCCTCCACCTTTCCCAGCATCAAGGCTTTCTCAAGTGAACCCTCTCTTCTCATTTGATGTTCAAAGTACTTTAGCTTCATCTTTACTATTTGATCTTCTATGGAGCAGTCAGGGTTGATTTCTTCTAAGATTGACCTATTTGTTCTCCTCACTGTCCAGGGGACTCTCAAAACTCTCCTCCAACTTCTTACTTAGGTCTCGCAATAGAATTTTGGCCCATATGTTTTGAACTTCTGTAAGTTTCAACCAGCATTGTTGTTGTTCAGTCGCACAGTCGATTCCGACCCTCTGTGACCCCATGGACCACTGTCCGCCAGGCACTTCTGTCCTCCACCATCCTCCTCAACTCACTCAGCTTTGTGCCCATTGTGTCACAATACCATCTAGCCATCTCATTTTGGGCCGCTCCCTTCTTCTTTTGCCCTCCACCCTTCCCAGCATCAATGCTTTCTCAAGCGAATCCTCTCTTCTCATTTGATGTCCAAAGTACTTCAGCTTCATCTTTACTATTTGACCTTCTAGGGAGCAGTCAGGGTTGACTTCTTCTAAGATTGACCTATTTGTTCTCCTCACTGTTCAGGGGACTCTCAAAACTCTCCTCCAACACCACATCTCAAAGGCATATACAGTATTCTTCTGCGCTCAGCTTTCCTAATGATCCAGCTCTCACAACCATACATTGCCACAGGGAATAGCATTGCTTTGACTATGCAAATTTTTGTTTGCAATGTGATGTCTCTACTTTTCACTATGCTCCCCAGGTTTCTCATTGCTTGCCTCCCAAGAATCAGTCGCCTTTTTATTTCGTGGCTGTAATCACCATCTGCAGTCAGCCTTGATCCTAAGAAAGTAAAATCTGTCACTGCTTCTACTTCTTCCCCATCTATTTTCCAGGGACTGACAGGGCCTGTTGCAATTATCTTGGTTTTCTTTATATTGAGTCTCAAGCCAGCTTTTTCACTCTCTTCTTTCAACCTAATCAGGAGCTTCTTTAGGTCCTCCTCACTTTCTGCCATTAGGGTGGTATCATTTGCATATCTCAAATTGTTAATGTTTCTCCCAGCAATTTTGATCCCAATTTGTGATTCCTCCATCCCTGCATTGAGCGTTGCATAGCCACTGGTAAAAGCTGAGACTCATAGTTCAAATCATTTGCAGTGAGTGGTTGTTATTCATTCCTGCAAGAAAAATCAAGTGCTGCTCTGCAAGACACTGGTGCAATGAAAACTAAATCCTCTTCTTGTTTTCACTATATTGTGGGACCTATACTGCAAGGATCTTACACAACCTTTCTTATCTGCTGTTCTTGCCCATCACAATTATGCCCTTTTGCTATTATGTAAGCACTATTCAGCTAAGAAAATGACTTACTAGCCAACCTTAACTTAAACTATAATGCAAATTATGGCAACAGTGCCTAGCTTTAATTAGATATGCATTTACATATGTATTTCATTAGTTCTTCAAACATTCTGAAAAACCACAAATTTAATGTGTTAAAGTATTGTTCATATAGGGATTTTTGCTACTATTTTAATGACATTAACCAGATGTAATCAAGTATTTTGTCTGTGTAGCACATACTGACTGCAAAGGAAAGTAGGGGGGAAAGAGGAAGATAAAGGTTACTTTGATGAAAAGAAAGGCAAGACTTTAGATCAAAGAAGGAGCATTGTGCTCCTTCAGACATGGAAACAATGGAAGCCTTATGTACCTAATTCCACTGGCAGTTCTAATGCTAAAAGTTTGATAGAAGGAATGGGGAGGAGGGAGGAAGCATTTGTACATGAGAAAATAAAGAACAATTCATACATGCAAGCAGTGGGAAGATTGCTGGTTGACAGGTACTTGCATTTCATTAAAGGAAAGGCAACCTGTTGGAAAGGAAAGGACCTCACAGAGATTAAGGTTTACATTTGATGTGGATTACCCAAGGATATCGTAGAAAACTGCATATAATTTGAAAATATTAGACAGGTGTGCCCCAGTATACATCTTACTGGGAAATGTTCATGTTTATACCACAGATCATGTTCCATAGTTTAACTAGCAAGCTTCTGGAAAAATAAATGAAAAACAAGATTGCTGCAGGGTGAGCAATTAATATAGCTTTTTGAGAGAGAGAAAGCACATTTCCTGGGGCACTCAGATTTCCTTGATTCCCTATGCTGATGTCTCCTGAAGAATTTCATCTGTTGATCAGAAGGTAGGTATGTCAGTGCTAAGAGAGCAGGAACTAGAGCTTATGTCCCAAGGCTATCGGGCTGGTATAATGATGGGCAAACTAGTAATTTTATTTCGTCTAACAATGCTTCAGAGTATAATCACTCATTAATAGTCCAAAATCAGGTAACATTTTGTCAGTGGGACAGATTTTTTTAATAGGAACTTCTGGCCAGAATCCTGACCCATCTTCACTTCATGCATATGTGCATTACACTTGTGCAACCAGATTCCAGACTCTGTCTTTTAGCTGTTACTTATCAGACTATGTCCAAATAGTGTAAAATATTGTCAGGGTAATAAACAAGTGCTTTAATGGTATACAACAAAAAAACATATTCACCAAAAAATTTGGTATGTTAATTTAAAATATACAAATTGGATAGCTGCCGCTATGCAATATAAGACTGGAATAAAAAAAATCTACCTTGGAAGCAGCAGACTTTGCATGTTGAGGTAGTATGTACCAAATAAGCCCTTGGACATCGTCTCAGTAGGAAGTAATCCACAGGCAACACCGTGTCTATAATTTCCAAGTTACTGTATCAACAAAAACTGCTGAAAAAAGCCACTCATATTTTTACAAATACAGTAGATGAAGGGACTACTCCATATGCTTGTTGACTTAAATATGCAACTACTTATCTGATGCTAATTTGAAAGTGAAGCGGGAATTAGAGTTGCAGAAAATATAACTGCTTTCACTGTTTTTATCACATCAATGCATTATCATCTATACAGAATACACCCCAGCAATTGTAGACTGCCTGTACCATGGCACAGCATGGCTCCTTATACATTTACGTGGCTATATAATGAAGACAGGTGGAATGCATCCATTCCTTCAGATGTAACTTAAAAATAATTGAGGGGGTGGTTATTAATCCTTGAACAATAATACCTCTAGCAATGCATTCCAAATTCGACAGAAAAAAAACATACAAAACAACATACATTTGTAGTACACATTAGATAAATATGTGAAGCATGAAATAACAATTCATATGGCACCCTGGCTCCTCAGTCTCCATTTTATGGCATCTTTCCCTTAAGTAAGGTTAATATATCTTTCTCCTTTTTGTCCTTAGCTTTGCTATCTGTGCATGCCTTGTTTAGAAAAGAGGCAAGCAAGCTTTATGGCCCCAAGAACAGCATGAAGTGTTGGCTAGGAGCACATGGATTGTGTATGGCTCCTGGGCGAGTGCAGAACATAGAAACAAGATTAAATCCTGCTGCATTTTATGCCAGCAGTTGTGAATTAGGCCTGTTTGACAATAACATCCAAAACACCAGAACATTCAGAGGTGAACAGCTGGTTCTATCCCTCCATTTTACCTCAGTTCCTTTTCCTCCACCTTATTAAAGGCTGTAGTATATTTATTGAGAACCATTAGTGAACAAGGCACTTTGCAGGAAATAGAGGTGGAGACTCCTGTCCCAAAAGAGTTCAAAACCTAAAAATGGACTTGGAAGATAATAGTGGCAAGGACAGTTTTGCTGGGACCAAATTGACTCCATTTTTTATTTCAGCCATTTTGTATTTCTATAAAGTTGTGTAATGTACCTATAGAATGTATACATAATGATTGACTGTTCTGTTCAAGGCTTCTCTTCCTCACATTTGAGAGAGAGAAGCCCGTCTGCTTTCCTTGATCAAATAAAGTTGCTGAAAGAATCCTGCTGGCCTGATTATTTGATTGAGGTCCAAATAATCGGGTGGTTGCAACATTTTTAAACATAACTTTCTCTACTATTTTTCCCCTTTTCTTTCCCAAGAAGCCTTAGAAAGAGGATTATTTGAAATAGAGGAGTTGATCAAGTCCTCAGGACTTTCGGTTAATAATCCCTAATGGGTGGCGAACCTATGGCATGCTTGCCAGAGGTGGCACTCAGAGCCCTCTCTGTGGGCATCCAGGCAGTCACCCCAGCACAAAGTGTGTCCCGCACTTATGCCCAGCAGCCCAATGGGAACACTTCCGGCTTCCCCCTAGCACAGAGTTCACCTCATCTCCTCTGCCCAGCAGTCCAATGGGAGCATTTCCTCCCTCCCCTGTTGCTCTGTTGGCACTTTGTGATAAACAAGTGGGTTCAGGGTTGCAGTTTGGGGACTTGGTTTCTAAAAGGTTCACCATCACTGGCCTAATCCAGCTCCTCAACAAACTGCAATCCCCCAAAGTGTCTAGAGAAGGGAGACTGTGAAGTCTGGTGAAGAGGTGGATTCCCTCACTCTTTAGTGACATGTAATAGCTAAGGTGTCAGAAAACGACATCTTTTTCCTAATGTTCTCAAAGCTTGGTGAGGTTGTAGTTTCAAATAGGCCTCAGAAAAAATCCTTTGTCTTCTCTGAGCCTCAAGGCTGTGTCACAGACAGCCTGTTTTTCAGTATTTCTTTTCTTTCTAAACTAGCTGAGATCCATGTTATGTCTAGGTGCCAGAACACTCTCTGTACACGTGTGTAAACAATATATTGTTTTGAGAAAGTTATTCTCTGTTGTTCTCTGTTATTTGATTGGCTAAAGCTAAACCACCTGACTAAAAATTCTCCATGTTAGAGAGAAACTGGGGAGTTTGTTTCTGCCTCACCATGGATTAAGACCTGTTTTGATTAGTTAGTTCGTTTCTGTTTCCCAATGGCTTAAGACCCTGGACTGTAACTCTGTTTGCTGGTATGGGATTACTCTTTTCACTATGATTACCTAAAAGATCCTGGACTGTTTTTATTGGACTGAACTTATGGTTATGACCCTCTAATCTGCATTTTTCTATGGACTATCGATGAACCTGGAGAATAAAACAGCTGTTTCTCTTTGAAGATTGTTGTTTTTCTTATCACACACACACAAGGCAATTCGGCTGCATGCTACCAGAAGAAGAAGCCTCCCTAAGTTCATTTGTAAATGCGGCCCAGGTCTCTCAGAGTTGGAAGGTAAGGGTTAAATATGTTCCAGAAATGAGCACATGCTCAGGAGCATGAAGGGGGGGGGGCTTACAGAGATGCCTGGAGTCCGACATAAGGGGAGAAGTACAAGTGGGTCACATTTTAAAAAGAGAAAGAGACAACCTTGCAAGTCTGCTGTCCTGGTGATGGGTCTATGTTTTTCCGGCTGCATATTGAGGAAAAGGAGAACCGCAACCAGACCTTTCTAGAAGGAGGTTTTTGGTAAAGAAAGGGACAGAAAGAGAAGATCTGAGAGTAAACAAAACAGAACAGCAAAAAGAAAAGAAAGAAAGAAGACAAACATTGTTGTGACATCTTAAAGACTAACTCCTGTATTTAAATGTGAGCTTTCGTGGACCAAGTCCATTTCATAGAAGAGAAGAAGAGGCTTCAAAGAGAGAAGAGGCTTCCTAAAGGCACCTGGAACGTGTTTAGTCTCCTAGTTTTGGAAAGAGTAAAGTATTAGGGCCCGACCTGTATCCAGCTATAATATGGACAGCGCCACAGAACAGACGAGGAAGAAAGAAACTGGAAAGCCTGAGGCCTGCTCATCATCTTGAGAGAAATGCCTCCTGGCCATTTTGAATAGGCCCTGGTTAAAAATTTGAATTGTTTTGAAATGGTCACTATGTTAGTCTGTGTTTCAAGCATATCAGAGAGTAAACAAAACAAAAAGACAAAAAAGGCTGTGGTCCTTTAAAGACTAACTGATGTATTTTCATGTGAGCTTTTGTGGATCAAGTCCACTTCATCAGACATAAGAGTGAGACTTCATGGCATCCATTTATACACATCAGGTACAGAAGTACACAAGGGTTGGTTTGAAGACCCTCTAATGGAATCAGAGATCTCCTCCGATAGCCTCCAGTTCACATGGCAGGTATTAGTTAGTTAGTTCATTAGTTCGTTCATTCGTTCCTGTCCATCTTGGATATTAATGATATACTGATGATTATTCCAATTTATTACTAGCAGTAGTGATAAATCTGGTTGTCCTTGCCTTGTGTAACTACAATGAAAAGGCTGAAAGTGAAAAGGGAACAATAAAATAGTGGTTCAGTATTATTTACTCTGTCAGCTTTAGCTGTTTACTGCTTTCTTTCATTTCCTAATTGGCTGGAAGATAAGGGGATATGTTGGGATTAAAGATAATTTGCAATAATTTAATTTCATACATAGTTTGCTTTATCAACCTGCAGGGTGGCCCATAAGTCCCTACCCGTCCATAAGTATTATAACATTTCCCCCATTTTTTTCAGAGAAATATGGCCAATTTAAGCCCATTTACACTTGAAGACCATATTGTGGGTACATGAGTGAAGAATACTGGTGACACCCTGGATACAATAAATGGCAAATTTAGAGAAAGATTCAAAAGGGACTTACAGGCCACCCTGTATATAAGGAGAAGTTACCTTACAAATTCACCTACAGTGTTAGTCTCAGAGCTTGGAGGCAACTTATTTCTGTAACAAATTACTTTTGCAATGAGTTATGGGGGGGGGGGGGGAATAACAGTGAGTTAGAATGAGGTTACTTTTTTGCCTGCAGTAATAATGGCTGTGATTTACTACTTTTCACTAGAGCCAGGATGATGTTCTGGCATTTAAATATTGGAGAGCATGGAACGATGTTTACCTTCCCACTGAAGTGGTACCTATTTGGGGTTATCTCCCTGCCGATTATCTGGCAGGACATTCCACCGGTAATGGAGTAGACCATACAGCCAGTGACTCAATGCCAAGTGTTGAGTTTTGCGGTAAATAACCTGACTCCCTAAAGGGGCCAATGGCTATGGATAGATAAGCCCCTTTAGGTGGGGTGATGCCCACCACTGGAAACCACCACATTGGGGCAAACGGCAAAATGAGCAGAGGAGGAACCACTTCACTATTCTGATTCTCAACAGTCATGGAGGCAGAAGAGGCTATGCCAGATGGACTGGCTATGAAGGCAAATCTTGTTAATATTCTCAAGGCTGTTGCAGTCCATTGCAGTCCCGGTGTTAAATCCTACATGTCTCATTTCATACATGCCACAGGAGATGGCTCCATGATCGCAGTGTGTAGGTCACTTCATGGCAAACTGGGACTCAACTTAAACAAATTCATGCCAATGGCATTTTTCATGAAAATGATTTTTTTTGGGGGGGATGTATACTCGGATATGAGTACCTATCTACGGTACCTATCTACTTGCAATTTCTTGCTTTTGAACTGCTAGGTTGACAGCAGCTGGGACAGAGATGGGAGCTCACTCCATCATGCAGTACTCAGGCCTTGAACTGCCAACCTTCCAGTCATCAAGTTCAGCATCTTAACCACTAAGCCTTCAGGTACTGAGGTCCTAAACTGTAAGGTTTGCATAGTTTGCTGCAGTTAATCTACATGGTGCAAGGTTCCATCTCAACTGTGTGGTCAGATGCACCCCATACCTCTGTCATTAGCCATGGCAAGATAAGCAGACCTTTCATGAAGATAGATAGGTTTCTGGCTATCTTTGAGATGCATAAAATCAACAAAGCCTGTTTAGTTAGTTAGTTAGTTAGTTAGTTAGTTAGTTAGTTAGTTAGTTAGTTAGTTAGTTAGTTAGTTAGTTAGTTAGTATGTAGGTAGGTAAAAAAGAATTAATGGATTTTTTCCACTTTCTAATCCCTCACAGCATTCTGTACATCTATTTGCTATCAGCTGTGGCTTCGATTGGCAATCAAAGAGAAAAGGCAAATAAATATTTCCCCACTCCTTGTCGATCTAGTGCTAGGACAAGTTGATAACAGGGAAAAACATTGGCACTTTCCTTCTCTCTGTAAAGAATCAGAGAAAGGGTAAATTAAAAACATCCAATAAGCTGACAGGCTCATTATCTGTCAGCAAACCAGATGTTGACAGAGGAAGGTGCCTTTGTTGCCTCTATTAAACAGTCTCACAAGTGCCCAAAAGACATCATTTTTCTCTGCAGTCTTAAAAAGTTCTTTAAAAAACCATTGAGAGGGAAATTGGGGTGCTCCAGCATCAGTGAAATGCAGAGTGACCCCTGAGAAAGACTGCTTGAGGTTCCCATTTAGACATATTCAAACCTTTACCCTAAAATTCAGGCTTGGAAAGAACAGCACAATTATCCTTTCATTTACTTTAGAAACTACATTTATACAAATTATCTTCAAGTGTAGAGTTGTTTTAAAGCAATTTGTTACATAACTTCGTGCATTTCTTATATTACAACCACATGTAATTTATTATCTCATAAGCTATTTATGAAATTACATTGTATTACTTGTTATGTTCATGGGCAGGGAAAAGAGAGAAACAACATAGTGCTTGGACTGGGCTGCCTCTCATTCTGATTTGCAGTGTTTCAGGAATGGAAGGTGATTGGAAAAGGAACAGAATTTCTTGACACCAAGTTTAACTATGGAATGCAGATGCTTTTCCTCACATTTTAGTTTTATTGACATCCTGATTTTGTGATTATAATGTGGTTTCCATTTAGACTTCTGGCCTCTGGGTATTTTTACTTACAAAGGTCAAAGAGCTGGTAATTCCTTGTGTTCACACAAATGGTGTCAATAGATTGATTTTGATAATATTATTTATAACATTTAAGATTCTACATTTATTATATTTTAAATAAAGTCCTACATCAGCCTTTATTTGACAGGACAGTTATGAACAGTGATGGGATGTCACCGGTTCCAGACGGATCTCTGAAACCGGTAAGACCAATCCCGGAGGGTTCTCCGTGAGGGGAAGTCCACTTTTGGGGCGTCCGGTTCCGGACGCCTGACCGAAAGAAAAAAAAAATTAAAATCGGAGCGAAAATGGCTCTAATTGACTGCGCATGCGCAGAAACTCAATCTGACGCATTGCACATGCGTCAGATTGAGTTTCTGCGCATGCACAGTCAATTAGAGCCATTTTCGCTCCGATTTTCAAAACATTTAGAACTTTCAGGGCAGCGGCGGCGGCAGCAGCCCTCTGAGGGGGGCACCTCCCCGCGGCACGTTGAGGGCTGCCTCGGCCGTCCGCTGCTGACAAGCCCCATGCCCTGGGGACGCCCGGCGGGGTACACCGCTGCCGCCGCCTCCGCCGGGCGCCTGTGGGCCGGGTGCCTGCACCCGCCGTCCACAGCCGCCGCCCGCCGCCGCCGGAGCTGCCGCTGCCTGAATCCCTGTGGACTCCTTCTTGGGTCGGTCCCTTTTGAGCTCGGCTGCCGCGCGCTGCGGAGGAGGAAGCTGTAGGCGGTGGCGGTGCGGCATGGGGACGGCCCAGGGAGGCGCGGCAGCCGCGGCTGCCCGTCGCCCCTCGCCATGGCCGGAGCCGGGCTAAAAAGGTACCGGCCCAAGGAGGACGCCACAGGGGTGCAGGCAGCTCCGGCGGTGGCGGCGGCTGTGGACAGCAATCGGGGTGCCGGGTCCCAAGAAAGGTAAGCGAGGGGTTTTTATTTGGGGTGGGTGGGTAATTTATTTGTGTTTTGGGTGGGTGGTTGTTTTTATTTTATTTATTTATTTGTGTCTGGGTGGGTGGGCTGAGAGGGAGGGGTGTGTGTGTATGTTTATTTTTATTTTTTATTTATTTTTATTTTGGCCCCGCCCACAACGTCGTGACGTCATGACATCGGCCGTGACGTCATGACGTCATGCCATTGGCCACGCCCATGACGTCCGTGACGTCATGGCGTGGTAGTAGAATTTTTGTCATCCCATCACTGGTTATGAATGTCTGCTTCTTATCAAGCAAAAGTTCAAGCCAACTTGCAGACCTTGCTAGAAAAACAATACAGTACACGGATTTCTATGCCTAGAGTTTTCACTGTACTTATGGAAATAACATTTCAGTTAGTAGGATGGTTTGGCATTCCTTACCCATGTTATGATGGCCTGTGCTGCTGTGTTGGCGTATCTGAGATGGAGGGAGACAGTTGGAATGCTACCCTGTTGCTTAGATGAAGAAAAGGTCTTTCTGTGTTAATTTACAGAAATACCGAAAAACTATATAGTTGCCATTTTATGTTAGAACCCTTACAATAAAAGGTAGAACAAAGCAGCATGAATTAATTTAGCTCGCTTATCCTTTTTAGATTCAATAGAAAGCAAGCCTATTCTGGAAGAAAATTAGTATTCACAGATAATATATTATTCTCTTGTTCTTTGACTATTGTCAAACCTTTTCTTTGTTCCAGGAAACTTTTCCTTCCTTCCTTCCTTCCTCCCTCCCTCCCTTCCTCCCTTCCTTCTCTTCCTTTTAGAGCATTGCAGAATTTAAATTATGGATGTACGTATATAGAATAAAGCTAAAATTCAAAACAAATTAAAATATTAAAATTTTTGAAGTGTTAGCCATGTTCAGTGGTGGGATGTCAAAATTTTTACTACCCCACCATGACATCATCACAGTGTGGGCGGAGCTAACATCATGACATCATAGGCAGAGCCAATGTCATGATGTCATGATGTTGTGGGCAGGGTCAAAGAAAACAAATTTAAAAATAATATAAAATCAAATAAAAATAAGCACACACATACACACCTCAACACACACACACACACACACACACACACCACAAACCCATAAATAAATAAATTAAATAAATAAATAATACATTAAAATACACACACACACCCAAACACACACACATCCACAACACAAATCAACCAGAGCTTTTAAACCAGAGCTAAGCTTATTCTGGCTAATCTTTCTCACACTAGGTCAGATGGAAGGAACTACAGAAAGAACTCACCACAAGATGGCTTCATTTTGGCACTTTTCAACAGTTAAATAAGTTAGGTACTAAGTCTTTGGCTAACCAGTTCTCTAGGATATCTAGGGGAGAAGGCTATAGGGAGCTTCAGGCTAGCAGCTTCTCTTCCTCCTCCCCACTTGGAAGGACAGCAAGGAGGCCATGCATACGCACCAAGCACTGTAGGCATGCATGCACACCAAGTGCTTGGCGCGTATGCGCAGTGGGGGAACCAGTGAAAAGGTAAGACACGAAGGTGGTTCTCCCCAAAAGGTGCAACCGGTTCTCCAGGACACTGGGGAAAGTTACTACCGGTTCTGGAGAACTGGTGAGAACCTGTTACATCCCATCACTGGCCATGTTAGTCTGTGCAAGCATATTAGAGAGTAAACAAAACAACAACAACAAGACAAAAACATTGTGGCACCTTAAAGACTACCTGCTGTATTTTAATGTTAACTTTCATGGATCAAGTCCACCTCATCAGACATAAGAGTGAGACCTCATAACATCAATTTATACACATCGGGTACAGATGCACACAGTGGTTGGCCAGGCTAAAAGAAAAGTTGCATTGTAGCTTTTTACAACGGGCAATAATGGAAAATCTCCTGTTGTTATTCATAACTTGCCCCTGCTGAGTTGTAAAAGTTAGGTAATAAAACTTCTCTTGCAAGCTGATTGATCACATCCAAAGGATGGTTACAAAACAAACATTGTGGCATTACACATTTGCCAATGAGTTAGGATTTATTGACAATGGTTTGAGTGACTCAGGCAAAATTGTAGTAAGAAACCTTTGACTTATTATTCTTGTTGTTCGATTTTTATGCTGCCCCACTTGCTTATAGCGACTCTGAGCGGCTTACATTGATTTATATTCAATCGCCTGAGATGGGTGTTTATCATATGCATGTACTTAATCTCTGTTGTCTCTTTCTGGATCCTAGTCTTGTAATATTTCTGCTCCAGAATGGCAACTTTCAAATCTTGTGTCCAGGTAGATTAAAGTGTCGAGGTAGATTAATGCCATCTCTTGCCAAAAATACCTGCCTGTGCCCTACATGGGACAAATAGGACAATCTTTATGTAAAGAGTTAATGGACATTAATCAGACATCAAGAATTGCATTGTACAAAAACCTGGACACTGTACCCAAAGAAGAAATGGTTTTCCAACTGAATCAAGTGCCCATTTAGTGAACAGTGTAGACAGGCTCACAGAAAAAGATGGCTTGGAGAAAAAAAGGTGAGCCAGAGAGAAGCCACAGAAAGGCAAAAAGAGAAGTGCCACAGACAGAAAGAGAAAGAAGGAAAAATAAAGTGAGGAGCTGCAGAGAAAATTAGTATTAAGTATTCCAGCACATCATTGATTGAATGGGGACAATGAAGGAAATCTCAGCTTTTGGGTCTTTGAAAAAGAACTTGAGACATCTTTTGAGAGGTTTACACTGGAAGCACCATTTGACAACTGCAGAGCTCCCATATATGCCATTTCCAGCACCTGCAGGTTCTGGAGTAGCATATATGGGGGCATGCTGAAGAAACCCCTGAAATGGGCTGAAAAGGGTGGGGTAGGGGCTGGGACAAAAGTAAATTAAGTTGACCAGCCTGCCCCCAGATCATCCCAAAGAGCAGGCCTAAAACCTGTCTGGATGGACACTTTGGCTTCCTCTTCTTATTTTTCACCTCCTAGGTGAATATTGGCTCCTGGAGGGACCAACTCAAATACCCCAGCTGACTGCAGCAACACTGAGTGAGTGTAAGTCTGACTTGCTCTGGAATTTTTTGGGGGGAAACGTTTTTATTGAGAATGTACTATCACTGACACCAGGCAGGAGTGTGAGGCTCTGACCATTGAACTTTTTGACACAGCATGGGTACTGGGTATCCAAGGCCAAAGCCCAGTTGATCCAGCAGAAAGTGAGATTCCTGGAGCATGACCTGATTAGGGGAAAAGAGGTACTGGCCCTAGAAAGGAAAGAGGCCACTGCAAAAATCCCAATGCCAAAGACTACCAAAGAGTTGCGAATGTTCTTGGGACTAGCAGGATACTGCCTGGATCCCAGACTTTGGAGTAATATCCCAGCCTCTCTTTGCCATTTTGCCAGAGGCTCAGGAGATACAGGCTAAAGTGCTCTCCTAACAAAATGAAGTAAAAAAGGGCTGTGATTATTCTGAGACAGACTGACTTCAAACCTAGCCCTGCAGATGCCTGACCCAGACAGACCATTTATCCTCTATTTGAATGAAAGGAAAAGAGTAGCTAAGGCTGTCCTGGTACAGAAGATGTCGGAGGCAGAAGGAGAGGTTAGGTTTGCAGATGCTTCATTGTATATTGTGGAGAGTAAAGTAGAACCCCCGTAATGAAAAACTCAGTTCCATGGAGCTCTTTGCTATGTGGTTCCCCCCCCCCCCATTATGCGGTTCCCTATGGGAGATGCCCCACATAATGGGAAAAAAGGTTCATTAACCGGGGTTCCCATTAAATGGGTATACCCCAGTTACCAAAAACACTGCATAATTTTTTTGTTTTGTTATGCAGGGTATTGCCATTGCAGAATGAACACTTCATTGTGCGAATTTTTTGCTATACGATGTGTTTGTTATGCAAAGTACCACTGTACAGTATTAGAATAATGGGATCAGCTGTAGTGGGGAAGGACGGAATGATAGTCAGGGAAGGTTCATTGCCATCAAAATTCACAATTCAAAATGCTAGGAAATGGCTCAAAATTCTAAGCAAGAAATATCTAGGGAACTTGTTGAAAAATAGTTGTGGCAATTGCTTTGTGGTTTGGGTGAGAAGTGATTAATTGATGAAAATGTAGTCAGTTTCTGGGAATTTCTCTTGCTTGAAGTCTGTTTATGAATGGGAGTAAGCACAAAAACTGATCCTGGAGATCATCTTAACTGCTTGGCATCCATTTTTCTGCTGGCAACCTAGATACAGTATTGTGCTGTTACTCACTTCTCGATTGCTTGACTAGTTTGCGTTGAGAAAGCATTGTGTTACAGTGGCTCCAAACTTGCCTGGCTGATCGGTCTCAAAGGTAGCTGAGAAATTTGTGGTCTGGCCTTTAGGCCCTTTGGGTACAAAATTTGTTATTTTAACAGCTGTATAAAACCTCTGCTAATAGCTGTTGAGAGGTTTGGGCTGTAGTATTACCCATATTTGGATGACATACTTAGCATGCCCATTATAACCCCCAGTGTAATTTACTCATTACTGCCCTTATTTTGCTCCCAGCATCAAGAGAGTGGAAGAAAGCTTTGCTGATAATTTAAAAATCCCTCAGTCAACCTGAATGACTGACACCTATGAGTTGCCACTGACACCATAACTACCTTTGGGTATTAATTGCTTTCAACCTTTCAAGATGTACATGTACATGTTTCAAACCTATAATATGTACACCAGGGCTTTGCCTTTAGTTGTTTCCTAATGACACAGAGGAATAGGCTGTTTTAATAGTGTGTTGGTATTTTCCTTGATGGAGAAGTACTTAGTACTTCTCAACATATGTAGGTATCATGTATTCAAAATATTTTTTTTTACTTCAAGAAGACCCAAGATAGCTTACAATACTAAAACATAAAATATTGAAAAAGAATTGCTAACCCGTGTTCTAATTGTTCAACTTCTCATTTGACTCCAAGTACAATTCCAAGGGTGATTTGTTGTTGCCTGGAAGCAGAAGTGGTGGCAATAACCGAGAGTGTATTTTACTATCTTCAGTTGATATGTCATCAGTGATCCTATATAAGCTAAGCAAACATAGGTTCAGTTATGCATGCCTCACTAACATCTGGACTGTACTACTTTAATGAGATCTGTATGAGGCTGCCTTTGAAGATGGTTCAGAAATGTCAGCTGCTACAAAAGATGATCACTTGTGTCCCTGTGGAAGCAATTTGCTTCCTTGGCTGTCCTTATGTTTCTAGACCCATTTCAAAGTTGTGGCGTTAACCCTTAAAGTCTTAAATGGGCTTAATCCAGGTCATTTTAAGGACCTTATACAAACTTGGCTCTTTGGCTATAAACAGAGATGAGCACTGAACCCTAAAGTTGGATATGACTGGCTTTAGAGCAAGGGTGAACTTTACCTTTACCAACATTACATTAATCTTTGTAGGCAAATTGCTTAGATGCTGATTGCATCTCACACCCAGAAATACAAAAGGCAAGTTGTTAATGAATGGCAATTTGTTTCAAAGACTTATGATATTTCCCTTGTACAAGTGTAAGTTGGTAATTTATTTATTTATTTATTAGTCGTACTTATCAACTGCCCTTCTCACTGAGGTGACCCAGGGTGGCTCACAATTCATTAAAAAAACACTCTTAAAAACATTCCTAAAAACCCTCAATTTAACACTTTTCTGGGTAATATCGCTACTTATAATTTAACTGGCTTGTTTTAACATTAATTAAATTTAAGGTGGTTTTGTAATTTTTTGACATTTCATTTTGTTGCTTTGTATTGTAGGCTGCCTTAGGTAGAATACATTCATTAATGTGAAAATATATTTTAAATAAATGAATAGGTGAAGATGTGCAATTTTATATATTCTGATATTTCTTCAATATTTTTAATAGATACCCCTCATAATTGTTGATACCCAGTGTGGTGTAGTGGATAGAATGATGGGCTAGGATTCAGGAGACTTAGGTTCAAATCTCCACTCAACCATGAAAACTCACTAGGCCTGTGGAACTGGTAAAATTGTTCCTGAAGTATCTCACTAATATTGAAAGCAGTGGTGGGATGTCAAAATTTTTACTACCCCACCATGATGTCATCACGGTGTGGGCGGAGCTAACATCATAATGTCATGACATCGTGGGCGGGGCCAAAGAAAAAATTAAAATTAAAAATAAAAATAAGCACACACACACACCCCTCAACCCACCCACCCACAACACAAACCCGTAAATAAATAAAAATTACATTAAAATACACCCCCCCACCCCCCCCAAACATAAATCAACCCACTCACCCCAAACACAAACCCGTCACTTACCAGTTAGTATAAGTGCCTGGGCAGTACCATGTTGCAAGATGGATATGGTCATCGTACCAGTTCTCTAGGATAATATGCCTTAATGTAAATGTAAAACAGCTGTACCTCCTTAAGGGTTCTCCAATTGGAACTGCAATTGGAACAGCACAGGTGTAGCTTATTGATGAGGTAACTCCAAGACTTTGCTTAAAAACCCCAAGCCAGGCTGCTAGGCCTGCCAGCCGCCAGGCCTTTTTAGTAACTGTGGTAGTACGTCAATATAGGTAAAGGTATTAAATACACATTAAAATACACACAGACACACCACATCCAAAGGTGAGTCACTTACCCTGGGGAGCAGGCTATAGGGAGCTTCAGGCTAGCAGCTTCTCTTCCTCCTCCCCGCTTGGGAGGACAGCAAGGAGGCCGTGCATACACGCCAAGCACTGTAGGCATGCATGCACACCAAGTGCTTGGCATGCATGCGCAGTGGGGGAACCAGTGAAAAGGTAAGCCCCGTAAGGTGTTTCTCCCAAAAGCTGCTACCGGTTCTCCAGGACACTGGGGAAAGTTGCTACCGGTTCTGGAGAACTGTTGCATCCCGTCACTAATTGAAAGCCTTATCAGGGTGGCATAAGGCAACATAATGACTCTTAATATAATATGCTGAATTGTTATCACACAAAAAAATGGCTGGATTATCACACAATAATAGTGGCTTCTAGTGGTACACAGAAAGAGCCTCCTCAAAGATTGTGGCATATTTGAACCACAATTTGGCATACCCCAGGCAATAGCAACCTTGAAGGCTGCTTCATTTTGGCAGTTTAAATTCTGAGCTAGACATGGAAAAAGAAGAAAAGACAAGAAAAAAGTGGCATCTAAGCAGAACTTTGTCTGACAGGAACTGTCCTATGAAGAGGCAAATGTCTTTGTGCCTCCCATGGTTGATGGGCCATCTACAGCCTGAAGTAACCGCAGGTGTGACTACAAGAAAAGAAAGGTGTGTGTTTGATTACACCAGCAGGGAACACTTGGTTAGAAGTGATCTCCATTAAAATGTCCCTCCATTAAAGTGGCCCTTCCATCTGTGAGAAAATAGCTCAAGCCCTGTCCAAAAAAGTAGTAGCAGTACTGCTTTGCCAAAAAGATCCAATTTGGGCATAAATCAGAGTTGAACTGGAGCTATATTGCCTGTAGGTAGTGATTGTTAGGTAGAAGCTCACAGTGCAATATGCTACAAGTGGTCCACATGCAAGCTATGTGCTTAGTGAAAAGTGGGACAGAAAATCAATTCAATCTACCCCTTCACACACGTACATCATCAGAAGTGAAGCTTAACATCCTTTGCAAATTTCTTGAGTCATTTATTAGCTTTGTTGTATTTTGCTCAGGAAGTACTGCATACATTTGGACAGAGCAGGAGTAGCTTTGGCTGTATTCTATGAGGTGAGCTAAAGCTGAGAAATCTCCACAGCAATACCTGGCTGATCTTTTTCCATATTAGTCCATATCAATCATTTCCCTCCAAATATCAGTCAAAGCCTGAAATCCAGTAGTAGGTTTCAGCTAACATGGGCCTATTTAATCCACAAGGCTTGCCCAAGTGTTGACTTACCAAATACCCACTTATTTAGTGAGACAGCTAAAATTGTAAGTTATACTGTTTCTCAGCCATAATGAGTTATTTTTCTTTATTAAGCATTTTTACTTGTAATTTCAGTCTATTTGAGTTGGCATATAGTACTGTATTCAGAATTACTCACTTTCTCTCTTGATTTCACTTCCTGATAATCAAAATTGTACTCCTGATTAGATTACATTCTGCAAATTCCTTGGGTAGCATGTTTATGTACATGAAAAATATTTTTGTCAAGTATATCTTTCCTTGGATAGCATCAACTTAGAATAAAGGTGATGGGGTTTCATGAGTTCTTAGACAAGAATGTATGTCAGCTCTTCTTAGCTTGCCTTTGCCCTGCCCCTTTCCTAACTTGATATTTTTCTCACTTCTAATCTTTATATGGATTTGCTTCATTCCAGCCTGTTTTTATAATTTAAAAGCACTTGCAAAGAGAAACTCTTTCTATATGCCCACATATATTAGTAGGGTTGCTAGCTTTTGGTATCATCATCTAGAGATGCTACCTGTGTGTGTGTGTGAGGAAGAGTGCGCATGAGAACACATACTAAATGACATTACAACTGCATGTTGGTTGTATAAAATGGAACTGTCTTTTGGGGGAAGTATTAATTCTGAGCAGTCATACTCCCCCCATTTCTTCTACTCTTCAAAACTAATAGTGGAACATATTAAACAATATACAACAGAGAAGAATGCAAATAAACTTTAGCCTACACAGTCCAGCAAAGCATTTAACCACCCACTTGAAAAATACTAAATTTTTGTACACAAAGAATGCTAGCTAGTTTCATCCGTCCTTCCAGGCACTCATGCACTCTAGCACACACAAACACAAAACCTGATCCTTGTCTTTATATCTGTGAGGTTGGAGTTCTTGCTAATAAAGGAGCTTTTCCCATGATGCAGCGTGATAAGGATTGGCCTACATGTAGCCCAGCAAGCCACTGCTGATGTTTCCTTGATTAGGTGTCTTATCTTCCATTGAGCTGCATCTGATGAAGGTTGCTGACAGCGTAATGGCAGGGAAAGCGTCGGACAGCTCCATAAAATGGCAGCTATGTTATGACATGTCAGCCAGGACTTGGTGGATGGTAAGTTGGCGCAATAGCCTCTTTTTTTCCCTTCCTGAAGTTTTTCCCCCCTCTAAACTCCTCCTTCATTGGTGTAATGCACATGTTATAAAGTTCACAACTGAGTACAAACTTTCAAAGGCAAGTTCAGTTACTCTGCAGGACTTAGAAGCCTCATAGTTTATTAAATAGGGTTTCTGTTTCTATTGTACCAGGGCCACAGGCAGTGTTTTTTTGAAAGACAGTGAGGCAGTAGGAAGAGTTTATCCTCTCTTATTTAAACAAGGAAACAAGCAAACAGACAAAAAACCCTTCGCAAATGTCAGTTTTACTTTGTGCCCAAGCTAGCTGGGTGTGAGAATGGAGACCTAGCAGCAATCACAGAAAATAGAAAGCAGCAATGTCATCAGGTTCTTTACTAATTGTTCTTGAGTTGTTCCTAAAACAGAGCAATCTGCCTGTTTATTCCGTTTCTTCTGAATAATTGTTTAGAAAATGCATTGTATCACGTTGCAAGCAACCTCCTAATCAGTATGCGATTGTCCCCCACACTTCGCTTAATTTGGAATCCTCCTCCCTTTCAATGAATACAGTAAGTGGAGCAACTACTGATTAATATGCTGCTTGGCATAATTAAATTTACTTAATGAAGCTATGCATATTAAGTCCATTCTTTGTCTGGGCAAGGAAGAGAGGGTTTCTTTTGGGAAGAGGAGTTTCATATTTACACAGCTGCAACTGAAGAAGAAAGCAAAGCTGGAAGACAGGGCTGAACATAGGAAGAGAGAACTTTTATAATATTACGGAGAGAAGGAGTTGGGAAGTTTCTTTGAGCAAGATCCCAGGATCAGGAATGAGCGGTTTGGGAAAGAAAAGCTTGTCTCTTCACCCGTGTTTTCATGAAATTTTATTTGTATGGTCAATTTGTTGCCTGGACAATAGCCCCTTGTACAAAATAGCCATGCTATGAATGAGTTCCTTTTGCTGCCAAACTTTCCATTATGAATATTAATTTCATTCCTGGCTTGCTTTGTCTGTTCATGTATTTTTTTTTATTCCATTCATTCCCCCTTTGATTGCCTTTCCCTGTTTGTCTGGATAATTATTATGCTTAATGGATGGGCTGTTTTTTTCACAATTAATACAGTGCATAGACAATAGACACTTTATTCATGGCCAGTGGGTATGAGAAGCACTAGTGGACAGCATGTCCCAGCTCTTGGACAAGAGGCAGCTCCGTGATTCTTAGTGCTTTCGTTCCTATACCCGACTGCTTTGCAAGGATTTATTCTTGTTTATTTATTTCCCTCCCTCAAATGGTGGACTAAAGGACTATTTTCATTGAAAGGATGCTTTTTTCCCCCCTTGTAAATTTCTCGTAGAAGGAAGAAAACTATTTCTACTTGTTGAGCTCTTGTGTGCTGAGTGATCAAATTAATGTAGTTGCACAAAGAAAAGTAGCCAGTGATTAAAAAGTGGTTTAGTTGAGTCTGTGTTTTTAATTTGGCATTAGGTCTTGGTGAGAACAGATTGCTGTTTAACGCTTTAATCAGAATTTGGTGCTTGCTGCCTCAGTGTGCATGTGTGCTTGTTATTTAAGTAAGCTATTAAAGTAATGCAACAATGTCGATAGAATGATATTAAATGTATGTTGTGACAGATTTAATTAAATTACTGCATGTTCACAGATCTTTTTGAAAAGTTAATATGCTTCAGTTTTACTAAAGGTTTCTTTAAGGACAGCTTTCCAATAATCTGGCATTGCTGAAAGAAAATCAATACTTTCACTCATGAGTATTTTATTAGGAAGTATTATCTTTACAAGGCAGGTAATTAATATAATGTATAACTGATAGTTTGTTATGCAAATTTAATTGTATAAAAGTGTTACGGGTAGCTAAGTATGCATTTCTTATGGGTATGTATACTGAAGTGAGGAAATTTATCACAGTTATTTTAGAAGTTCTGTGTTAAGTGATGAATCATAATACTTCTGCAAATACAGATATATTCTTTCGCTTTGTAATAATTTGTAGTGTTCACAATTTTAGATATGAATTATTTATTCAGTAAGTTTATAGGAATGTAAATAAACAACATTGTATTTCTAGGGAAAACTTACAATGTGGTGCTCTTGTTTGTGTCTGTGACTCAGATTATCATCATGTGAGTATTGAACAAGTGTGTGTAAATTGAAATGTTAAACATATTTTCTTGGAAGCAAATCCCACTAAAATAAATGACACTTACTTATGAGCACTCTTAGAATATTGTGTTTGAAAGCATATTTGTAATTTGTAATAATGTATTTAGAATGGGATGTCAGAGGGATTTCCTGTTCACTTGTTTTGGTATAATCCTATTCACTAGAATGCCACTAAAATTTAAACATCCGTAAAAAAAGGTACTTAAATTTTGGCAGGTCTGTCAGTATACATTTATGTTGATGATAAAGACATCAGATGATCAACATTCATGTGCTTTCATATCATTGGCCACTTAAGATGTTTAAAGTCGTCATTTATTTCAGTCTCTTCTTTCTGCTGATTTCATTTACTTTAAAGATTATGGTTGGAAGACAATGGACTATTTTAAAAAGATTAGAGATTACTATTATTAAATAAAAAGGTTTTCTTCCTTGTCTCTCCTTGTCAGTTATTTCTGTGTTGCAGAGTTCTGGTCCCTCCTTATTAGCATTTATTTGAATAGTTTATTCAGCTTTGTTGACAGACAAAAGAAGAGGTCACAAAATAGCGGTAGGTATACTTTTTATTCTAAATGATTTTTAGACTTATATGCAAAATATTTTTTTAAGAAACATGAAGGGGAGAGATAAGATATGAAAATACAATTGAAGTTCAAGGAAATGTCTTCATAATTAACTGGATGTTGGTGAAATAATCTGTTAAAATTGTGTGTGTTGTAGTTGTCAAATAGAGATTACCAATCTTGTTGCACAAATCTTATATTTATTATTTGTACTCATTAACTTCTTAAGGACTTGGCTTTAATTAGAAAAATTACTTTTCATTATGTTGCATGGTATAAAATGCACCCCTCAATAACTTGAAAAAGACTTTAGTTAAAATCAGAGATTTGAAATATTGGAGTTTTCAGTAAAAGTTCGTGCGTTTATCTATGAGATTTTCTAGCTACATTTTACCCTATAAAGAAATGTTTTAAGTCTTCTCAGTGTTATTCTGTTATTTTATAGCAATAAACACATGAAAATATATTAAACTGTTGAGTGTTCTTTTTAAAAGTGGCAGGTCAAATTTTACTTTAGATTCAATGAAATCAATGAGAAGGTATAAATATTTTGCCCAGATTCTACAGGACTTTTGCTTTTAGAGAAATATCAGTAACAGTTCAGAAGAATTTCAGTATGTCTTGCTGTTTAGAGGCATAAATATGCAGAGGTGAACATTTTGGTTTATTTTCTGATTACAACAATGCTAACAAATAGTGTGCCAGTGAAACTTTTATTCTCGCTAATTACTTAACGTATAATTTAAAACTTTACTGTCAGTAATTCTTTACCACACAAGTAATTTTGAAGTAAACCACATTGTGACTATGTTTTGTGTGTTGTATTTATTGAAGGAGTGAATTTAGAAGGCTTCATCTGTAAACCACTCTTATATCTGTAGGCTGCTGTCAGAATCTCCCGAATATGCATTTTTCAGATATGCATTTTTCAAATATTAACATTTGTGGGTTTTTTTTGTTTCAATCAGAATGTTTCAGTTGACACTTAACAATTATAAATAAATTAGATGTGACAACTTAGACTTCTAAATATTTTAATCTCATGTGCTTTGAGATTCTGGATTGTTAACAGTTGTTTTTGGTTGGGTAATCAGATAAGGATTGCAATCCTTTACACATAAACCACAAAGGAGGGCATATTTCCATGTGTATATATATGTGTCATTAAGTTTCTTTTAGCGCATACTGTGTAGGAGAAATCATTCTCATGGTCTCAGGGACCATTTAAAATTCACTTTAATTCTGCAGAACTACTTCTTGCTCTCACGAGAGGTGCCTTATAAACTGTGGATATAAATATACTTGTTCTAGGACAGTTCTTGCTTCCCTAAATAAATTGAATGTAAAGTTTACATTTATTGGTACATTTGTCAAACATCAAGGCTATGGTAACAGTTTCAGTGTTAAGATGTATGCAATAACCTTACCAAGGTAATAGTTCATAGTAGTTTCAACAGGAAGATGAGCTGAACTATTCAGTCTTTCTTTATGCTAGCTGCATTGATTAAACTCTGCATTTTTTCAGATGACTTGATTAATGGTAATTCAATATGAGATTAATGTGAGTACTGTTAACATCACTTTCGTCTATTTAATCTGTTTCTTTAAAGCATATTCAGACAGGTGTTTTACTGAATGACATTGGATTAGATTTTGAATGATTTCTATATAGACTTAATTTTAAAAACCTTCCACTTGTGATCCACTAGAATAGGGGTTCTCTATGTTTTCCAGCCATGGGCCAGACCACACCCACTCAGACAGCTGTGTGGGGTGGACTGGTGCCATAAAATGTGTCCACGGCTGCCGTAAATTTATTTACAACAGCCACATACTCATTTAAGGCTGTAGCAAATAGCTGATTCCATCGGCAGCGGCTGGAGTGAGGTTGGGGGCCAGATTATTTGGTGTCACAGGCCAGATCCGTCCCATGGTTGCAAACTCCTGCACTAGAAGTTCCTTCTTGTAAAAGATGGAAGTGGGAGGATTTCCCCCCTCAGTTTCTTTTCCCCTTGTGGTCTTTTGGCAGGCAGTAAGCTACACTGCTTAAAAAACTGTGAGACACTCTGCTCTAATATTGTGTGGAACTATGCATACATCAGAGGCTCTGCAATAAAAATAAATATACTTCAGTCCAAGCATTGCAAAGTGTTCCACAGCAGACTCTCTACCTGTGTGACTGGATGATCTTAAGTGGACTGGATTTTGGCTGAGGAATCTCTACTTGTGTGACAATACGAAATAGAATAGACTGGATTTAGGTTGAGGGACATGTTTTATTGTTATACAGTAGTTTGTCATCTTTTCACTCTCACCCCACTTTTTTTCTTTTTTGTGCAGCTTAACAATAGCACATACCTTGGCTAAATATGTGTGCTTTCCCCCCTTCAGAATAAGATCCCCTCTGGACCAGGCATGTTTCTTTTGTCTCTGCTTTGGTCAAAGATTGTTTTGAAACCTTTAGTGTTTTTGTGGTTGTCACATTTTTGGGTCAACACTTTTTAATCTGTTTTTCATCGAAGTAGTAATTTGAAACCCCACATTTTGGAGTCTCTTCATTCCAGAGTAGCTGGATGTAATTCAATTTGCTGCTGCATTATGTAAAGTTACACAGATATAATTTTGGCTGCAAGTATTAATACATCAGGATTTGCACCACAAATAGCACAAGTGGATTCAAAGTATTTTTCAGTGATCTCACAATGCAAATCATCTTGGCGCTTTTTTTTTTTTTTGCTGTGAGTTATGCCCATATGCCTAGGGAATTAGATTTCAGCCTTTGTTGCATAGTTCCTTGACCTTCCAGTTCTATCCTCATTCCCTGTTTTGACAAACTAAACTCTTCTAGAAAAGACTGGTGTGGCACAATGGCTGAAATCCTATTACTTTGCACAACAAGTCACATTAGTGTAGATCCATTGACTAAGTGGAATTGAGATGAACTACCTTCTTGTAAATTCCATTGATTCAAATACATCTACTCTAGTTGTGATTTACAATGCTAAAGTAAGTTGCAACTAAAGTAGGTCCATTTGAATTAATAGAACTTTAGAATAGGTGCAACTAGAGTTGGTGTATCTAAATCAATGGAATTTAAGGAGGAGTTAACTCATCATGTCCTCACTAATTTAGTAGGCCTCTAGTATGACTTACTATGCTAAGCTATAGGATTTCAATCAGTTGGGGGAGATTAAAGGAAGAAACTGAAACGAAAAACTCAGTGAACTTTAATTTGATTTTGATGTATGTGTGATGGATGGGTGAGTAATTTAGCTATTTCTTCATCCACTTATTTTTAATGTACCAGTGTGTTGCTAAGGGTAGAATGATATACTAGAACTCAAAAGATCTGAGTTTGAATCCTTACTTGGCCATACAAACTCAGTGGTAGGATATCACTGGAAAACTACTTCTTAACTGTCTCATTTACCTTGAAAGCTCTGTGGGGCTCACTGCAAGTCAGCTGCAATTTGAAAGCACATAATACACACAAATATGCACACATATAGTTTTTTTTTTAAATATTGTGTCCTGTGGCAAAAAATATCCTCAGCATTCTACCTGAATTCAAAGTGTATTGATTCTTCTCTCCTTTCCTTTCCTCTTCTTTCCGCAACATGCTTTAGGGGAGTATTGACAAAAAACACTTCCATATTTCCTCAAGAAATGATCCTATCCACAAAAGCAAGGTTGGAAACCAAGCCATGATCTTTCCATGTCGTCGAACTGGCATTTTGTAGATAAATGAAATTATTCTTACACTCCATCAGGGTACACAGAAAGAGCCTAGTTAAAGATTGTGGTACTTTTGAACCACAATCGGGCATACCCCAGGCAATGGTAACCTTGTTGAGATGGCTCACACTAGGTCAGGCGGAAGGAATGACAGGATGAATTCATCAAAAGGTGGCTTCATTTTGACAGTTTGACATCTGACCTAGACATGGAAGAATTGGTGATAACATTGTTACAGACTTGATCTCATCAATCTGGCTTTGATTTCACAGGTAAACACCACTGAGTGCCAATCCTAGGGTAGAGTTCTGTATTAATAATTCTAAATCAAGGCTTCTTCTGACCAGCAGTGAAGTATTCCTCCATTGTGGAATCATGCACATGAAGTACAAACTACCAGATCATAACTGAATTTACAATTTACAGTCTTAACAACTCTTTAAAAAAGTTTTTTTGGAATAGTAACTGTGTTAGTCTGTGTTTCAAGCATACCAGATAATAAACAAAACAAAGCAAAAACAGACATAGCACTTTGAAGACTAACTCTCATATTTTAATGTTGGTTTTCATGGATCAAGTCTGACGGAGTGGACTTGATCTATGAAAGCTAACATAAAATATAACAGTCTTCAAAGTGGTAAATGTCTTTGTTTTGTTTTATTTATTCTCTAATATCTTTTAAAATGGTTTTACTTCTGCAACTAGATCTTACTCCTTGCTTTGGTAGTTTGTACCACAACAACGAAAACAGTGTTATGCTCAAAGATCAATGGAACATAGTAATCCAGCTTGTCCCACTTAGTATTAAACCTAACTGTATTATCCTATTATATGTTTCTAAAAGGTAGCAATTACACAGCAATGCTGCTAGCCTTAGAAAACCTTTCATATAATGGCAATAACCTAGTGGTACAATAATATTGATCTGGAAAAAACTAAGTGTGGGTAATACTTTTATGAGACTGCTAAAATACCGAAAGTGTTGATGGATGTTCTGTAGTCTCAGCACAAGAATGAAATATTACATCTCTCTACACTGGTAACAGGGTTGGGAAGATATGGCTGAACTAGAACTGTATTGTTTCTTATTCCTCAGAACATAGGACTGGGCTGCAAGAGTACTCTCCATACATGCACTGTATGTTTCATGTCCACCATTGATGCTTTCATGCCCTTTTTCTCTGCCAGTTTAATAATTCCTGAAGAAAAGTTTCTTCTCCTCATACATATATGATATTGAGGTGGTAGTTCTCCTCCCTCTTGTGCATCAAAATGTTATCTTCCTTTAAATGGGACTCTACAAGTCTTGTACAGTGACAGACGTCTCAGCAGCCCTAGAGCAGGTTTACAGTGTTAGATAATGTGAAGTGATATGGTTAAAAGCTGTTGAATCTCATTGTACTAAACTACTTTGACTTCTTTAATGTAATTTGCCAAAATGCAATAGTGGAACGAAAGTTTTATTTTTCACATTCAACTTGAGGTCTGTTGCTAGGTAAACTACCAAATAGTATTGGCTTCATTTACTACATCTTTGTGACCTGGATAGGTATGAAGTTACCAGTACAGAGTGAGTGTACATTGCATGCAAGATCTTCTTCAAACAATGCATCCTTTGTATCTAAATCCTGACCTCTCCATGCTGTTTGGTCATCCCTACTCTTCAGTCATGGTACTGTTTCACGTTCCAAAAAGTTCTAAGGATTTGGGTTATAGGTTTATTGACCTGTCACTTACCAGCATACCAATCCGAGATGAATGATTGACTGACTACATTTATACCCCACACTTTTGGTGCAGGTACCAAACATCACAATAATAAAATAAAATCGGAAATAAAGCATAATGAACAATATAGAAGTAAATTATAGAAATATCTAGCTGCATGTTTTATGCATATGATTTATTAGCTGATTTATGCATAAAACATTGCTGTCATTTTTCAGTTCCACAGTGCTTTCATATTTTAAGTTATTAGAGCATTTAAGTCAGGGGTCCCCAAACTTTTTGGGCTGCGGGCGGGTCACATGGTTCAGGGGGGCAGTCACTATGACCTAGGGGCCGCATCCGGCCTCCAGGTCATAGTTTGGGCACCCCTGATTTAAGTAGATATACCGTCTTAAATACTAAGCATATAACTAAAGGATTTTCTTTTGCTTCTTGTGTCTGTTTTAATATAATTGACACAGACACATTACATTTCTCACTTCCTTTTCCAGTCTCCTTATCCTTCAATAATCTTTTATGAATTACAGCTGTTGGGAGATCAGTACTGATTTTGGAATTACAAACAAAAAAGGTTTAAACAAATCTAGCGAAGAACATTTTAAAACACTACCTTTGAATTAGCAGTGTTAGAAAAGAGCACTGAACAGAAATTACAATATCCAATAAAGGGAGATTAAAATTTATCATTCTTAATCTGCTCTTCAATTATATTGAAGCTGCTGCTAAATAACAACTGGGATGGCTGAGTTTGGTGGCTGATTTTCTTGAACTTGGTGTGCAAAGTTTTCAGCAACTTCAAGTACTGTCTGTTTGGGAGCTTCAATGGGTTCTTGGTTTTTTAAAATTTAGCACACATTTGAAAGTGTACAAATATACATTTCTGAAGAACGAAGAAAAGGCATGCCAGTAGGGTAGGTATAGTTTTTCTTTTTCCTTGCAAGAAACTAGGACTCAGAATACAGCAACATAGATATTAGAACATTACTGGAAAAGACCAAGGATTCAAAAATAAGAATGTAGCTTGAGTTCAGCTAATTGTGAGCAAATGTCTATCTTCCCCTTTCAAATTACACAGGGCTAACTGCGCTGTGTGCACCACCCAGAGGACTGGGGGCGCCGCTCGGGAGACCGGGGAAGCGAGACCCAACTGCCCGGGGCTGACGGAGCTGCCGGCACCACATGCTCCTGTTCTTTGTGCCGTCCTGCACAAGCACCCCCCCACACACACAAAGGCCAGGGGCTGAGCGCCATGCACTGCTCCATCCATTGTTTGCCACATGGCTGGCCTCCCGGCAGAGAGCCCAGAGTGCAGCCAGCCAGCGACCTTTGGAGTGAAGAATGGTGGCCGGGGCCGGGGCCAGCCCTTATATAGGGCTGTCCCTGCCCCCTGACGCCATAACTGCGTGTCTCCCAGTCGGGGCTGTGCAAAGCGCGTGCCAGATAACGTGTGCCTCTGGTGTGCGTCCGATCTTCCCCTTTTAAATGGCATATGTTAATGATAGTTCCAGAGATTTTCTCATATATCATCTTTCTCTATGTGCATGTAATTTATACTCAACCATGTGTACAAAAGGAGATCTTATAAATGGATAAGAAAATGCTATTGAATTAGCCCGCTTTTGGTCAATAGTAGTCTAATTATGTTAACATTCTAATTTGTTTTGAATTTTAGCTATATTTTATCTTCTTCTGTTGTATCCAAATCCAAATATGGCAATCCTCGTGGTGATCAGCCATGAAGACTGTCCTGAGAATATAATGCAGTGGCCTTTCATCTGCCTTCCACATTGCAGCAGGATACCCATACTATTGATGCAGTTCCGCAAGTCACTTTCTGGGCCTGAGTCCTTTTGACACGTAAAGTCCTCATCAGCCTCAAGCCAATATTGATAAAGCTGCTGCCCTGCATCAAGATAGATTCAAATGGGATTTAATCCATTTGGGGACCATCACCCTTCCCTGTGGACTATGGCACCCAAGGCCATTAGTCCTTAGGGTTGTCAGGTTAGTTAACTACCATCTGACATTCGGCGTTGAGTTGCTGGCGTTGAGTCTACTCTATTACTATAGTAGAATAACCTGGGCAGACTGAGTATATTTTATATACAGTACAGTATGTCATAATTTAAATTGTTCTGTAATGAATAAAGAAAGAAAGCTTACTCTAAAACAAATTTGTCTGTTGTGGCATTTGAATCTGTTATGGTATCCCTGAATTTGTCATTTAAAATATTATATACTTACTGTATTTAATTTGATCAATAGTCTTCAACTTGGTGCTAAAATGTATCTAATTGAGTGCTGAATTCCTCAGCAGGTGGGACTCCTATTCCCTTGCATTGCTTTGAATGTAGAACTTGTTTCAGAAAAATGTGATAAATTTCAGTTACCAGCTGAAATGCAAATAAGTATGCAACATCTTTTCCATCTGTATTTTGTTACTCATATTGAACATGTACTCTGTGCTTTAGAAGACTTTTTCTCTTCTGCACATTGTAGATTCATTTTCAATTAACTTTTCATTTGTACCTAATAGGTAGAGAGTATAGATTTACAATGACAAATGTATCAGGGAGGAGGGGGGATTTCCTTTCCTATCAGCGTCCTACATTTGACTAGCAATAATGAGCTATCTCATTGTGAGTTCTGCAGACGAGCTTAGTGAATGGAAGAATAAGTAAACCTGTACTCAGGAAGAATAATTAAATCAAGTAGAAAAATAATAACAAGCAAAATAATAAATAATTGGTATTAAGCCAGAACAGGATTGAATCTGCAGAAATACAGATGTGTTCATTTGTAAATGGTGTTAAATGGAGTTCTTAAATCAGTATTCATTGAAACCTGTAGACATTTTAAAATTGTAAACAGCATATACTTTGAATTATATGGAAGAGGAGTTAAAGCAGGGATCCCCAAACTATGGTCCAGGGGCTGGATGCGGCCCCTGATGTCAATTCATCCAGCCCATGAAGCCCTCATCATTCCTGGAAGAGGAAGTAAAACGTGCTTGTATGGGTGCATTTTACTTCCGCTTCCAGAAGCGAAGAGGGCTTTGTGGGCCAGATGAATTGGCGTCGGGGACCACATCCAGCTCCTTGAACCATGTGATCGACCCACAGCCCAAAAAGATTGGGCATCCCTGAGTTAAAGTTTAACCCATGTTGCTTTGTGCTGGTTCCTTATTAAAAAAGGTTTTAGGTGTAAATCATATGTACTATGTGTAATCTTTACTGGTCACATTCCATCTCTGTCAAATGCCAGGAATTTGGAAGTGCACAAGTGTAAGAGCCAACAGTTATGCAGTCTGTCCCCATGTAATAAGAGGAGAAGAATGACTGGTTCCTTCCCTGACATATTCACTACTATATCCTCTGAATTCCACGGAAGAGTTGAAAGAGAAATTCAAGATTGAGCAGAGGTCCTCAGAGTGATGATTGCTTTGGAATGGAACAAATTCAATGACATGAAATATTAGACTCTTCTCTTATTCTGTTAGTCCTCTCCAATCTATTTAGGCAAGTCAGGAAAAAAAGAAACCTCTTAACAGATGCCTGGCTTCTCCAGAACAGAGAGGAAAACCATAATTTATCTGTAATCCCTAATGCAAACAGTTGTTCATTAAGAAACAAAACTAATGTAATCTTGATTATTTGCTCGGATTTCTATTCTATCATGTTGTTTTGTACAGCTGGCAGGCTAATGTAATTTTACTAAGAAACCCAAAGCAATCTGGTACTCAGACAACACCATGCAGATTTAGGTAAATTCAGGATTCAGATTAGCATAATACCAACTAATCACGAATATCATTTGCATTAATTAGAGTATTGGGACAAGATTGTTTTTTAAATAGAAGAAAACTGGAAGAAAGATTAAGGGCAAGAGCTTATAAACCGGGTCTTCTGGATACAAGTATATAACAGATGATTTCTGCCATAATACCTAATATTTTAATGTTTAAGTATTAATTAAAGTATTGGGGAAAGATTGTTTCTAATTGGAAGGAAATTGGAAGAGAGATTAAGGGCAAAGCTTATGAACTGCTTTTGCTTAAGGCAAGTGTGTAGCAGATGATTTCTCCTATAATGCCGAAGAGCTTAAAATGTGTAAAAGATAGGGTGAATAATACACTAAGAAGTTTAGAAAATATAAAGGTTCTTGCAAGCATAGTGTTTTCTCAATAAAAACTTGCTATGCATGAGTAAACAAGCCACAATCAAGATTTTAACTCCTATCAAACTTTTAAAAATGTGCTTAATAAATATTTTCCATGAATCACTCAATCTCCTTATTCTGAAGCCACCTAAAAACTTTATAATTAAACTTTTTGAAATGGAATATAAACAAAAAAATTAATCTGCACATTAATTAACTTAAACTCATTTGCTTGTCTTACATTTTTGACAGTTTGTTTTTAAATAATTAGTTATGATGAAATACCACAGAATGTGATTTCATGTAATCTCAGATTGTATGGTAAATCATACATCTTTCTGCAAGTCATTAATTTTGTGCATTCATTTATGAATCCATTTATACTTCTAATGCCAAACTTTTGGATCAAGCCTTCTGAGGGTAATGAGTGTTTGAAGCAACTAAAATGAAATTAAGAATGATATCTGGTTTGGCATGGTTTACAAAAGGGTCGAGTCAAGATGAACATACAGAAAGTTTCATCCTCAATAAAAGACCATAGTGTCAGGTTGTAGGGTCTCAGTTTAAGCTTCCCCTCTCATATTGCTGGCATGTGAATTGAGGGATCAGAAGAAAGCTCATTTTTCCACAGCAGAGAATTCTGTTTTTGAGTGGAACTCAAACACAGCCTAGCATATTCAAATATTCGTATCTTTGTGTACATGCACACATGTACACACACAGAGGCACACCAATAGCCAAATTGGCAGGCTTTAGCAAAGGAAAGTTTCCAGGATGAAACTTTTCATTTATCTTTTTTTTTAATGATGAAGTGATATTTGCTGCCCAGTATGCAAATTATCCCTCCCCCTTTCCCCAAATTTCTTCAGTCCCTTCATGAAGTAGAGGATTTTTTTTTCACTTCAGTGCCTTCATGGAGTGATTAATTTGCCAATATCCTAAAAATGGGTGTCCTGTTAAGCCACTTCACAATGTTGGCAAATTAGTGAAAGGGCATGGCAAACCAAATAGCCATTTTAGTAAAGCAAAGCAATCATACTTATATACCACCTTAGTGCATTCTCTCTGGGCAGTTCACAAGTTAATTAGCATTTTACCCCAAACATGTTGGGTACTCGTTTTACTGACCTCAGAAAGATGGAATGCTAAGTCAACCTTGAATCCTGGTCAGGATCAAACTCACAACCTTTTGGATGTAGGACAGTAGTTTAACCACTGCACTACCAGGGCTCCTAGCCAAGTAGACCAAGTAAAATTGACAGAGAAATAGATATGCTCAGAAAAATAGCTAACAAGTATTTTCTCTTTATTGTTTTTCAGGTACAGTATTGCTGTTTTCCCCTTTACTAAATCACATGAGTAGCTGAAGTGAATTGTTGGTTTTGCCCCCTTTTTGAAATTTCCCCCTGAGATTAGACATTAGACTTGCTAAAAAAAACAAGAGTTGATTTTAAATTACAGTAATGGTTTTTCTGGAAAAATTCCAGAACTTAATCTTGACAATTTCAGTGGAAGACTATTTGGGAATGTTCAAATAGCTAATGGTGACTCTATGAGTATACAGGCAAAAGGAACTGGCATTTTGTAGTATGAAATGCCTAATGCAATCAGTCAGAATATCCAAGCTGATGTTCTGTAGGTTCCTGATTTACAGTGCAACATATTGAGTGCATGAGCCCTAGATGATCATGATTCTTCAATACATACTGAAAATTAAGAGTATATAGTAGAGAAAAATAATAAAATATATTTTCAAGCTTTTCAATCTAATGGTCTCAACAAATTGATTCTTTCAGCACACCCGGCTTATGCTACATAGTCTCAGAGAAAGGATTTATTTATTCATATCCTGCCTATCTGGGATATTGTCCCACTCTGGGTGGCTTACAACATATTAAAAAATCTTTACAATACAAACATTAGACGTAAAGAATAAAGCAACTAATAAATTATTATAAACTCCAACTTGCTCTGCAAGGAAAGATCCCAGGGAAGAGAGACCCTGGATGTAGATGGACTTTATGACTGAAGAACCTGAGAGACTGGTGTGGCATGTCCTTGGAAGAACTGTTCCGAGGAGTTAAGAACAGGAAGACTATTACCATGATGATAGCCAATATCTGGAATGGATACGGAAGAAGAAGGAAGAAGACGACGACGGAAGAAGACGATGACGGAAGAAGACAACAACAGAAGAAGATGATGATGGAAGAAGACAAAGAAGACAATGATGAATAAGAAGAACCCAGCAACTAAGAACACATCTTGGGGACAGGAAAAGGATGACACCTGACTAGACAATGTGACTTTGCACACTGAGCAGAAATGCTCCTTTTTAAGCACCCTTATTTTAACTTTTGTCTCTTGATATATTTTAATTGTGATTTCTGGTGGTGGTGGTGGGAATTGCGTACCCCGATTTATTTATTAAGCGAGTTTTTGGTTGGTTTTATATGTTAAGCAAAGCAAACATTCAGAGAAAATTCTGCTCTTTAAGTGAGTTACTCTTTAAGCAAGGCGTTCTTTATGCGAGGTTTGACTGTACTCTCATTTTAACCAGTTCCTTTTGCTGTTCTATGCTGATCTTGGACCGTAATACATATTTGACGACTTGACTTTGCATACAAAGATTCAGGAGTGTTCCTTGAGCTGCAGGTGTCAAGGTAAATTTGTGTGATGCAAACAACATGACCAGATCCACAAGCTGAACACAGAAAAAAGGTATTAAGCCCTCTTTCTGGCCAAGGAAGAAAAGAAGCATTGAGTTGCTGGATTTGATTCATCATGATCTCTGTTGGCCATTTAATGGACCATTATTGGGACACGAGATATGTTTTAATGTTTGTGGATGATTCTATGAGGTACTGTGTCATCTACCTATTGAAAGAAGAGTAGAATATATGATATGCCGAAATACATGCCATGGTAAGCAAAAAAATTGAAAGACAATCCAGGCACCCCAGATGGACAAGGTTGTGAATATTTGCTGCACCACACATAAACTTTCCTGGAGGAACAAGGCATTTTGCACAGGACACATGTTACATATACTCCAGAGCAGAATGGAAAAGGTGAAATAAAACTGAGATCTCTTTTGGAGATGACAAGATGCATGCTTGCAGATACAGATCTGCCCAATAAATATTGGGGTGATGCAATTGTGACTGCAACATATCTATGGAACAGATTGTTAACTAAAATCACCACAAAAATACCATTTGAACTGGCATGGGAGACCACCAAATGTTGAACACATTAGAATATTTGGAAGCCTGGCATTTTCTTACATACCAAAAGAGAAAAGCACAAGATGGGCTCTAGAACCGAACAGCCTATTTTGCTTGGCAATGCCTCTGGCAACAAAGGAATGAAAAAAGAGTTCAATTACGGTAACTTAAAAATAGATAAAGTCCATGATTTGGAGTTGTTCATTTTGATGAACAAAGCAAAGCTGATAAAACAGAGTGTATTAAATACATCTGAAGGGCAAGACCACTATGTTGGCCAAAGCCTTTCCAGCCTCAGTTAAATATATAGCAGGAAGATGAGGACACACCAGATGAGAGCAGTACACCAAGAGAAGGGGATGGAGATGTCCAGGCTGTTGAAGAGGCACTTGTGCCAGAAGATGCTCCAGAGCCAACCATCCAGTGTTCATCACAACCCATCAAAGCTACCTCACTTCCTCGACTGATCAACTTCATAAGGTTATCATTAATGAATAAGAAGAATTTGAACAGATGCCAGCAGCTGAAGCCACCAGATGGGGTCAAGTTTCAAGAGAAGAAATAAAAACTCTATACAAAAATGAGATGTGAGCACTAATCAAACTACTACCAAAGCAAGAAAGCCATTGAGTATTAATTGTCTTCAAGGTAAGGTAGAGTGCTGCAAGGCAGGACTAGTTGCCAAAGAGGTTCTGCCTAAGTGTGGAGAAGACTTTGATGAAAATGATGCTCTGAAGCAAACTCTATAAGAATGCTTCCAAGTTTAACAGCTTCCAAAACAAAAAAATGCAAATCAAACACCTAGATGGGAAGACTGCATTTATATATGATTTTGTCAGTAAAGTTAAAAAAAAGGCCTGTTTGGAAGAAGATGCTGCTGCAAGGAGGTTTCAAGCAAGATGACGCAGTTCAATGTTTGTGGAAGCAGAAATGCGCAGTTTACTTTTATTCTTCCCAGTGGTAAAGTATGGTTGTGAGAGCTGGACCATTAGGAAAGCTGAGTGCAGAAGAATAGGTGCCTTTTAAATGTGGTGTTGGAGGAGAGTTTTGAGAGTCCCCTGGACAGTGAGGAGAACAAATAGATTGATCCTGGAAGAAATCAACCCTGACTGCTCATTAGAAGGTCAAATAGTAAAGATGAAGCTAAACTACTTTGGACATCAAATGAGAAGAGAGGATTCACTTGAGAAAGCCTTGATGCTGGGAAAGGTGGAGGGCAAAAGAAGAAGGGGCGACCAAAAATGAGATGGTTAGATGGTATTGTATATGCAATGGGCACAGAGCTGGGCGGGCTGAGGAGGATGGTGGAAGACAGAGGTGCCTGGCAGGCAATGGTCCATAGGGTCACAAAGGGTCGGAATCGACTGTGCAATTGAACAACAACAAAAAGTGGGAACAAGATTATAAAGACCTTGTACACCATCTTAACAAATGGTAGAAATAAAAGCATTTGGGGATGTAACATACTATTTTGACATTCAAATTGAAAGGAAGGTAAATAGCTCATATTTGCTGAACTAGAAACAAAAGATAAGTGAGCTTGAAGAGATACTAGGTTTCCAAAATGGCCACACTGTTGCTACACTGATATCAACCAGCTTTTTGAAAGGTAGAGAGGAAAGTGAACCTCTGTATGGAACAGCTATAGGAAAGCATTTGTACCTAACAATCACTAGTGGACTAGACATAGCTACTGTTATAGGAATACTCAATAGGAAAGTTAGTTTACCAGCACAGAATGATTGAAAAGGTATTACAATAGTAGCTAGATATTTTAAAGTCCTACTATGAACGTCAAGTTAAAACTTCTAGACAGCAAAAACTCATAAAGCTTGCAGGGTTCACAGATGCAGATTGGGCAGAGAATGGCACAGAGTAGAAGTCCCCAAATGGGTTCCTGTTCATGTATGGTGATAGGCCTATTTCTTGGGCAAGTCATGAACAAGATATTGAAGCTTTGTCTTCCAATGAATCAGAATTCATTATCCCAGAAGAAGCAAGCAAAGATCTGCGATGGCTACAGAAGCTGCTGAAAGACTTTGGAATAGATGTAGCGATGTTGATCCAGATAATGAAAGACAAGAACAGAATATGTGCCTGTTTTAAGTGTTCTTTAAGTGGTCGTTCATGAATTCACACATATGGGTGTTTTTGTGCCAGTGCAAAACCCGTTAGAACATTCTAGATGGGGGGGGATCATGAGTGCCACCTCCCTACTGTGCATGTCTGTGCATTTAGCAGTCTCCCTCAGTTAACCATTTGCTTGTATAGTAACTTTTGTTTTCATATCTTTAAAGTTTTTCTTCCTACAGTTCCTCATGCCTGTATGATTTATGGATATTTACTGTGAAGTAATTATGTGTTTATAGAAACAATGTTTATAAACAAAGCTTGTCGAAATATACAAGCTGATGTTGCCTAGAATTATTACAACATTGTTAAGACTTTTATCTTGAACATTGTGAGTTTGATCCTGACCAGGGATTAAAGTTGACTCAGCCTTCCATCCTTCTGAAGTCAGTAAAATGAGTACCCAGCATGTTGGAGGCAAAATGCTAATTGCTCCATGAACCACCCAGAGAATACACTAAGCATGATGAGGCAGTATACAAGTTTAATTGCTTTGCTTTGATACCCAAACATATACTGATGTGATTGATAAATATATGAAGCTGTGATTACTCAAGCTTCTAATTTTGCCCTGCAAGTTTATAATTACAGTATATAGTACACTGATGGCAAACCTTGGCACTCCAGCTGTTCTTGAAACCCTGATCAGCAGGTGTACTGACTTGGGCTTCTGGTAATTGAAGTCCAAGAACAGCTGGAGTGCCAAGGTTGGCTACTAAGGATATAGGATTTATGATCAGGCATCAGAAATCCTAACCTGACATTCCAAGTCAATTGCTCTCTGTAAATGAACAATGGCAGATTAAGGAGAAGTTGGGTCGGTTATGTAAATTCATAGATGGCCAATCAAAGAATCACAGTTAAGTGTAGGTAACCTTCTCTTGTTCTTTGAGGTCTCCATGAATCACACAAATGGGTGACTGACAAGCTCACTTACTGTTTGGTGGGATGCCACACTAAGAGAGAGGTAATAACTCATGGGTTTCCAACCTAATGCCCACAGGCCTGATCCGGCCCATGGTGCTATTTCATGTGCCCCCCCACCCCTCCAAGGACATCTGAAAAACAAAATGGCCACCCCTTTGAAGCTGTTGGGGGAAAATGGCCACCTCATCATGGAGGCAGAGCAAAATGGGCATTTGGCCCTCAAACTTGACTGAGAGAGCATGATCTGGTCTCCGGCTTGAAAAGGTTGGGAACCCCTGAGATATTAAGTTTAGCCCTGACATCCAATCTACAATTTCCAAGTGCTCTGGCTAAAAAGCTGCGGAAATAAATTGAAATAGACAAAGAGGCCTTTATCCAGATAATGGGAGACAACCAGAGCTGCACCAAACTATCTCATAATGAGAATATTTTTTATTTATTATTTTATTTTATTAATTCAATTTATATGCCACCCTACTCGGTGCAACTGACTCAGGGAGGCTCACAAAACTCAAAAATATGACATTCAACACTATAATCAACAATATATTACATAATCACAATAAATTTGAAATTAAATATAATAGAAAATACAATATGATACAATACAACAAAACAGAAAAAAATAATAACAAATAGATGAATGCACGCTCCAAACACATTGGCATGAGGTACCAAGAGAGGGACAATTCAGATGATCTACTGCAGGGGTGTCCAACTTTGTTGCCTCAGGTGTTCTTGGACTTAAATTCCCAGAAGCCCTGATCAGCAGGTATGCCAACTTGGGCTTCTGGTAATTGAAGTCCAGGACGACCTGGGGCACCAAGGTTGGTCACCTCGATCTACTGTCTTACTATGGAGATAATAGCAGATATCCTGGCAAAGCCTTTGCCAAGAGATCACTTCTTGAATCTGCAAAGCAAAATGGGACTTAAAGAGGATCTGCAAGCTTGAGAAGGAGTGTTTGGAAATGACAATCTTGAATGCTTGCATTTCTAACAGTGAGTATCAGAAGTACCTAGAGGAATTCTTCTTTCCTGCTAATCTGAAGGAATATTTGTTCTACTTTGCTTCTTTGACTTACTTAGGCTTTCTGTCAACACCTGCCTGTTTCTTTCACTGACACTAACTGATAGTAGCAACAGTGTGGAAAGTCTTTCAGTGTTGGTAGACTTTGTTTCTATCCTGTCCTTTTGTTTTTAAGTTCTGAAGCCAATTGTTCATAAAGATGTTTTTATGTATAACATTCTTGTTATTTTGAAAGGGGATGAGTAGTATTGAGCATTTGTGCTACTCTATCTAAAGTTGCAAGAGTGGCAACTGCTTGAAACTCTGAAGCAATGCATTCCACAATCTGGAAGGCATAGAAGAGAAAGTCTGTTATTGTGTCAAGATAGCCTCTGGAGCTCTTGGTATTTTCAAGAGGTTTTGCCCTGAAGATCTTAACAGCCAGATAGGTTCAAAACAAAATACACGATAACAAGCCAGTTAGAGCTTATATTAAGCTGGGTTTTGTACAAAAGTGTTTTAGCTATTCTTTCTCTTATATCTTTTTGTAGTTTTGTTATTATGTCATTTGATTTTATAATTGTTAACCTCCTTGAGTTTCATTCTTTGGGGGGGAAAGGCAGGGAATGAATGAAGAAAGAAAGAAAGAAAGAAAGAAAGAAAGAAAGAAAGAAAGAAAGAAAGAAAGAAAGAAAGAAAGAAAGAAAGAAAGGAAGGAAGGAAGGAAGGAAGGAAGGAAGGAAGAAAGGAAGAAAGGAAGAAAGAAAGGAAGGAAGGAAGGAAGAAAGGAAGGAAGGAAGGAAGGAAGAAAGAAAGAAAGGAAGAAAACAAACAACATAAAGTACCCTACTTATATTACGTAACTAAGGTGTCTGTCAAGAGTTGATTTTTTTTTTTTGGTGTTTGCCTGAACATGAAAAGAACTTGAAAGAACAATGTTAAACATTTTGCTTGTTTATTATTGGAATTTGACCACCCTTTTAAAATGAAGGTGGCATTTAACATCTCTCTGATCAGGTAAACTTGAAACTGAAAATGGAAGCAGGAAGAAATATCATGCTCAATAAGAAGTCATATACCATTTCCCGGGAAAAGAAATTCTATATAACTTACATGAGTTTTGTTTATTTAAGAAAAAAAGTGATCAAAAAAGTTAAGACCATATCTGAACAGTTCCCAAATGTTTTCTTCTTCATTGAAGGCATCAAAATGCTTCTTGTAAAAGGGCACTGGACAGGGAGGGAGAGGTGGTGCCTAAGGGGGGAGGAATGGCATGACATCATGGGTTGTAGCCGCCAGGTGTCATACTTCTGCCCACCTCTGGGGGGTGCCAGTCACTGGGGCAAACAGTCCCTGTGTCCGATAATGTCCTTGTGTCCCAAATGGCCACCACAGGCCTGAATTCTCTCCTCCTTTCTTTCCCCTCCTTTCGAGACTTTCTGGGATATACAAAGGACCAAGACAGCAGGAAGCCACATCCTGATTGCTCAGTTACCAATGGAGAAAAAGTGCACCAGATGACATACATACATCTCTGTAGATGAAAGGGGAGAATTGATATGGAAGTGTTGGGTGAGAAAAATGTTTGAACAAGAGGTTTCACTATATATTCAGTATTGAAAACCCGTCTTTTAATAGTTCCCTTGGTGAATTGTACATTTATTCTAAAAGATTTTAAAATTGTTTCCTACTGTCTGTTTATGGATTTCACTATGGATTTCTCTTAAATTCTTTAAAGATGTAGGTAAAGAAGAAAGGGAAAAAATAGCTAAAAATATTCTGGGCACTAAAGAAATTAAATCCATGATTCTGTCATTATTAACCCCTCGCTCTACCTATACCTCACAAGCTGCCAAGCAGACATATTATGTTCATCCCAGGAGCCCTCATCCCTACCACTTTCAATTGATCAGTCAGACAGTCAGACATACAGTAAAACCTCAGATAACACTAAAACCTGGTTCCACAAGTCTTGGTGTTATACGATTTTTAGTGTTATCTGATGCATGTTAAAATCCTATGGGATCCATAGAGATACATTGTAACCACACAGGCTTTAGCGGTTGTTATCTGAAGCATCCCATAGGATCTTAATGTTATCCGATGCAATTCTTCCCCCCCAGATTCCTTAATGTTATGCGATTTTCGTGTTATTCGATACTAATGTTATATGAGGTATTACTGTACTGTATTTTGTCTTGCATAACTGAGTGAACAGTACAACAAAATTTAACCATAATAAGATACACCATGCTTTTGAATCACCTATGAGATATTATAAGGCTGGTCTGGATCAAAGTTCCACAGGGGGAAATGATGACCCTAATTTTATTGTAGAGACTACAACAATGGTAGACTTTTAAAATAATGGAAAACAAATTCAACTTGGCAGTGCATTTCTTAACTATTAGGTAATTTTTGCTGTGGAATGGAACTGTGTAGCAAATGGATCAAATTCCTTGCTGAAATGATCTACAGAAAACAATCACCAACGAACCAAACAAATAAATTTCTACCTTAAGGAAATTTGGCTAAATGATTTGTGAACACCCCCCCCCCCCAAAGTGTATTTATCAATATCTCTCAACATTTCAGTGGCAATATTTTTTTAAGAAACTTCTATATCTGGATAAATGTCTAAGTATTAAAAACACAAACAATTTGTAGGCATGACCTGAAGAATTGTCATTTTTGGTTTTCCAGTATACCATCACTGCCTTTAAAACCTGGTAATAAAGCCTTACTTATCTCCACCTTGGAAAAGGATTAGCAGCTCTCATTCCTTTGATTACTTCTAAGGGATCAACATAAGGCCTGTCAACTGACCTGGTTCTATGCATATCTGAAGTCACTTTGCTACAATAATCCTACTAGCTTTCAATGTACTGCAGGAACTTTTCTTAATTTTGCATGTACTTAACTGTCTCCTGTAGAAATCTGTGGGGTTTTATAGTACTTAGTTTTGAGTTGGTTGTGCCCATGGCATCCACTTTTAGGTTAACAACAAGATCTGATGATGCATTATGGGAAAGTACAAAGAAGTTCAGCTTCTAAATCTCACTAGCCTCTTGTCATAATGCTACACAGCTTAGGTATGCTGTAATGCAGTGGAATTATGTCTGCGAAGCAATGGGAAATGTCAGAGACAGGATAATACTCTAAAACATTAGCTGAGCCTATCATTGGTCTGATCCTCTATGATCATTCTTATGATCAGTCTTACTTTCCAGTTTTAACCTGGAGCTGTACACGACCCAATTTAGGTCTTTTAAAGTGCTTTTTTATTTCTCAGGTTTTCTGCCTTTTCCACAACTATGCGGGATTTCTAAAGGTTTCTCAGGCACTATAGATTCAGTTATTGTTCATTTTGAGGAGCAAACTGCCCACTAGGGAGAGCTTGTCATTAGAAGAGGGAATTCTTGGGGGGGGGGGATTTTAAATATTATTTATTTATTTATTTATTATTCGCATTTAATATCCTGCCCCAATCGGGAAGACCCGACTCTGGGCGGCTTACAACATACATTACCGTCGTAGGTAATGGTCATAACAATATATAAAAACCTTAAAAGTTCATAATAATTCATAAAAATTTAAAACACTAAAACAGATAAAACAGATAAAACCGATGCAAATACAGATACAGATGCCAAGTGGGGGGAAGGATGGCTGCCCTTAAATCAGCCATCCTAGGTGAGAACCTGCATTACTGTGTTCCCACACTTGACCCGCCAGCCAGGTCTTTACGCCCTTTCGGAAGGGCAGGATCTCCGTCTGCAGGCGCAGCTCTGTCGGAAGGAGGTTCCAAAGGGTCGGGGCGAACACAGAGAAGGCTCTCTTCCTAGTGCTCGTGAGGCGAGCATCCCTAGCTGATGGAGTAACAAGAGAGCCCCTCCGATCCGCCCTGGTGGGACGGGCAGACGTTCTTAGGGTGACGCGGTCTCTTAGGTATCCTGGCCCACTACCATATAGGGCTTTAAAGGTAATAACCAGCACCTTGAATTGCACCCAGAGGCAATATGTGTGTAAATATGGGATAGAATTGCAAGTATGATTTCTCAGACATGAAAGTCTTCTAGAAAGTCTCCAGATAAATTAATGTGATTTTGACTTGGATAAGGTTGTATAATCCAGGAGTCTGGCTAAGTTATCGTGCTATGGTAATAGAGGAGGCCATACTGCCAGTGACTCAACACTGAATGTCAGGTGGCGGTTAACTAACCTGACATGCCTGAGAACTAATGGCTTGGGTAGCGAAGTCCACAGGGAAGAGTGATAAACTCCACTTAAATCCATCTTGATGGAGGGCAGCAGCTTCATCAATACTGGCCTGGGCCGAGGAGAACTTTGCGTGCCAAAAGTGCTCAGGACTAGAAAGTGACTCACGGAACTGGATCAATGGCTGCGATGTGGAAGGCGGATGAAAGACCATGGCATTATATTCTCAGGACAGTCTTCATGGCTGATCAGCATGATGATCGCCAATATTTGGATTCAGATACAGCAGAAGAAGAAGAATCTGTACAGCTAAACTAATTACTGTATATTGTAAAATCTATAAATTTGCGATTTTTAACTTGCAGTTCACATTTCTCTCTCTCTCTCTCTCTCTCTCACACACACACACACACACACACACACACACACACACACACACACACACACACACACACACACACACACACACCAGTGTTTCCCAACCTTTGGTTTCTGGACTTCAATTCCCAGAATCCTAAGTTAATTCCCAAAAGCACTGATCAGCCAATGTACTGAGTTAGGCTTCTGGGAAATAAAGTCCCTCTGTGGGGCGTGGGCCCCATGTTGGGAACCACTGCTCTACACCAATATAGCATGTAAGGCTGTAATCCTAAATATTTTTGCAGGGAAGTAAGTTCCACTGAGAGTTCTGAATTATTTATAGGATTGCATAGTCAGTGAAATAAAAAAAGAAGAACATAATTCAAAATATAACCTAGCAAACCCTGGTAATGTTAGTAGGACTAACATTTACATCAACGGGACTTATTCTCAGGCAAACATACAGTATATGCAATTACAGGTACAGGATATGGTTACAGATAAATTTCAGAGATAATTTTTAAACTTTCGCAGTGTATAATTTAATGGATGTTGGAGGTATGAGATAAAGAGGAGTTCTTCATTTTGGATCAGTGGTCAGTTTATTGTTTTCCACAGGATTGCTCTTTAAGTGAAACACCGTTGTGACCAATTGTGACTTCTGGCATAACAAATGTCACATCTTTATGAAGGTGGATCTTGCAGTTTTTATTCATATTTTAATCTCTACCTCAGGATCCCAATTTTCATTCCACCACCACCACCCCAAATATACAGTTTTATACTCTCGATTTCTTGTGTTCCTGCCATTAGCTAGCCATAAATTGGTGTTAAGAGACACTTTGGAAGTGACAAGGACTGCTCTGGTATCCAACATGTCTGGATGCCGGGGGGGGGGGGGGAGTGCTTCTGATCCTTTCAATACATACATAAAAGATGGTGTTGAAAGACATCTCTATTAAGTCACTGTCTGGTAGATATCATTTGGAGTGTTGGAGTGGGACATACAGCTCTAGGGTTCTTTGTTTTTCAGCATTGAGGAAGCAGTCAGGACCACTAAACATTGTCTGAGCTAGATTAGAGTGGATGAAAGTGAACAAGCTGGAACTAAATCCTGACAAGATGGAGGTGCTGCTGGTCCACAGAAAGCCAGATTTGGGGATTGAACCTAGAATGGGTTGTATTCTACCTGTTAGGTCAGGTTTGTAGTCTGAGAATGCTTCTTGATTCTTCACTGTCATTGGACTCTCAGGTGGCAGCAGTGACGAGAAGTGCCCCTATACAATTCTGTTTAATGCACCAGCTACAAACTGACTTGAGTTGTCCTGACTTAGCAACAGTCATTCATGTCTTAGTTATATCATGCCTTAACTACTGCAATGCACCCTATGTGGGGTTACCCTTCAAAAAGGATTCATGGCCTTCTAGTTGTACACCATGGAGCAGCTAGGTTGCTAAGTAATGCACAGTATGGTGATTATATGACCCTGATACTGAAAGGTCTACACTTAGAGGGCCCTATTCAGAGTGTTGGTTTTAATCTTTAAAGCTCTAAACAGCTTGGGACCTGGCTATTTAAGGGACCAACAGTCTCGCTATGAGCCTGTCTGAATGTTAAGATCATTAGGAGAGGTCCTCTTTAAAATAACAGATTTTGAAGCCTGCCTAAAAGCCACACCAGAGAGGCCGTCCTGTTTGGGTCATTAACTCCCTTTTGAGTTGCAATCTCTTTCCACTCTAACTAATTTTGAGAAGAAAGTTAAAAAAATATTTTTTTACACTTTTGTATGATAGATAGCAGGTTCTGCTGTATTTTTGGTTTGTATTTTTGTACATTTTAAAGGTGGACTGCAGTGACTCAAGTGGCTAAGATGCTGACTGGGAGGCGGAAGGTCAGCAGTTCGATTCCCGAGTACTGCAGGACGGAATGAGCTCCCGTCTATGTCCCAGCTCCTGCCAACCTAGCTGTTCGAAAGCAAGAAATTGCAAGTAGATAAATAGGGACCACTTTGGTGGGAAGGTGACAGTGTTCCGTGTGCTCTGGTGTCTAGTCATGCCTGCCATATGGCCACAGAAATGTCTGCAGAAGCAGACAGCACTGGCTCGTCGGCTTTGAGATAGAGATGAGCACAGAACCCTAGAGTCAGATACAACTGGCTTTTGAGCAAGGGAAACCTTTACCTTTAGTAAAGGTGTATTTGCTTTGTGTTAATGTTTTTTACTGTGAGACAAGGTTATACAGTTTATTTGATTTTAAGCTAAATGTAATTTTATATTTTGTTCTTTTAAATATTGTAAGCTGCTTTGAGCACATTTTAAATGGAAAACTGGGTTATAAATGTTATAAGGTAAATAAAGTAAAATAAAACAGCAAGAATTGCTAATTATGAAGGCTTATGGGACTTGTGGTTTGAAAATATCTAATGATGGCTACACCTGACATAAAGGCAGGGGAAATCACCCATCTATGTCAGATAATATAACTCAGACTGTATAACTTTATGAGCTGGTACTTTTCTTCATTCTTTATTTCTTCTCATCTTTTTGTCCCATTTGTGCTATTCAGTTGGCAACCTGAAGCCAGGGACGATCACTTTTTAATCACTGGGTGGTCAGTGATAAAAACATAAAATAAAAATATTTTGTACATGATACATATATATCACTATATTTTTCCTTAAAATATTTGTAGATAAATAATAATGTTCATTAAGGATTGTAAGCCAAATGCTCTTATTTTTGTCAATGAAAAAAGCCTCACTCCTTGTTAAATAAAAAAAGAAAGAGATTTCAAAGCCTTCTAGTACAATCCTAGCCACTCCCCTAGAGAGAATGCTATTCATGCAAGTAGCAGGAAAGAAATGGCAAGAAACAAAGGTATTATTCACTCTCGCTCTTGTGTAACATATCCTTAGTTCAAGTATCAGTTGATTATGTGACTAAGCTATTTTGAGATAAAATCAGAAGGGTTTCTTATTATTTGTGCTAAAGCTTTCTTATCAACATGCTAGACAGGATGTAATTATCTTGTCTCTTTTTTCATACTACAAGAGCACAAGTGTACGGTCATTGTGTGCATACATGTGCACAAATCTCAATTCACCACCAAAAACACTGCTATGAATTGGTCTTGTGACCTTTCCATTTAAAAGAGAAATCGATCAATAGGCTTAAAGGCATAAACTAGCTACACTTGTTGAAGTACAGTAACACCTTGCATAACGAATTTAATTCGTTATGCGAGGTTGCTCGCTATGCGAGGTTGCTCGCTATGCGAGGTTGCTCGCTATGCGAAACAAACAAAATTCCTATGGAAAAACAAGCATAACGAGCATTTCAAGGGGGAAAACTCGCATAGTGAAAAAAATTCGCTATGAGATTTTTCCAATAGAAATGCTCGTTATGTGAGTTTTTCCATAGGGAAAGTCCAACGCGCATAGCGAAAATTTTTGCCATGAGAGTCAGACTGCTTAGCAAAAAACTTGCTCATTATGCGAGTTTTTCGCTAAGCGAAACGCTTGTTATGCGAAGTTTGACTGTAGTTGCTTTTCTAAAGTCTTCTCTTTCTGATCCTTATTTCGTTAGAAATTTGCCCTGTGTGTGTGGATTCCATTTTCTGGTTCCCATGTTTTTAAAATAGTGCATTTTTGTGCCCTCCTTCAAAGCATGCCAACTACTTCATTTATATATTGGATGCTCTCTTGAGATTCAAACAATAATTGTGTGTAGGATGGGGGGGGGGGTTCTGTTTATTCCTTATTAGACCAAAGATGACCTGATACTTGCAGAGTAGCTAACAGTTGCTTAACACTGCCAGATGCACCTTCCTGTCTTAATAAAATTGAAAAGCAATTTTTGTGCAAAGTTAAGCATGAAGGCTATCTGTCCATCTACAGATGCTTTCCGCTGTTATTCCTTATCAGATATAAGAGGTTATTTAGAGTCCATAAATTTATTCCATGGACTTGAATGCTGGTGCACAACTTGAAAAACTGCTGTGTAGAACTGAATTGGTTTTGCACTCCAGGAAGCGATGGCACTGGGAGTTATTCCTGCCTTTTGTGCTGGAGATTAAAATAAAGATGGCGTAAGTATCTTTTCTGCTCTTTACTTTTCTAAGTAGTTACTCACTTGATATATAGATCACTACTCTCAGGTTTAACTTCTCCTTCACAGTACCTTATTATTATTATTATTATTATTATTATTATTATTATTATTATTATTATTATTATTATTATTATTATTATTATTATTATTATTATTATTATTATTATTATTATTATTATTATTATTATTATTATTATTATTATTATACTTCTATGCCACCCTACTCAGTAAAAACCAATGCAGGGTGGCTCACAGAATCCATCAATATCAAAGTTACAATATAGGAAGAATACAGTGGCATACAATATAACAAAACAATAAGTACAGTAGTTACAATATAATAGATCAATACATGATAAATCAATACACAATAAATCAAAATACCTCATAACTATCAATACACAATATTCATCTTTATGAGAGATTAATAGTCATACATGAAGGTCTTCTCTTCATAATGGCTCCCAGCATACCACCATGCATAAAAAGCCAACTTTAGGATCATCTGAATCCAAGTCTAGATCCCCCTCCATTTTTCACCATTGCTATCTTAAATGGACTTCTTGAAATAATGGTTGAAATATTGTTTTCATTACTCCTGTGTAATGGTGATGACATTAGCAGCAGAGGCAGATTTTCAGTAATGAAAGTACAGTAATCTTCTTTCTCTCCAGTGGCAATTTTGACTTGGAAATAATCACTCTCAATGTTTGGGAGTTGTTGGATCTGCTGGATGAGATGAAAGTCTTTCATTCTTAAAAACTGTATCTATATCATGTTACTGGACTTATCAACGTAAATATGTTGTTCAGTCGCAGTCAATTCTGACCCTTTGCGACCCAATGGACCATTGCCTGCCAGGCACCTCTGTCCCCCACCATCTTCCTTATCCCACCCAGCTCTGTACCCATTGTGTCTACAATACCATCTAGCCATCTCATTTTCTGCCACCCCTTCTTCTTTTGTCCTCCACTTTTCCCAGGATCAAGGCTTTCTCAAGTGAATTCTCTCTTCTCATTTAATGTCCAAAGTACTTTAGCTTCATCTTTACTATTTTACCTTCTAAGGGTTGATTTGTTCTCCTCACTGTCCAGGGGACTCTCAAAACTCTCCTCCAACACTACATTTTAAAGGCATCTATTCTTCTGCACTCAGCTTTCCTTATGTAAATATGTGACTATACACAGTTTTTAATTTTACATGTTCACAAAATAAGTTTAGAACTGTTGGCAACAAACTGTAGGACAACTGCATTCTCAGATACATTTTTAACCAACAACTCAACATCTATCAAGTTTTAGTCATTGTAGATTAGAATATTTCAGAGTAAAAAAACAACAGCACATAGATTAAAGACACCGACAGTGTGCAACAAACTGTGTGCCCCAACAGTGAATTTTGGCTTTGGAATTACTTTGTTACAAGCATAACCTGTTTTCCATTTGGAGGATGGGGTAATCAAGAAGCACTAACTTTCCAGAGCTGTCATGTTCATGTTGTGCTTTGTGGATCAAAAGGCATATTGGAAAGGAAGTTAGCCAAGAACTTCCCACCATCTGCTTCATTATTTGTTGTGTTCATAAGTTGTTGCAAGCGATGTTTCATTGTATGCTGGAAGATATAGGGGGAAAGTACCACTAGACTTGGGAGGGCAACTCTGGAGGGTCTGGGGGCAATTCGGTTGCCCTCATTAGCCCCGGGGGGCTATGTATGTCTTGAAATAGGAGTGGAATTTGCATACACACACAAAAAAAAAAACACACACACACACACACACACAAAACCCCTTGTTTTTGAAAGTCCAATTCTAGATTCCTTTTATAAAGGCTTTGGATTTGGAGAGGCATTGGAAGGCTTCCCACCCTGTTTCATTATAAAAACAACATTACAACATCTTTTAGGAGTTTATTTTTCTGGGGGAGGCACAGCGAGCGGCATTTGGGCACTACAAAATGGCCTTGGATACAGCAGGTTGAGATAAACCTAGCAATAACAATAGCAATTACACTTATATACCACCCCATAGTGCTTAGTGCACTCTCTAGGTGGCTCACAGAGTAATTAGCATTTTTAATAAGTAATTTAGTAATTAGCATAAATCAACAAACCTGATTTCTTGTCTTTTGTTACATTACTTCTGCCCTGGAATCCTGCTTTGTCCATAATTTGCCAAAATAAGAGCTGTAATATAAAGTCAAATAATAACTAACATCTGGAAACAAGGTAACAAATAAGGTACAATGAGAATATATGCAACAAAGCAGAAGTTCCCTTTCTTTTATCTGTTTACTTATCTATCTCCATATCTGTTATTTTAGATATTCGTATCCTGCCCATCAGTAAATTCAATATACTATACCATGACGAAGTCTCAACTGACAATGATAAATCATAAAAAATATGTGACGTGGAGCTAATAATTAATGGAGTTTGTGAGAGTGCTAGTTTGAAAAAAGCAACTTCCATTGAAGAGTTATTAAGAGAAGACTCACTAGCAGCTTCACAAACATGCAATTTGGGCCTACCATGCGTAAGGGTGACATGGTTATTTTACTTGCTGTTGTATCATATTTTCATTCTTTAATATTCTTGAATGAGAGTTCTGATTTGTGTTATTTATTTGTTAATCTAAAAAGGAGCTATCTGATTTTGGGCCTTGTTTATTATAAGATACAAAAATCTCAGAGTAGGCCTTGTTTAGTCATAATATTCGGTCCCTCAAAGCTGTAGCATATATTTGGTTACTTTTGTTTGTCCTGAATGCCTATTCTGTGGATTGTGTGACAGAACTAATGTTCAATATTCTTCTTAGCCTCAGAAATCATTTTCAGTAAAACCTATTGTCCAACTTAGGAAGTTACAGTTTTACTTTTTTTAAATGATGCTAGTCAAGTAAACTCTTGCACTTTTAGCTAGATATGATCATTCCTGTTGAAATGCACATGCTTGCCTGTATTTTCAAGTAGAATGGACCTTAATGTTGACTGAATGTTTAGTGGGGTTAGTCTCTTTGGATATCCATCCAAAAGGACACTTGTTCAGAATCTCATGGGTTTTGATGGAATTCCTTCGGTCTAAAGATTCTGTGGGATGCAGTTGTTGTTAGATTACTTGAGATGAACACTCTTGTAGTTTTCTTTCAATATCTAGTCTTGTATATGCACACACACACACACAGACACACACACACAGACACACACTACCATGCCACTGTAATTTGTGGCTATTGAATTGCCTTAAACTACTTCCATATGTGTATATAACTATTACACATTGTACTTGCAGCTAGCTTTTTTAAACAACAACAAAATATTCTAATTTTTTAATAAAGGTATCACCTGACTGGATAGCTCAATGAGTTGGATATCTGGATGAAGAGCCAGAGGTTGAGAGTTCAGTTTCTCACCATGTCTTCAGCCTGTTCATATGGTAATGTGCACAGCTGTATAGAGCCCCCAGAGGAAGAGAATTAGTGGTTTATATTATACCTAGAAAATCCTGGAAATTGACTTAGCACATAATTATTATTAATAAAGGCATAGCCCATCCTCAGTTTTGATGCGTTTTTCAAGAAGAATGTGCTCACAGTCATAGAATGCAGGTTCATATTACAGTTGTACCTCGCTTAAAGACCATAATGTGTTCCACAGGACTGCTCTTTAAGCGAGTTTACTCTTTAAGCGAAACACCATTGTAAGTGACCAATTGTGGGGGGGATTGCGAACCCCGATTTATTTGTTAAGCAAGTTTTTGGTTGGTTTTATTTGTTAAGTGAAGCGAACATTCAGAGAAAATTCTGCTCTTTAAGCAAGTTACTCTTTATGCGAGACGTTCTTTATGCGAGGTTTGACTGTACTCTTTTAAAGTCCTGTAGGCTATTGGGGTATATCATTTGGAATTTGGTTATTCCCATTTGGTTAGCAGAGTATAAAACTGAAAGAATGCTTGCAGAGGGAAAATCAAAAGAAGACTAGTGTAAATGCTCGATACTAGTCATCCTCTTTCATAGTAACTAGCACTTTATACAGCAAGATCACTCTAAAAGCAGGAAAGGTTAAAGATAAGACATTTTTACTTACAATTAATTTCAGCATTTAGAAACAGAAGAAGAAGAAAAGAGTATAAACAAAGTCTACCTGCATAGAGAGACTTTAAGTGCTACAATTTAGCACATACAAATACAGGTGGAGGCAGCAGACAGGAATCAGCAGAATTCATTCATTTATTCATCCATTCATTCTTTATCTTGTCCATCTGGGATGTTCTTCTGCTCTGGGCAGAGTAGAACAGTTAAAAGCAAATAATCATTAATCAAAAACCCTGATTCAACCAACACCCAATATATAACGTAAAATTTAAACAGAATGCAATAAACAATTAACATCTCTTGAGGCATAAGGTTGCTTAACTTTCAGTAAGCAGAATTACGTTTTTAAAAAGATAAACATAAATTCACTCTGTTTTTTTCCTACAATTTTTGTTATATAGAATAACAAATAGTAGCAATGTTTACTTTGGTTTGGATTCCAGAGAGTTTGAGTTCTTGTCCTTTCTCTCCAGGGGAAGAGGGAAGGCTAGAATCCATGTTAAGTACTGAAAGGTCAAGACAAAATAAACTAATATATTATAGTTGATATGACAGTGCTTTTGAAGAATTTTATTTGTGGCAATACTTATAGCTGCTGTAAACCAAATTAACTGCATGGATTTAAACATGGCTGACAGCATTCCTATTCAGCAATTGATGTCTTTGTCTATGCCTCCATCAGTAAACATAATACTGTCAAGATAGGTAAATCTATCTTGCTCTACACCCTGGCCGTGCACGGTTATAGATATACTACCTGGACATTTCTGACCTGCATAAGCCCTACAACATCCTCACTGCTACAGAGCACCATTAGGGATGTGCCAAGCCAAGCGGAGGAGACAAGGATTGAGGTGGTAGCGGTGGTGGCTGGAGCGAGGGCGCAGGCTGGATGATTTGGTGCAGTGGGCCAGATCCAGCCTGTGGGTTGTAAGTTGAGGATCACTGGTTGAAAATATGTAGCCAATTTTTGGGTTTTCATGCTACCTTTTCCTATCCCTAATTTTTTTAAAATCTACCTTGATATACAACTCTGGAGAATTTGAAACCTTAAAAATTATTGTGGAATTATAGTTGACTCTAATAAAAGTATTGCCCCCTTTGGTTCTTGAAGCTTGTTATTTTGTCTTATCATTACAATTTTATTCTAAGGTCTTCTTTTATGGTTTGTACAATCTGAACTTCTAAAAGGTGTTTTTGCTATCTTGATAATTAAAGTGGAATAGAGTTGTTTTTGAACTAACTATTTTGCTAAAAGGACAAATGTGGCGTAAACAAAGTAATGGCTTTCTAGTAAACTTGTAGTGAAAACTTCTATATGAGTGAAATAATACACAATTTTGAAATCCAAGTATTTTCTGCAAGGAAAATCATGGTTTTCTTGCAAATGAATAGCTCATTCCCTTATTTACAATTTTATTATATAAAGCATTTTTGCAGATCATCTCACATATAGTCATTTAACAATTCTAGGTGACTTCTTTAAGTGATCTTGAGTCAGAGAGATTCTTTGAGGTTCAGGATTCTATTTCAGTTACAAATTACATATGATACAGTACTGTACCGTACATATAAATGAGTGCAAGAGTCAGCTCGAAACCAGTCTTAGGAAAACTAGATTTCTGATATTCTGATGATGTATGGAAAAGAATGGGCACTTGAGAAATTCACCACTGGATGTTTGCCCACTCCAAACCACACCCTACAGTCACTGGTTACTCTGCACTGTTCCAAGTGAATGTTTACCCTTGGAAATACGGACCTGGAGCTAGAGGTGGTGTACCTTTATCTTATATGAGAAAAACTGTCCCCCTCCCATTTCTGCAAAACACAATATACAAGAGAAGCTTAGATGCCCTCGTGTGGTGAGTTTTTAACACTGCAAAGGGAGAATTCTGGTCATTTATAAAAAACACGAGATCAAGAAAAGTCTTATTTAGATGATTTTACAGAGAGGATAAAATACATTATGATCTTATAATTACATTCACTCTTTCTATTATCTGGTCTTGTTGCAATTTATTCACCAGATAAAAGTAATGTTCATTAAAAAATAGATTCTATTATTTAAGTAGCATAATAGAACAGCTTAGTTCTTGTATTCTACATAATCGTGTGTTAGTGAATAGAATTTATAATTATGGCTCTTCGTGTAGCATTTTTGATTGTTTCGCAAAGAGTATTTGTGTTAGGTGTGCCAGCAAGTTGGCACTGACTTATAACCCCTCTAATTGGACTTTCAAGGTAAGTGAGATATTTAAGAAGTGGTTTTACAAGTTCCATCTTTCCTCTCAGTGAATGTATGTGATCAAACTGGGATTTGAATCCAAGTCTCCTGGATTCCACTCTGTCACTGTCTACTACACGGCACTGGATATCACACGTGGTACTTCTATATTAAATGGATAGTTTCTAACATGTCTATATTAAATGGATACTGTACTCTCTAACCAGACCAAGTCCATTTAAAATGAAAAACACCTGAAGAAGTGCAGGGATCTCAAAGTTGCCTGTCATCAGTTGTTTGAACAAGTACACAGATCACATAGTTACGATTTCTCTGTTATGGTGAAATGTACTATATTTCTATTTAAATTGCAGTAATGGCTTCTATTTGTGTGTAGATGGACTCAGTGGCTGACTAGGACTCAGGACTACGTTTCACTCTTTGTCTGAATAAGTGAACTTGATCCATAAAAGCTAACAATAAAAATATAGCAGTTAGTCTTTAAAGTGCTACAGTGTTTTTTATTTTTTTTATTTTTATTTTATTTTGTTTCTTTTGTTTTGTTTTCTGAAAGGACTCAGGAGAAATCAGGAGCTATAAAAACTCAGTGAAGAGTGGAACTGGTAAAATGTCTCCTTATTGATTTACTTACCTTTAAAGCATTCCATCTCTAGTCATGCCTGCCACATGGCCACATAAATGTCTGCAGAAGCAGACAGCGCTGGCTCTTTGGCTATGAAACAGACTACTACTACTTTCTGCAACGAATATCCAAGAATGCATTTTTTCCCTGAAGCAGGAAAAATGTCACTGGCGTGAATTTGTTTAAAGTAGATCCCATGTTGCCATGAAGTGACCCATACATCTATACACTATGATATTGGCGCCATCTCCCATGGCACACATGAAGCGCAACATACAGGATTTAACACCAGGACTGCAATGGACTGCCGTAGCCTTGAGGATATGGACAAGGTGTGCCTTCACAGCATAGCTTCTTCCACTTCCATGGCTGTTGGGAATCAGAGTTCCTCCTCCGCTCATTTTGCCATATGACAATGGCCTGAGGAAGAAGATGTGAAGGCCTAGCAGTAGCTGAGAACATCGCCCCCTTCTCTGGGCCCACAACAACGGCCCGAGGAAGAAGATGCAAAGGCCTAGCAGTGGCTGAGAACATCGCCCCCTTCTCTGGGCACACAAGGACGGCCCGAGGAAGAAGATGCCAAAGCCTAGCAGTGGCTGAGAACATCGCCCCCTCCTCTGGGCCCACAACAACGGCCTGACGGGAGTTAGTTTGTGTTCTGGTTTGGTTGTTTTATGTGGTTGCATTTTATAATTTTTATTGTACTATTGTTGTTTTGACTGTAAGCCACCCTGAGTTGCCTCGGCGAGTGGGCGGCAATATAAATCTAAATAAATAAATAAATAAATAAATAAATAAATAAATAAATGAAACAGACATGAGCACTGAACCCTAGAGTCGGATATGACTGGCTTTTGAGCAAGGGTGACCTTTACCTTTACTAAAGCCTATTAGGGTGGCTGTAAGTTCCTTCTGATTTGACAGTACATAGTAACAACAAATTGCTTCTATATTTGCATATGCGCTTATAAACTAGTGCATGCACATTTTATACAAATTTCTTCCTTTCTGATAATTTTTGGGAAGAGATTTTTTTGTGTTTTATAAATGGTAATAGTAGATTAATCAGTTTAACTCCCAGAGGAAACAAGCTACCATCTTATTCTAGATACTTTTACTTGAAAATAAAACCAACCATATTACATTGGATCAACATCTTAATAAATAGGGTAAGGTTTGCTGCTTTTTACCACCTTTTTAACTTTTACATTGACTTATAATAGCATCTGAGGGGACGTCAATTTTTTTTAAAAAATCAAGGTTTACAATTAATACTTTTGAAGAATATAAAAGGTTGCTTGCTATCTTGTAAAATGTTGGTCGTTTGTAATCACAGCTGATACTACCATTAGCCAGACTGAAGCATTTCCTCAAATGGTGAAGTATTGGGGTAGCAAAGCCACTACAACTCCACCAAATAATGTTTACTGCTTCCCCATGCTTTTCTGGATTCTCTAACCATTTCCCCCTCCAGAAATGTCTAGCAAACTACTGAAGAAATGTTTTTTTTTTTTTAAACTCTCCTGTGCAAAGGCTGACCAGCTTCTAGAGGGGTTAGAAGGCTAGAACTGAGGAGCAAGAGCCTGCTTGATGCAGGAATTCCTCCTCCTTTTCTTTTGGTGGCGTGTGAAGGCTGCTATCACAACATTGTTGTCAAATCAGTTGCAATTGGGAGGCTAACATGGACTTCATTTGCAAGTTTATTGTTCAGACACTGAGCTGTAAGGAATTGCATGTCTGTAGTAAAATTGCTACCATAGGAAATGTACATTTTAAAAGAGTCAGCTTGGTCCTTAAGAAGACAAATCTTTTCTCATTATTATATTTTTAATGCTAAAGAAACAATCAAAACATTATTTGCTACTTGTTGTACAAAAAGCCTCTGGAAATGGGGCAGATCGGGAAGCCTGTAATTCTCAGATAATGTATTTTCCATTTGCTAGAACTAAAATGTAATGTAAGCATTTATTCCTGTGTACATTTGTATTTTTCAAATCGTTTTCTTCATTTTTTATCTCATATGAAAGATATTTATACCTGACACACAGATGCAGTTAGGGAATATCAAATGAGCTTTTAATATCAATTATGAACACGAGCAAAGACATTTTGGTGCCCACTGGAAAAATCAATGTTGTACCTGAAGATGACATGAATCTATAAGGCAAAATTGTGTTCTGCACCAAAGATGATAGCCAATAGTCCACAGGTCAAAAATGAACAATATCATTATGCTTTGTGATTCTGAGTCAGCGTCCAGATGTATGGAATTACATCTCCTACCTTCTGTCCAGGATAACCATTGGCTACCCTGACTGGCAGTGATGGGAGTTACAATCTGGGTTACTTGGAAGGCACTTTGCTGGGAAGCATAATAATAATTTCATGTCAGAAATTATTCTGGGTTGAAAGAATTTTTGTGGGAGAAACTCTGCTCAGGAAATATCCAAATGAGGCTCCTTTCATGTCCCCAAGAGCTGGGACAGGGACAGGCACTCAATCTGTCATGCAGTGCCCAGGTTTCAAACTGCTGGCTTGCCAGCCTTCCAGCTAACAAAGCAAGCATCTAAACCATTGAGCCACTACAGCTCCCAGTTGCCTTCAGCACTGGCTAGCTGGCCAAGATTTCTGGGATCCGTAGTCCAAAAAAAATATCTGGGGCCTCAAGGTTGGGAACAACTTTCCTACTTGAATGTGTATACAATATTTTTATGTGGCTAGTTTTATTTAGAAACATGTCTGTGTTGTTTTTCCAGATGTTCAAGGCAACTAACAAATAAAATCTGATTTTTATAATATTTATATAAAGACAACATAAAATTCTTAGCAAACAGCTTACTGTTTGCTACTGGATGATCTAAGGGTAAACCAAAATAAAAAGGAGTTGCACTTCTTACCAAAAACTTGAATGTATGAATTCCATAACTGCTGTCTTCCTGTGAAGCCAAAGTGATTTCTATTTCCTACAAAACAGATTGGCTCCTTGAGTCTGAATTTGCATAACCTGGCCATCTGGCCTGTTGGTCCATGTTTTGTGCATCAGAATGGTAAATTATAGATTGATTTCATATAAGCATATGTGTAAATTTTAAAAACACTGAATCAAATTATTTTGTTCAAATAGAATGCAATGGTTCAAATTTGGGACTTATGTCATGTTGGTTGTGATTTTATATTGCATATGTGTTTTGTTTCCAGGTTTGTATTTGCTTGTATGCTAAATGTTTAGGTTAGTTGACAATTGTGTGTGGTGTGTATGCCATGAGTGACTGATACCAGCTGAGAAATGTTAAAAAAAGTTTATGAATGTAGCTTAAAATTGATTGGTTTGTGTGGGTCCTGGCAAGAGAGAGACCACTTGCATTTAAAGAACAGCACAAAGAAAAAGTATTAGGGAAAGTGAGAGAGAATAAGCTATTACTAAAATATGTGTATTGGAGTATGGTATGTTTTTCTGAGGCAGCTGTGTACTGTGAGAAATTGGATAAAAGTGCAGTAAAGTGTTTAAATTGCAAAGTTAAAAGTACAGTAAAATCCTGGGTTACAACAAAGGTCTGTTCCAACAGCCTCCGTTGTAACTCGAAAAAATTGTATACCGGATGCATTGCATAGGGATGCATTGAAAAATTAAAAAATGGTCCTGAACTGATCATTGTAAACAGGAAAAAATACATTAAAAACTTGTAGACCAGGATGGCATTTCCATAGGATTTGCCATTGTAAACCGCAGCAAATTTAAACTGAAGTGGTTGTAAAAGCTTTTTTATGGGTATGTGCTGATGAAGCTAACAATTTTAAACCTTGGTTTTGTTTGTTTTTCACTGAACCTTTCTTTTCTTTTGTGGCTTTCTAAAATAAATCTTCTGTTTTCATAAATTTTGTCCATTTCTTTATCAATAGCAATTACAAGGTATAACACACACGTACAGTCAAACCTCACATAAAGAGCGCCTCGCCTAAAGAGTAACTTGCTTAAAGAGCAGAATTTTCTCTGAATGTTCGCTTCGCTTAACAAAACCAACCAAAAATTCGCTTAACAAATAAATCAGGGTTTGGAAAAAACAAACAAAAAAAACCCACCAGAAGTCACAATTGGTCAATTTCAATGGTGTTTTGCTTAAAGAGCAAACTCGCTTAAAGAGCAATCCTATGGAATGCATTATGCTCTTTAAGCGAGGTACAACTGTATATTGCAGGTCAGTACTATGACATAATATTTGTGTAGAGTCAGAAAATTAAAAGCAAGACTGTGTTTCAGGGGGGAAAGGTTCTTACTTTTAAAAAGGTAGTGTCAAGTGGTCTCTTAGTTTTGGCAAAGTTATAGCTGTTTGCATTGATTAGTGATAGGGACAATAATCATAATCATCTGCCATCAAGACAATTCTGACTTACAGCAACCATTTTCAGGGTTTTTAGGTAGACAGTACACAAACGTGTTTACCATTCCCATTTCCTGGAGGCATCCTGGGGTTGTGCTGCTTGCCCAAGGCCACACAACAGGCTGGCTCTTCTCCTAGAACTGTGATGGCTAACCTTGGCATTCCAGGTGTTCTTGGACTACAATTCCCAGAAGCCCTGATTAGTAGGAGTGCTGACTTGGGCTTCTGGTAATTGAAGTCCAAGAACATCCAGAGTGCCAAGGTTAGCTGTCACTGTCCTAGAAAGTACTGTGAGGATTTGAACTACCAACCAGATGCCGAACTCACCGATCTATCCAGCCAGCAGGGATCATAATAGTTCATGTTTAAATGACAATCATAGCCTTGGTATATGGCTTTGGGGGTGGATACTTGTTAGGCAGCAACACACATAAGTGGAGAAAGTGTGAATTTAACAATATAATTACATAATATGCAAGTACTGTACAAACCTCAAAGATTAAAAAAAACTTTGGATAGAAAGTCCTAACTTATTCATAGGCATGAAATAATTTTGAAGGTAGTTTTAAATTAATGTATGCTTCATTCATCCTGAATTTGGTTTTGGTGGGGGAAGGAAACAGAATTAGGAGGATCTTGGTTTAAAATATTGCTGAACTCTTAAAATATCCATACACAAATATCAAAATGATTAATTTAAGATAAGCTCATCACATCCCTGGGTTTGTTTCTGTTGGTTAAATTTTGTCAGATGCACACTAGTTGTCCTTAAAATGTTGGCATTTTGATGGTAAATATGTCCTATGTCGGATATGGGTACCTGTAAACTGACTCAGATTGATTTCTGTCTGTGGTAAAAGCGGCTCATATTAAGTTTGTGCCACAATGGCTGCCACTTGGGGTCATGCATTTTCTCTCATTCCATCTGAAAGAAAAACCATTTTGTACATCTTCCGCTGAATACAGATAAAATGAAAAATTGTGGATTTCCTCAGCAGTTACCAAGAGCCAAGAAACATTAATGCTGTTTTCTATTAATACTGAACTGAAAGTAACTGAGACAGAATTATTTTCTATTAATACTGAACTGAAAGTAACTGAGACAGAATTATTTTTAAAAAATACTTTCATTTTTAGAGGGGCATTTATGGATGAAAACTGATTACAATGTAGGATACAATCAAATGAAAGAAAAGGGGATATGTTAGTGTCCCAATTTCAAATATTAGAATATTTCCACTTTCTTAAGAAGGTCTTGCTCTTAATTATTTGCCAGTGAATAAATGAGTATACTACTAATAATGCTGGGGCCTTAGTCCTGCTTCCACATAATAAAGGCTCACAAGAGATCTTTGGTAATTCAGTCTCAGTACCATATGTCCCTGTTGACATTAAAGTGCTTAGTTCCAAATGAGTTGGCTTCATTCAAGCATCTTAATTCAAGAGTGGATGATTAGATCTTAAGCTAAAAACCTATTAGGAGGTAAGCACTTATGTTGCAGCAAGGTATTAAAGGAACATTATAGTGTAGTTGCAGATAAATCCTGTGTATGTAATAGAGGCATGTTAAGTGTCATTTGATTTTATACAGCATTCAAAGCCAGTGTAAGTGGTTGTAAAAAAAAATCACTATTTTTGCAACATTACTATAAAAACAGAGTTCATCCTACACAGAGAAAGCAGGACAGTTTATGGTTCCAATCTTTTTCAAGATAGATTATCTTGATGCATTGACTTTGAAAATACGTACAGCTCTACTAGTAAAAGTGAAACAAGGCCAGTGTATCAGATGTGCTGGAGAGACACTCTCCTTAAGTGCAACTTGATGTAGCATCTACATTATTGATTACCAGTTTATTGGAAAGTGCTACCAGGGCACACCAGGTCTGGAATCACAAAGGAAGTGTTGAAAAACCCCTGACTATTTGTTTTCTTCATGCTTAATGACAGCTGCCTGGCAGTAGTTCATTCTCCAGGCTTACAAGTCAGCCATACCTCTCCAAGCTGTTGCACAGTGCTAGCCTAAACTTGTTTGCTTAGAAGTATCATCTTCTAATGAGACTTAACTCCAGGTCAATGTACATGGGATTCTAGCCTTAGAGGACATCTGTGTGGGATCTTCCCTGCCTGAGTGCTAGAGGGTGAGGAGAAACACAGCATTCATAAAGTGATAAAGCAGGCTGAAAGAGATTCAGACTTATTCTGTTCTAATGTCCATTCTCATGTATACAACAGAAGCTGTTAGCAAATGCGGGGAGTAGTAAGAGACTGCCACCATCTCACAAAGTAATTTTGCAGTTCTTATTTAATGTTTACATTTTGAATGGTGAAGGATGTACATATAAACTGGGAAATGGATATGATATGCTTCAAAAATTGTGGGCATCCTTTCAGAGGCATAGAGACAGGGACAGGAATTTACTATATATCTAAATTTTGCATGGAAATGATGAAGTCAGAAGGAAGGTAGGTTAAACCTTTGGCTGAAAAGCTCTTTGTAATATCTTTTCTATATTACAGGTTTTTTTTTTAAAGAAAAAGCAAATGTCAGGACCAGTATTTCTAATCAGACATTCAGAACAAGATTCTGGGATGGGTGATTGTGGTGGTGGTGGATTTAACATGCTTTTTGCCCTGCTTCAGACTTGATCCATATTGTAGATTTGTTGATCGCAGTGCCTTAATACTATAGTCTCCACAATTAATGTTTGGTATATGCATATGTTTGCTTCTTAAACATCAGTGACACTCTTTCATGCATTTATGACTACAATACAAAATGGGGGCATATAAGGTATATTTGGGATCTGTATATCAAATGGTCTTTGCAACATATTACAGTCAGAAATGTATGTACAATAACTGTAAAAGGAAGTAAAGAAATGTGTATTTGGAGAAACAGTATCAAATACAGAGATAGGATAGGAAGTAGCTCTATTCAAGTGTCAATGTATGTGGGAGGAGATGGAAACTGAAAGTAAAGAAGATGTAGAGAAGCACTGATATACTGTATATACTCGAGTATAAGCCTAGTTTTTCAGTCCTAAAAAAATGAGGTAAAAAAAGTGGACTCGACTTATACTTGCAATGGAGTGCAATGGAAAATGAGTGCAATGGAAAAAGGCACCGGTGGCTAATAGCATTCACCATCGACTTCTCCCATCCTGTTGTCAGTGCATTTCAATCGGCATGGAGAAAACTCCTTTCTGCTGCATCTTATTTCCATCTACTGTACTGTATTTTGATTATTGAAACTCACAAGCAGCTGCTGCATTTCCCACCCTCGGCTTATATTCAGGTCAATCTATTTTCCTGGTTTCTCAGGTCAAAATTAGGTACCTTGGCTTATATTCAGGTTGGCTTATATTCGAGTATATATGGTAGACTATAGAGCAGTGCTTCCCAACATGGGGCACATGCCCCACAAAGGGGCAATTTCATTTTAATGGGGCAATTTGAGAATGAGTTATTAACAGTGAATTCCCTTTTAGGCTTCCTCCACATGAATAGGAGCTCACTTTTTGAATAAGAAGAATTATATGTCACGAGTCAGAGGGGGGATCAGGGTTTTAAACATGCTTAGGTGGGGCATGGTCAAACAAAGGTTAGGAACCACTGCTATAGAGTATCTTGCATTACTGGTCTTTCCTAACCTATGTAGATGGTATCAGTTTTGGCTAGGCATTCCTGACCATGCAAGCAGACTGTGGATACACAGGGCAGCGCTGGATGTGCAAAGCAAAGATTTGAGCAAGGCTCAGGAGACTGAAAGGAAAATTTCTGTACTTTAGGCAAGAGTTGTCTGGAGCTGCAACTGCATTGGCCCCTTTGCTGTGCTCTGGTGCAGTCTGAACAGAGTCGCTTGAGGTCAGGGGATGAATGATATGCTATTTGGTTCATTCCTCGTGTCCAAATGGCTCGTGACTATTTGTTGTGAAGTGTGAAATGAAACATTTGAGGATATCAGCAAATTAGAGCACATCCCCTGTTCCCCTGTTGAGGAGCAGAGGGGAATAAATTAATATGTTTTTATTCTGTTAGACTATTGCTGATGCTCTGAATCAGGTAGAATAAACGTTAAAACTGTTTTCTTTGCCTTGTGCTGATGCAGTTTTGATCAGCACTTCACACAAAGGCAATGAAAGGTTTTTTTTTTAAATCTAATCTAAGTATCCAACACATCAGAGATAGCCCTACAGAGTAACAGTAACAGTAACAGTAACAGTAACAGTTTTTTGAAATGCCTCTGCAATGCTTTTCCTCCGGTAAGGCCTCCAGCTGTACAGCGGTCCTTATCCACTGTCCTGACTGCGCTCATTAAGGCTCCATTTGAACCACTAGCCACTACAGACATTTGTCTCCTGATGTGGAAAGCGGCATTTCTTGTGGCTGTCATGCCTGGGACAATCAATTTCATTGTCAACTTTCTTTCCCAATCCCACCTCTGATCAAGAAAGAGCGTGGCACATGCTGGATGTGAAACAGACTTTATTGTTTTACATCAGCAGAATAAGGGAGTTTAGAAAAACACAACGCCTCTTCGTGGCTTATGGAGGGAAGTCCAAAGGTGAACCCATCATATCACAGAGGTTCTGCAAGTGGGTTTCCTCCATCATCTACCTTGCCTATGAGGCTGCATCTCTGCCTCCTCCGCTTCACGTCAGGGCACATTCTACAAGGGCTGTTGCCACATCCACTGCCTTTATGGAAGGCACATCAATTGAAGACATAGGTAAGGTGGCCACATGGTCCAGACCGTCTACATTTGTCAAGCACTACTGGATGGACACCAGAGCCACTGCAGACACCAGACTTGGTCTAGTCATCCTTGCCAGAAGGTTCCAGGCTCCCCACCCATGAGGGTCCATACTACCTACCTGATATGTTCATCTGTGGATTCAAATCATGGGGCTGCCCACCTACCAAGTAAGTTTGAGCTTGCTAATCTCCCAAAAGTGGGGATTCACAGACTATACGAAGGAAAAAGTGAAGTTGTACTTACCAGTAATAACTTTAATTCTTTGAGCATATAGTCTGTGAATTCACACTTTCTCACCCTTCCTTCCCACTTGAGCTGCATGGATGAGATAGTTTATATTATCTTGTGTACAGCTTAAGTATTAACTGAGGAAAGAGCACAAAATGGTGCCTAAGGGTGGGCGGTCCGGTGGGCGGCCCTAACATTCAAACTTTATCCAATCATCTTGAAAGCTCTGGTCATGGCTCCTTGCAGGCGCAGAACCCAAAAGTGTGAATTCACAAACTATATACTCAAAGAACGAAAGTTATTACTGGTAAGTACAACTTAATTTTTCTCTGGTTCTTTTCAGATAGTTAGAATCAATCTCATCTCATGGCCTTAACTGACAATCAAAGGGGAAAGGAAAATATTTTCCATCTTCTTTGCTGATGTAGCATTACAACCATTGATGGCGGCGGCGGGGGTGGGCAATTATACTTTCCCTGCCTCCTGTAAAGTGTAAAAAGGAAACATCTGTTAGGCCTGCCAGCAAACTGGATATTGACAGAAGAAGCAGTTTTTGAAGGCTGCTGCCTCTGTTCAATGGCATCACAAGCATCTAGAGGCACTTGGTACACTGTGTTTCTTGGTGATGTTAAAATATTAAACCCCCTAATGTGATTCTAAAAGACTGCTCAGAGGAAAGTTGGGGAACTCCAGTGTCCACAAGAATGTGGATGCGTCATGCTCAGACCAACTTCCAAGAGCTGGAAAGAGCAGACAAAGCACTTACTGTACTTAGACATGCTCTTGAGTTAGTGACGAGGTGCCACCACAGTGCCAGCAAAAAAGAGGACTTAGCAAAAGATGTGGCTGCCTCCTGGACTAGACAATGAGATTGAGGCACCTTTCCTCAGCTGATCTGAGAGTCTGATGAGAGGCATTGGGAATTCAGGAGTGCTTGTACTAGCCATTGAAACCAGTTACAAAACAAGGACAAACTAATTTGTTAAATACAGCTTGAGACAGCTTGAGTCCAACTGTTGATTCATTTGATTCTAACTGTTGAGGTTGGTAAAATGAGTACCCAGCATGTTGGGGCAGAATGCTAATTAACTTGTGAATCATCCAGCAAGTGCACAAAGGTAACAAAGCAGCAGAGGCAGTGAAGCAAAGGATAAATGCCAAAACCTCAGAATTACTAGTGGGAGGAATGAAGGCACCCATTTTATGTTGGGAGAAGTAAGGAGGTGGATGGGATACTGAAATTTTTTCCAGCATGCTAAGGCAGACTAACATGGCTGCTTCGTTGGAAAGCAATTCAAATCAAAGAATTTGGATTTCATATGCTTTCTTATTTTTTTAGAAATAGTAGTCAAATTATGGGTCAATGGCAAACTTTTTTGGCTGACCCTTCTGCTTTTTGTTTTTAGGACACATAACTTGAATGAAATAATATGGCCACTCCCCCCCCCCCCACATATAGCTTATATACTGTACATCTTAAACCTAAGCTTTAGAATGAGGTGTACTGACACTGGTTTCACACACACTCCTATAACTCCTATGATATGATCATTCTGTTATTGTCTTTATGATATGTTATGACTAATAACATACTTATGTACCATAACTGTCGACTGTAATTGGCTCTGGTGAAATGTGTCTTAACTTCACTGAAAGTCCAGCTGAGAAGTGTATACCTTCAGCTGTGATCTCAGGATATAGCAGCTATCAAAATACCTTTAACTGCTGCATCATTGTTTGATACTATTGAATGATTGATGTTGTACTACAGAAAATTGAAGGTTATAGTTTATTTTAATAAAAATTGTATACTTTCATTTCATTGTGGTTGGCTAGTGAGTGCAAATCCATTTTGTTTTATCAAGAACCATCTCTGCTGGAAGCTTTCTGAGGTATTTAGCACATTTCCTGGTACAATTTCACATTTATTTTGCACAATTCTTTATTTTACAAAGAGACATTTTCTCCTTTGAAACTTACATAGAATTCTCATCAGGAAAACTGACACAGTACTATCAGAATCTTTTAAGAAAGAAACACGTTTTTTTTTGCTGTTATTGTAAATTTCCAGAGATTTCTGTAACATAATCAAAGGGTGCTTCATTCTTACCTAGGATTAACAGGGAAATGAATTAGACCTATTTCTAGTTGTAAATATTGAATGAAATAAAGCAAGGGACAATAGTTTGTTTTCTGCATCTGTATGTATTATTTAGGTTAGTTTTTAGGCGCTTATTTCCCATGTACAGTGATGCCTCGCTTAAAGAGCATAATGTGTTCCACGGGATTGCTCTTTAAGCGAGTTTGCTCTTTAAACGAAACACCATTGTAAGTGACCAATTGGGGGGGGGAGTGCAAACCCCAATTTATTTGTTAAGCGAGTTTTTGGTTGGTTTTATTTGTTAAGCGAAACGAACATTCAGAGAAAATGCTGCTCTTTAAGCGAGTTACTCTTTAAGCAAAACGCTCTTTATGCGAGGTTTGACTGTATCTTGTTGGTTGGTACGTATAATAGCTGGTTAATAGTTCCAGAATGAGCAGGTAATGTATCAATAACGGGAATTGTCAAGGAGCAGGAAAATAGGAAAAACTCAGCCTGGCAATGTTGTACCACTACTCCCAATTATCTGTTGCCAGCAAAATGATTTTCAAGGCAAAATACCAACCTTGCAAGGTAGATATTGCTGCCAACAAACACTTCTGTCCAATGACATGTGGGTTAAGATACTCTCAGATTCCCCAAGATAGTATTGAGAGTCAAATGAGGCACAGGGCAGTTGCTTCCACCATTCCCTGTGGTTTAGGCAAAACTTACTCAGCAGCAGTGAGCCAAAAGGATTAAGAACTCAAGTAGAACTTGTCTACTTTCCCCCAGAATTCCTCTTGTTATCATTTCTTCTACCAAGTCGTCACTGTTGGTTAGAATCAAATCAAGGAGAGCTATTCCTTTAGCTTCTTCCTCCACTTTTTGTTGGAAAAAATTGTCATCCACACAAACCAGGAATTTCTTGGAAGGGCCAGATTTGGCAGAATTTGTCTCCCAACAGATATAACAATACAGTAATTGAAATATCCCATTGCGTATCCCTGAAATTTTTGCAATTTGTTTTTGAAAGGTTTCGTCGTCATCTTCTCCTTGATTGGGTGGTCAGTAGTAGACTCCAACTATTATGTTCTTTTTGTGTATCCCCCCCCCTCCCAATCATTTTAATCCAGATGCTCTCTATGGGACATGCAAGTCCTGTATTATGCAGAGATATGTGTTTTTAACATATACTGTGACTTCACCTCCCTTTATGTCCTTTCAGTTCTTTTTGACCAGTATGAAACAAAATCTTGTCATGTTGTCTCTGAAACATGTCATTGTTGGAAGAAAGAACAATGTGTTATAACATTTTTCATCATCATGAATACCCAGACGTTGTTGTTCAAGCTGTGTGCATCTGTTATTTACTATCTAGTTTGTTATGGGGCAGGGGGAGAACATCTAGAAAAAGGACATAATTATATTGACAGAGGCACCTTATGTTACCCCTTATGTTGCCAATGCCAAATATGGACACTTACAACAAAGCATAAGCAAAAGTTGGTCACCATGGATATGAGATGTCTGAGGAAGGCTGCCAGAGCGACTAGAAGGGATAAAATCAGGAATGAGGTTATAAGGGAAAGAATTGGAACAGAACCAATCTTGCACTACATACAGGGTGTTTTTCCCACTTGGAGAGCTGTCTTGGGATTCCATACCTTACAATCTATATGTGGAAAGAGGAGAAGTAAAAAGACCACGAGGCAGACCCAGAGGAAGGGGGAGAGATAACATCAAAGACATATTACAAGAACACCAAATAACACTGATGGAGGCTACTAGAAGTGTCAGAGCACGAACCTTGCATCTCCCTCAACACTTGATGGGATAAAAGAGGAAGAAAATAAGAAAAAGAAGAACCATTCAACTCAGTAGGTGCCCTTGGGCCAGTGAGTGTCTCAGCCTGCCTGCTTCACAAGTTTGTTCTGACAATCAGGTGAGAAGAAGGAGAGTCTTCCATGTCTTGTTGAACTTGTTGGAACAAAATGGGGATATAAATGTAGCCAGTAAATCAATCTTCTTCTGTGTCTAGGCCAGACATGAAACTACCAAAATGGCTGATGTTCTGTTGCTTTGCTACACACGTAAAAGTCTAGCTGGCAATTAATGTGTCCCCAGTGGGATTCTTGACTGTAGGCCAAGTTTGTGGGCACACGCAACACACACACAACCCAAATAATCTCAGCAGTGGCTCATTAATTGTTAGCTAGAAGCGACAGAATGTTATTCTTTTTGCCTTCACACGACTAACAAAGCAACAGGTTTTCAGTTTAACATCTTTACAAAATAATAATAATAATAACAACAAAATTTACAATTTTTTTTATTCTGGGATCATTATAAAATTAGACAGCTGATAGCCTCTTTCTTTGCCATCATTTTAGTGTACTGGCCATTTTAAATCCATGAGGGTGGAACTATTTGATCTCTGTTTTGTATCTTTATTGCTAGTTATTGGGAAAGAAACTCTATTAGAATTAATTTCAGATTTGGTATGCACATTTTTAGTATTATGATAGTTCTGTTTCTTGTACAAACCATTCTTTCAATGGAAGGGGGCCTTTTATATTTCAACTTCAGACTTCCCTTTGTCTCAGAAAAGTAATTTAGTAGTCTTTCTGTCCTATGCAGCAACAAAAATGTTGCTTCTGTGCTTGGAGTGCTTTGGTTCATGTATGAAAGGACCCATGAAATGTGACAGAAAGTTGGAATGGGTTTGAGTGGAGTGGAACATTCTCTTGGCAGCTATGACCAAAGAGTGTTGGCCAATAGGTGGTGCTCATTGCACATGTTTCATCATTTAGTTTAGCGCCCTTGTCTAGAAGGGAAAAAAAGAGCACTGCTTTAAGTTCCAAAGTAGCTTGCCGTGATCGTATAGTGGTTAGTACTCTGCGTTGTGGCCGCAGCAACCTCGGTTCGAATCCGAGTCACGGCAAAGAGAATCTGTGTATTTTAAAAAACTTGAATAAAGAGGTGAATAACTATGGGATAATTTGCTATTTTAAACCTTGAACTCTTTCCGATATAGTGACTTGTGTAAGGATTTGACGTTTTAAAACAGTGGCTAAAAATATTTTTAACAAGCTAGCACGAACAGAATACTAATGAAATCATGCTAAATAATCCTGTTCTATGGATGACACAATTTAACTGCTTTTCGCAGACTTTAGCACTTTGAATATTTGGTTTAATTATTTATATTAGATCATCATTCGCAGAATTAATTAGAAGTGCACTATTCTGTTTATTCTGCTATGCTTTATGTATCCCCTGTTGTACTATCATACATTTTAACCCTCTCCTCTAATCTATTTTGAATTGACAACTAAGGTATAACTGTTATCAGTGGTGGGATGTCAAAATTTTTACTACCCCACCGTGATGTCATCACAGTATGGGAGGAGCTAACATCATGATGTCATGTCATGGGCGGGTCCAAAGGAAAAAAAAAACAAAATAATAAAAATAGGAAGCTTCAGGCTATAGGGAGCTTCAGGCTAGCAGCTTCTCTTCCTCCTCCCCGTTTGGGAGGACAGCAAGGAGGCCGTGCATATGAGCCAAGCACTAGCCGTGCATGCACACCAAGTGCTTGGCATGCATGCGCAGTGGGGGAACCAGTGAAAAGGTAAGCCCCGAAGGTGGTTCCCCCCAAAAGCTACTACAGGTTCTCTGGGACACTGGGAAAAATTACTACCGGTTCTGGAGAACTGGTGAGAACCTGTTACATCCCATCACTGACTGTTATTAACTAAACAAAGTACAAGTAATACCTCATATAACATTAGTATCGAATAACACTAAAATCGCATAACATTAAGGAATCTGGGGGGAAGAATTGCATCAGATAACATTAAGATCCTATGGGATACTTCAGATAACAACAGCTAAAGCCCGTGTGGTTACAGTGTATCTCTATGGATCCCATAGGATTTTAACATGCATCAGATAACACTAAAAATCATATAACACCAAGACTTGTGGAACCAGGTTTTAGTGTTATATGAGGTTTTACTGTAATGTGTACTTTAAATTACACACACCATTTTTATCCGGTGGGTGAAGCCTTTGTCTTACGAAAGAGGAAATAAGACTATATATTGCATATTTAAATACAATGTATGCATATATGTTTCACTGTGGTAAGTTATACGCCATTTGAAGTCACCTAGAGTGGCTTTCCTTCCACACAAAATGGTTAGTTTTCTTTGTGGTTAATGCTCCCTATGTGGAATACAGAACATGTAAAGGTAAAAAGTAAAAGTTTCCCATGCTAGAAAAGCTAGTCGTTTTGTGTTACGCCTAGAATACAATGCTGTTAGGAGAGAATTAAACGTTTTTGATGGTGTGGTATGTTAATTTGGAGGAAATGCCCATTTTAGAATCAAAAGGCAAATAGTTTAAAGACAGATGCACGTAGATTTGGGTTTTTTGGCTACAACGGCCCCAGAATTCTCCAGGCAGAATAATTATGGAAGGTGGTTCCAAACAAAAGGATTTTTTAAAAGAAAGAAAAATAAGGAGCGTTTTTCTCTTTCTGCCGTGACTCGGATTCGAACCGAGGTTGCTGCGGCCACAACGCAGAGTACTAACCACTATACGATCACGGCAAGCTAAGGGAGAATGCGTTGTGAGCAATGTCAACGGTGACCCCCTTTACCAGAGCTGTGAGACTATTGCCACCTAGTGTTACTTAGTTACGATGACTTGTATAGAGCCAACAGTACTTGTGCAAAACAGGAAACAAAGCAGGAATTTAAAAAAGCTTTGGATAACTACAGTATACTGTAAGAGAATTTTATTTTTCTTCATTGCTTCATCATCTTTTTCATTGTAAAACAATCTATTTCACTTACATATCGAAGAATTTTTTGGAATAGTAGCCGTGTTAGTCTGTGGTTCAGGCATATCAGAAAACATTATTATTATTATTATTATTATTATTATTATTATTATTATTATTATTATTATTATTATTATTATTATTATTATTATTATATTTATTTATTTAATTATTTAATTATTTATTTAATTATTTATTCATTCAATTTATATGCCACCCTACTCGGGGCAGCCGACTCAGGGCGGCTCACAAAACTCACAAATATAGCATTCAACACTATAATCAATTAATAAAACATTGCAGCAACACTTCAAATAATTATTATTATTAACATGAAAATATAGCAGTTAATCTTTAAAGTGCTACAGTGTTTTTATTTTTAGTTTCTTTTGTTTATTTTGTTTGTTTTCTGATATTCCATATCGAGTATTTTCTAAAAACCAGAGTTTGTTATAGAGTTTCACCTTTTTTTATAGCTGTACAAGTGAGAGATTTGTATTAGTGACCCTGATACAATTTCTGTCCTCCCCTTCATTTCTTAGATTAACTGTTGAGATTTGTTTTAAGCCATAACATTAAGAACTTGCAAATGCACTTATGCTTAATTATCCATTTTGGGACATGGGGTTGTTGTTTTCAGCCAGGGGATACAAACGAGAGAGTGTGTCACCTTTTTCAGGCTTCTGATAAGGGCAGGGATTCTTTCCTAATAGCACACTGAAATTCTGAGAGGGTAGATTTGAGTGTGTGAACCTCCTAAGGACCTATTGAATGTCCATTGAATTTACGAAGCAGGTGGTCTGATCCAGTTCCACAGGTGGAGAGGACACATGCCTCAAAAATCCCTTTCCTCTTCTGTGCAGAGGAGTTTCTGCGACATCCATCCATAGAACTGGAGGAGATTGAGAAAGGAGAAAATAGGAATGGAGCAAAACTAGGCATGGGGTTTAGAATTAGCAACCCTAGGAGAAAGGAAATGGGCAGACAGTGGTTAAAGGCATGTAGCTACACCTAGAAGCAGAAGTCTTAAAAAAAGCTAATGGGGCTTCTGTCAAATTCACATTGTGATCTTGCCCTCAGAATGCAGTGAGGGCTTAGAAAAAAAGATGCACTACCTGCTCTACTGACTGTGTAACTATGCCCATGGACTTGCTTCTTGGGCAAGACTTACACTTTGGTGGAAATTTTACAACTTCAAGTTACAAAATCAAAAAAGGATTAGTTAAAAAATGACTTTAAGGGAGAATTTGTTGAATATGTTTTAGTGAAAAGGAAAGGCAGTATTCTGTATCTTTTTAGAACAAGGAGGCAAATATATAAATGAGATGTTATATAGAGAATAGTTAAATGAAACATATAATGTCCATACTAGAAGAACTAATATATGAAATAAGAAACGGGTTAAGAAAAAATAAGGAAATAATACAGATAATTTATCAAGAACTTATAAATAAAACAGGAATACAGGACATATTGAGAAAACAATGGGAAGAGGAGTTAAAAATAATAATATCAGAAGATAGTTGGAAAAAGAAGTGGAAACAGAGAATTATGAGATCGTTGTCAATTAAGGAAAAAGAACACAATAGTAAGTTTTTGTGGAGGTGGTATATGACACCGGTTAAATTGCACCAAATGAATGATACAATCCCTGATCAATGCTGGAGATGCAAGTCTGAAAGAGGTTCATATATACACATGTGGTGGGAATGCCAGATAATAAAATTTTTTTGGGATATGATAGAATTAGAAATAGGAAAAATTATGAAAAAAAACTATAAGATTAACTCCAAAATTAGCATTATTGGGTGAGAGAGAAGAAATTAAAATTGAAAGTCACAAAAAAGAATTATTATTAACATTGTTGACTGTGACAAGACAATTAATAGCTGAATATTGGAAGGAAACAAAGATAATTAGTAAAAGTCAATGGTATAATGCAGTGTGGCAGCTTGCATTAAACGAGAAACTGACTACGGAATTGAACGTAATGAAAGGACTGACAAGCAAGAAATTTTGTTGGGAAATATGGGGAACTTTTGTAGACTTTGCATTAACAATTGAGCATGGCATATAACCGGACCCTGAAAATAGGAAATTTTGGGAAAATTGAGAAATAGAGCAAGAGTTGAAATTACAAATTTCTTGTATAGCATGGGTGATGTTTAAATGTTATGTTAAATGTTTTTGTGGTATGTATATCTGTTATGTAAATTTTTGTATTATAATAATAATAAAAAGAAACATATAATGTCCCACTGGATGTGGGTACACCTAGTAGTTTATATAATTTTAAAAAAATATTTTGTGTATTTCATTTATATTGTATTTGTATGTATGTTGTGGTTATTTTAAGGGACTGCGGTGGCTTAGTAGTTAAGACACTGAACTTGATGACTGGAAGGTGCTGGATGATGGAGTGAGCCCCTGTCTCTGTCCCAGCTCCTGCCATTCTAGCAGTTTGAAAGCAAGAAACTGCAAGTAGATAAACAGGGATCACTTAGGTGGGAAGGTAAACAGCATTCCATGCACTCCGGTGCTTAGTCATGCCTGCCACATGTCCACGGAAAGTCTGCAGACACAGACAGCACTGGCTCTTTGGCTATAAAAAGGTATGAGAGCTGAACCCTAGAGTCAGATACGACTGGCTTTCAAGCAAGGGCAACCTTTACCTATGGTTTTTTAAAATGTTGAAATAATTTAAAAAAACCCTTCAAGTTACACAAGTATAGCTAGACAATAGGATTTTTGCTGTTGATTTGGAACAATCATATAGTTCTTTGGCTTGAAGCTTATAGTTTTAATTTTACAGGTGCATTTTTTTAAAGTGAGGTTTCTGGATGCTACTGGAGGTGGCTTTTTATTCTCCCTAATATCAAGCGTTCTGGCTGTACAATATAATAATGTGACTTTTCTGCTTGATTTAGAAGGCAGTTTAAAGAATGATCTCGATGACGATGGCATTATCAATATACAACTGTATAAACAGGCTACTGCTCTTAAAGTTATAGCCACATTAAATCCAAATGAAGTTGCATCTGAAATGCTTGTAAACCTGTGGAAATCCACGAGATCAGATCTTTATATTTTTATTCCAAAGACAATTTCTGCTCATACTCATCCAAGATGTAATTTTTATTTCCAGCCATTTGTAGCAGGTACAACTGGGAACATAGATTTGTTCTGAATGCAAGTTCTCATCCAGCTCACTTCTTTGTACAACTTTCTGTTAGGTGTAAAAAATTATAAAAATAAGTATCAGGGCTTGTTCTTGAGGTGGAAATTGCATTTTTATTTTTAAAAATTAATCTAGCACAAAGCTGGATTAGCAATGACACATGCCTCAATAACAGACATCTAGGATCAAAACAGACAGTTGTTTTATCCTGGTGGGAAATCCTGTTCTTTATACATAGATCTGATTCATATCCATAGTGGACTATAATCAAAGCCATCTGTTTTAAATTAGTAACAGTTAGATCATCTTGCATCTCTGTCAATCTTACCTTGGAGCATTATTGGATAAGTGAATCAAAGAAGCCTAGACTTTGTTTGGCAGCTCCTGCTACAGCATCATACATTTCCCACACAAAATTCAAATCAGGCCGAAACAAATTGGATTGTGGTCATTGGTCTGCACAAAGTCAGTAAGTGAAATAGATTGTTTTTCAGTGAAATAAAGTTTGTGAACAATAATCTCCAATTGTTAGATTGCATTCTATTATCATAAAAGTTTGTATAATGTCCAAGAAAGAAGACAAGAAGAAGCATCCTTTTTTACTCTGATCAGGGAATCTGGCCTGACTTCTACATTGGTACTGGAGAGATGTTCACTTGATCTCTTATGACTTGGGTGGTTTATATGCAGTTATTATGATTGGGTATCATAGCAGTAAAGTAACTGCGGTGGCTCAAGTGGTTAAGACACTGAACTTGACAACCAGAAGGTTAGCAGTTCAAGGCCCAAGTACTGCTTGATGGAGTGAGGTCCTGTCTCTGTCCCAGCTCTGGCCAACCTAGCAGTTCGAAAGCAAGAAATTGCAAGTAGATAAATAGGTACCACTTTTGTGGGATGATAAACAGTGTTCCATGCACTGCGGTGTCTAGTCATGTCTGGCTCTTTGGCTATAAAGAGAGATGAGCACTAAACCCTAGAGTCGGATACAACTGGCTTTCAAGCAAGGGCAACCTTTACCTATCATAGCAGTGGTGGAATCCTTCCTTTGTCTCCCCATGCTGCCAGATTCAGGCCTAATTGTGTATGCCCATGCACAATGTTGCTTGAAACATACATCATTCCTCATTCATCCTCTTTATTCCAAACGTGGAGATTGGTTGGGAAATTCTGAGAACTGGTTCCTTAAATTATCTTTTTTTATGTGATAAGATAAAACTATACAGGATAATTCTGGATTGTTTGTTCATTTGTTTGTATGTGTATTTACCAATATAAAGGGAAACATACTGGAAGAAAGCAGATAACACAAGCAGTTTACTCACATCCCACATCAGATTTCCAGGAAGCAACAGTTACAAGTTCTCCCTGTCTGGATCTCAAGTGTGCTTCATCTGCCACCTTTCTCTCTCTCTGAATTCAAACTGCTTTAATCCGTGTCTTTGATCCTCCTCTTAAATTCTGATAGATGTGACATTTCCAGCCATTTAAAAAACATTACATTCTTGTTTTCTGCCACAAGATAAGTACATATTTTTTTAAAGGAGCATTTCTGCTCAGAGTTAAGGAGTAGTAAAATTAATACTTTAGTTCAATAGTGTTACAACTATTACTAAGCCTATGATGCAGTGCTAATAGTTTATTTAGCTGAAGGACATGCCAGGATTGTTCTTCTGATCTTACATGCTGCAGCACAGAACCTGGCAGTGTTTTTTCATTATGCAAGTTTCCCCCCATAGAAATGCTTGCTATGGAAGCGTTTCCATAGGGGAAGTCTGACTCGTGTAGCGAAAATTTTCGCTACGCGAGTCAGATCGCTTTTTGAAAAGTTATGAGAGTTTTTCGCAAAGCGAAATGCTCGCTAAGTGAGGTTTGACTATACTAAGTTATTTCTAGATGAAAGTGCTGAGGATTGCTGTTTTAGCACTTCAGTAGATGAGAGACTGGCTACAGATGTTTGTATGACTGGTTTAATTTGCTGCAGCTTATTGCAACTAATAATTACAACGAAAATGAGATGGTTAGATAGTATTGTGGAGGCAATGGACACAGAGCTGAGCGAGTTGAGGAGGATGGTGGAGGACAGAAGTGCCTGGCGGACAGTGGTCCATGGGGTCGCAGAGGGTCGGAATCGACTGTGCGACTGAACAACAGATTACAACTAATTGAGGAGGTACCAGAGTGTGCCTTGTTCTTGTTCCTGTTCATATACCTGATTGTACAACTGAAATTTAATATGATACTTTGTCAATTAGCTGCAGTTTGTTCCAGCGTGTTGTGCAGACTTTATATGGATGCTAATAGGATTCTGACCATTGATTCTGTTTCTTCCTCAGGTGGCAAATAAATGTATCATTGTGAAAATTTATAAAAGGCAGGAGCATGATTATCATTGGGATTGGAGCTGAAATGTAAATGAAGATTTTCTTTGCATGTCTAATTGTAGAGGCAATTTAAAAAAAAACAGAGATTACCATTCAACAAAGACTGTTGTAAAAATAAGAAAGACTTATTTTTCTGAACGTGTTTTAGTTCTTGGTTTATCCAACTTGTAACCAATAGTCAATGTTTCATCAGTACAGTAAAAAACCTCGCATAAAGAGCTCTTCGCTTACAGAGTAACTTGCTTAAAGAGCAGAATTTACTCTGAATGGTGCTTCACTTAACAAATAAAACTAATCAAAAACTCGCTTAACAAATAAATCGGAGTTCGCAATCCACCCCATCAGAAGTCACATTTAGTCATTTACAATGGTGTTTCGCTTAAAGAGCAAAGTCGCTTAAGGAGCAATCCTGTGCAATGCATTATGCTCTTTAAGCAAGGTACAACTGTACGTTTACCTATTGCAGTGTTTCCCAAACTTTGGTTTTTGGACTTCAATTCCCAGAAGCCTAAATCAATTCCCAAAAGTAATGTACTGACTTAGGCTTTTGGGAACTGAAGTATCCCTGTGGAGCAAAAAGAAAAGTTTCTGCATTTTATCAGTGGCTCAGGGTTCTGTTAACCTGGTTTTCTGAAGACACATCTCTGAAGGAAAAATATGTTTGTTTGGATAACATTATTAAAGTCAAGCCAACTATGCTGGACATTTGAGAAATGAAGTCATTTCCCGGATCTTCTATACTTGTATTATCAGCAGGAATGTGCTGCCCACTAGCCATAACACATTATTACTTCATGTACATCAGAGGAGAAATCCTGCTGATAAAAATATTACTCTCTGCCATCTTGCACTGTCTTCTGCAAATAATACATAATGGCTCTTACATTAGCCACAAACATATCACATTAACACTGTGGCCAACATTCTCACACTTATATACATCAATGTAAGTCAACTGGTGTAAATTACAGAGGTATGTTTTTGCTTATTAAGAAATCAATGGTCATATACCTTATTACATCCCAAGACACGCAACAAGCATGTCATGAGGAATGCAAGCTCTGACTTCTTAACTTGTGGCAATTCATTGCTGCAATTTATACCAAGTGACTTATGTTACAGGTTTCTGGCTTCTTATGTTGTTGTATAGTTTTTATTTATTGCAATGTTTTGTGCTGCTTTTCAGTTGGAAAAAAGTCCCTTCAAAACAGCTTACAAAACAACAGATAAAACAGTCATGAACAGTAGACAGAATTTCTTTGTGTAGAATTTATAGGCTGTATGTAGAGTTTATAGGTTGTGTAGAATTTATATGGTGGGGGTATCAATCCACATGATGGGATTTTATTTTAAAGACTGCAGTCTTCTTCTTTGGTGGCCTGGGGCAAAGCTTGGGATGCTGTTTTAAGAAGGAACATTTTGCCTTCGTTAAAACCTGGCCTCCCCCAGTAGAGTAGTTTCCCATGGTTTTGATGCATTGAGTTATAAGTTACTAACATGACAGTGGGAAATGTCACACTGTACCCATCGGTCACCTACTTGTGCTGCCAAACATGAGCCTTTGTTTCATACATACAGGACTTTCCTTCCTTCCTTCCCAATCAAAGCTGCGTGGAACAAACTTAGCTTCTGTCTAAAACTCTAAAAGCCCCTCCCAGAAGTACTAGCATGAGAAATTTCAAAGCCGTGGGTGCTCAAGAGTTAATTCTGTGCCTGTAAAGTGCCTGGCACTTCAGATATGTTACTGTTGTTGCTTCTACAAGACATATGGGGATACTCTCAGGCCATGCCCCCCCCCCAGACAAGCAGCAGGGGAACTCTTGATATTGGGGTGGGTGGGTGAGTGGGGAAAATACATTCTTCACCCTCATTTTCTTCTATTAGAAGCAGTGGTTTGCCCTTCTGATGCTTTGCTGATGCCACAGATGTTCAAAGGAACAAGCAAAAAAAAAAAAAATCAATAATGTCTTGTTGCCATGGTTTACTGCTGGGATGGCATGTACACTATCATAAAACTTTATATGATGTGTTGTATGCGGTAGCTGTTTGCTCCATCAACAAGTTTCAGTTGTTGATAGTTGATGTAGACAAATAAGAAAAATATAAATACAGTAATACCTCGGATAACATTAGCATCGGATAACACTAAAATCGCATAACATTAAGCAATCTGGGGGGGGGGGGGAGAATTGCATCGGATAACATTAAGATCCTATGGGATGCATCGGATAACAACCGCTAAAGCCTGTGTGGTTACAATGTATCTCTGTGGATCCCATAGGATTTTAACATGCATCGGATAACACTAAAAATCGGATAACACCAAGACTTGTGGAACCAGGTTTTAGCGTTATCCGAGGTTTTACTGTACAAGGCAATGAGACACTGAAATACACCACATACACACTGAATGGAAACTACACAAATACCTGGCATGAGATACTAAGAAGCAGACAAGAAACATAGCTGCACACAAACAGCATGGATTTAGCTCCATAGATGCAAATAGCTGGCCGTGTGGTGAAGGGGAGGGAATGTTATGCCCATGCCTCACTCCTGTTGCGGGAGCTGCATTGGCTGCCAGTGTGCCTCTGGGTGCAATTCAAGGTGCTGGTGATTACCTTTAAAGCCCTACATGGTAGTGGACCAGGTTACTTAAGAGACCGCATTACCCCAAGGACCTCTGCCCGTCCCACCAGAGCAGACCGGAGGGGCTTCCTAATAGTCCCATCGGCTAGAGAGGCTCACCTCTCTAGCACTAGAAGGAGGGCCTTTTCGGCATCTGCTCTGGCCCTGTGGAACCTCCTGCTGACTGAGTCATGCTTCCAGGCAGAGCTACTGACCTTCAGAAAAGGTCTAAACACCTGGCTGACAACAGCAGGTGTGGGGTGCTGCTGGTGGGGCAGCCCCCCCCCCCCCACTGGCTTAAATGAAGGCCATTTGGGTTTTTAATTTCAGTATTTTAACCTATTGTGGCTGGGAGGGTATTTTAATGGTTTTTAAACGTTAAATGTTTTTGTGATATTTGTTGTGGGGATGTTTTATATTTGAATGTTTTTATGGTAATTGTGAGCTACCCAGAGTCACTTTGGTGAGGGGGCGGCAATAGAAATCCAATTAAATAAATAATAAATTGATAAATAAATACATGCCTGTCTTGGTATTTAAGCTAATTTTCTTATATGTCTTAATATGCTTAATGCTAGGAAATGTGTTTTACTTTCATGTATTTTTAAACATTTGTGCCTGCAACTTCGTTCCATAGCTATTAAGAATAATTAAGCATCCCTATGACTTCTCAAAATTTAGAGATTGTTAACACTTTTGGATTCATTTTTTATGCACACTACCACTGGATGCTGTAAAGTTGCATAGTGCCCTGAGGTCATTGCTTGAGTGTCATACCTTTCACTTGACATATAGATTAGCTATGCAGCAAATCATCACTGCCAGTAGTTCTGCAGATTTCAGTGTTAGCACACTGGCTGCGACACTAGCTTTTTGAAGACATCATGTAGTTGCAGTATTGTGAATTGATACTTGGTGTCTGTTTTACCATTGAGAATGCTCTATTAGATAAACATGATATTGTCAATGAGAAGAATACAGTAAAACCTTGGATAACACTAAAACATTTTCCCACAAGTCTTAGTGTTATCCAATTTTTAATGTTACCCGATGCATGAAAACACTGGTGTACGGTAAATCATTTTATTAGTAAAAATAAAGGCAGGGTGTGTGTGTGTTGAGGCTTAGTACTCAGAGGACTGCTGGATGTGCAAGAAATATAGGAAAGGGAATATGTCTTTGATTCGCTGATGTGCAGATTTTCAGCAAGATCCCTGTGAAGGACATACTCCTGTGTAAAACATGAAATAGAAGAACATTTTAGTAAACTTTTCCATCTCTCCCCCACCCATCTCTCTCTCACACATGCACACATGCTTTCTCAAGAAAAACACACTGAGAAATAAAATTCTTACTGCCGTGGCTTCTTTGCCCACTTCAGTTTCCAGGGTTTCATTTAAAGCTGCCATCTCTCCATCTTTCTTTTCTTCCTCTTCCAAAAGGCCATCAAAGAATAACCGGGACGGAGACCAGGTAGGTCCAAATTCTTCCTGCCTTGTTTCCTCACCACTTGGTTTGGCGGCTTTGAAAAGTATCCCCACCATCCACAACATCTACAGGCTTTGGAAAACCCTCAACAGTTGAAGATCTTATGGTCTGCAGTTTTTGGAACAGTCCTTTTAGATCGCACTCATGGCTACAGTAGGTCCACTGCTCACTACGTTCCAAACTGCTTTTTGTCAGAGTGGTGGTTTCACGATCTGAGTCTTGATGAGCTGTAAATATGGTAAGCTCTCTGCTGCAAAAAAAAAAAAAAAAAAAACAAAACCTCTCTGCTGCAGAAAAAAGTTTATTTCTACCCTTCTGAGAAGCTATAGAAAAATCCAAGTCTAATGAGTTGGTTTTCAGACTCAAGGGTGGAAACGAAACCCCCCTACACTACAGGTTAGACTTTTTCACCTTTTTGGGTTTTTTCTTCAAGGGTACATGGGGTAGGGGCATGCTCACAGCACCCACATCTGTTTCAGGTAATGGGGTGCTTACATGTTTGGCCCAATTCTTCTACCTCCATTGTATTTTTGTCATTTTATGTGGTAAAGAAAGGTCCTTGGTCTTCGGTGGCCTGCTTGTCATCTTTATGTCCGCTCCTCAGAACTTGTCCGGGCACGCAAAAGGCCAAGTATGTTTCAAAAGGGGAGGTCATTTATGCTATAGAGCAGGGGTGGCCAACTGTAGATCTCCAGGTGTTCTTGGGCTTCAATTCCCAGAAGCCCAAGTCAGCACTCCTGCTGATCAGGGCTTCTGGGAATTGAAGTCCAAGAACATCTGGACATCTACAGTTGGCCACCCCTGCTATAGAGGATATCACATGTCCCTACACAGCCAATCTGTGATAGGGTTGCCCTGCCCTCATTTCCGGGGTGGCAATCCTCATGTTCCTGGTTTGGGGCATACCTGAGAGTGGCTATTTCTGCTTCAGGGTGGCCTTTCCTACCACGTGGCATTCGCCGTACCGCTTCCGGTCATGGAGGCTACCGATGAACGTCATTTCTGATCATGTGGGTAAATGGGGCACATTGCTACCACGTCATTTCCAGCGCACTTGGCTGTGATGTCATTTCCGACCATGTGGGTAAACAAACATGGCGACAATGATGTCACTTCTGGTCACGTGAGTAAACAAAAGCACATGGTGTGATGCCACTTCCAGAACCCGATTTTGACAGCAAGCAGGTGCATTAAACTACTGACGTAGACTTCTGGGAATTGAAGTCCAAAAACCAAAGGTTGGGAAACACTGGTCTAGATGTATAACGTAAGATGAAAACAAACCACAGACTTCCTCAGCCACAGACTTCTTCTTCTACACATCTATGTTCATAAGGCACTGCAGGTCAGACATGAATTCTCAAAAACATGTTTAGCTTCAGATGATGTCTTCATTGCTACAGAGCTATCAGTCCACCATCCTCATGTGAATTCACTATTCTCCATTAACATGGGTTCATAGAGACGACTACAAACAAAAAGAACAGTTTGCATACCTAGTTCTCTGTTGTGAACTCAAAAGACCTTTTCAACTCCTGTTCTTCTGTAGAAATGGTGCAGTTGTATCATCATCTTATAAGATGAGGAAACTCCATTAGGCAAACTCATGTTAGCAGGGCATGCTGTGTCTCCTCGTTTAGGAATCCTTCAGCATGAACAGCTGGATTCTGAATAGTAACTTTCTTCTAACATGATTTGACATGTCAGTTTGGCTATACACTTCATTGCTGGAAATTTTTTCTTCCATGTTTGTAAATTAAAAACAAAGGAAGACTCCCAAATTGCTTTTTAGGCAGGAGAAAGCTGTTTGCTTCTATGTTTAATTGTACATCTGAAGCACTAATTCTTAGAAAGAACACACTTTTGTATTTAAATAGATTCTTAATTGAAACAGATGACACAATACTTGTGAAGCAGGTCTTATTTCTCACATAATGTTAAATAAGTCTCTGAGCCCAAGTTTTATTTATTTTTATTTCAAATAAATAGATGCCATTTTATGCCATAATGATATTTAAAGCCGTGCACTGCGTAAATTACCATTTTAAAACTAGAAAGTTGAAAGACAGTTAAATGTAAATGGCATGTACTGTATATTGTCACTGATGGAGGTTTTGTATTCAAATTACTTGCCTATGAAACCCAGTTTAAATGCTGGCAGTTTTAGTGTGGATCGGTGTAGTGTAAAACAGAGTATATCTGCTAGATTGTTGTGATTTATAGAATCACTAAGATTTTTTAAAATTGCCTTCCTGTTTAATGCCAATCAATACTGTGGCTGTGGGCAAAAAAAATTAATCTAAGTGATTTAACAATAATCCTACCGTATGCAATAAAAGAATTTCACTTCCCTGCTTCTTCTGCAGATGATATGGGGAAGTACATTATTTCAATTTGCCAATATCCTGAAGAGACTTGAAATTGACATTGGAAGAAACCTAGAGTTTAGTCTGTCCCCAGTGACCACATGTGCTGGGAATGAACTATATGAGAGCCCACCAACCGGTACCAAAATAGTAGAACCCTGATAGGAGCTCAAAGAGGTATGGATTGGGGTAAGGTTAAAGGTAAAGACATATCTAACTCTAGGGTTCAGTGCTCATCTCTGTTTCAAAGCCGAAGAGCCAGTGCTGTCTGCTTCTGCAGATGTTTCTGTGGTCATGTGGCAGACATGACTAGGCACTGGAATGCACGGAGTGCTGTTTACCTTCCCACCGAAGTGGTCCCTATTTATCTACTTGCAATTTCTTGCTTTTGAACTGCTAGGTTGGCAGGAGCTGGGACAAAAACGGGAGCTCATTCTGTCCTGCAGTACTCGGAAATCGAACTGCTGACCTGCCCCCTTCCAGTCAGCATCTTAGTCACTTGAGCCACTGCAGTCCCTATGGATTGGGGTAGATTGGTTTAATTCATGGATTCTCAACCTGTGGCCTGTTGGCTAAATGCGGCTTGCAGCACTATTTCATGTGGCCCTCCACCACAGGAGGAAGTGCCGTGTGGTGCAGGAAGGGCAAAGTGGCTGTCTGGCCCCCAAAGCAGTCTGAGGGAGCATGACCCAGCCCTGGCTTTAAAAGGGTGAGAACTCCTGGTCTACTTTACCAATTGCCATGAGTAGATGCTGGAAAAAAGAACAAACCAACCTACCCCATCAATGAACCAAACAGCGGGATAAATGCCCATCTAAGCAGGCTCTAATAGAAAGTCTCCCTCCTTTGCTGGTTGTACAAGGTAACAAGAAGGGTGTTGTTGTTGATGATGTTGGGGAGGGGGGGGAGAAAATAATATTCACTAGTAGAGGCCTCTGCTGCCCTTCCTGTTTGCTTTGAAATTGTTATTTAGCATATTTCATTTATATATACTGCCCATCTGGGATATTCTCCCACTCTGTGCGGTGTATTAAAAGATTTTTAGAAGTAACAGCATAAAAGTATACATAAACAATAAACCAAACAGAATAAATTATGGGCAAAAACAATAATGATGCCCCAAAGACAACACTCATTGGTGAATGTAAAATATAAATTGTTTAATCCTATTGTCCAGCAATTGGTAAGATCCCTTTAAAAGCCTCTTTAAAGAGAAAGGATTTCAATTGCTTTTTATATATAGGTGACAGGATATTTCAGACCTGCCTCGTCCTGCCAGACTTGTCTACTGCCAATTATCCCAGATGTTCTTGCATTCGGCTGAAGAAAGAGCAAAACAGTTGGAGTTTTTTTAGACAATTGGATAATATATTTTATTTGAAATGATGACTGACATCTATTTTGAAACAATGTTTAATTAACATTGCTACAAAGATTGGTCAAGGTGAAGTGAAATGGGGAGGATTGTAGAGGTTGAAAAGTCCAAATAACTTGAGCACAGCAGAATGCAAAAAACGACGAAGATGTATCAATACCTGGAATCTGTTATCTCATTCAGTATAGTTTTCAAAGATACAAGATCAGCTTTATTGTTTTAAAATGTTCTAGAATGCTTGCTGGTCAGAGGTTTGTTTAAAAGCAGCACTAGAATTTAACTAGTTTTTTGTCGGAAAACAGATATAAACATTTGTCATGCAGTTATCCGTTGGTTTGGAACAAATGCTTTACCATGTCCTTTACCTTGTTGTAAACTTCTGGACATAGATTTATAGACTTCCCATTAGTTTGCCAGCAAGCTGTGTTTTTTCTTCTTCTGAAGCACATGTGTGAATATGCCTGTGTATATTCTTACTGAACAAATTATCCATTACAATGTACTTCAAATAGATTTTCGCTCTCCCATACCCAACCTCTGGCTCTTAGTCAAGAAGGATTGTCTTATTTCCTCAAATATGGTGCACATATAAATGCTGAGGTCTGGAAGTTATTACAACATGTTTAGAACTTGAAAGGTAATCATAATGGGCTCCAACATCAATGGTCTCCCTTCTGTCACTGAAATAGAAGATGATGTATGAGGCTGTTGTTACAAATGATTATTAAAGAGGAAATTCTTTTCTTCAGAAATATAAAATGTACTGAAAATATGGATGAGTCAACAATTACCTAGACTTCTTAGGCAAAAGGAATAGAATGTCATGGGCATGAAAAGATAAGGCAGACCCTGTCCCCTGTCTTCTATCCATCATTGCTACAGCCTATTGGTTCAGTAAACTAAGGGGACAGTCTGTCTTGATCATGGACACTGTGGTTATACTTCCTAAATTCTATCTCATATAGAATATACCCAGAAGGCTACATGGAATCAGGAACTAGAGCAATACTGGCTCTAACAGAAGCTCCATCAAACTAATGTGCAAAAAGACTGAATAGTGATCTCTTAGGGTCACCAACACGCACAGTTTCCCCTTCCCCGTTCCCACTTTAGCCCAGGGTTTCTCAACCTGTATCCTGGTGCCATTTCATGTCCCCCCTCCCCTGCCTTCACTACACCAGGAAGTGCCATGTGGTCAAGGAAGGCCAAAATGGCCATCCAGCCACCGAAGCTGTCTGTGGGAGTGTGACCCGTCCCCCGCTTTAAAAGGTTGAGAACTCCTGCTTTCATCTGTAAAGAATGGGGATGTTCTGAATGCTGCTGGAATTGCTTGTTGTATGTGCTTCTGAGGATACGTCGTGTCCTGCTGAAGAGATGTCTATGCCACCTTCTTTCATAATTGTGCTGCCTGGTGTGTGACCTCAGCCCAGTACACTGCCTGTGCTTGCAGATGTATACATGGCCATATGGCAGGCATGACTAGATTGCCCACAATGTAGGTTCTGCCCACAATGTAGGCACCACCCACAGTGTGGTAGCATTTTTTTTATTTTTTTTTTGCTGCTCACCAGTGCACCCATACCACTGATCCAGTTCTGCAAGTCACTTTCTGGTTCTGAGCCCTTTTGGCATGCAGAGCCCTAATTGGCCCCAGGCCAGTATTGATGAAGCTGCTGCCCTCCATCAAGCTTTATTCAAGTGGGATTTAACCCACTTGGAGACCATCACCCTTCCCTCTGGACTTCGACACCCAAGCCATTGGTCCTCAGGGTTTTCAGGTTAGTTAACCACTGCCTGGCATTTGGCATGGAGTCACTGGAAGTATGGTCTACTCTACTACCATAGCAGGATAACCTGGCCAGACTAATGCTCAGTAAAAAAAATAATCAAAAATGGTAGTAAGAGTCATACTTAACTACAATTATCCTCTTTATCTATCTTTTAGATTATTTTTTACAGAGTAATTGGGGTTGCTTGAGCCCCTCCCCCTTGTCTTCAGAATCAATGTGTCTTTCCTTTCCTCCTGTAGATTCTTAGTCTGTTCATTTGTCCAAAACCTCAGAAAGCCAACAAGAAGGTGAGGTGTTTCTGTGTGAAATTCCAACTGCTACCTTCGTCCCATGGTGTGTGTGTGTGTGTGTGTGTGTGTGTGTGTGTGTGTGTGTGTGTGTGTGTGTGTGTGTGTGTGTGTGTGTGTGTGTGTGTGTGTGTGTGTGTGTGTGTGTGTGTGTGCGCGCGCGCGCGCGTGTGTATTTTAGTCGTTCTTTGAAACCAGTTTTTATATTAAAAAGTTTGTATTTGTTGTATTACTTTACTGTTGTTTTAAATCTGCAAAAAATTCAATTATAATCAAATCCAAACCAACAAATAACAATAAAATAATTGTCAGTCCAAAACATGCAACAAATGACTTGCTACTGCACTGTAAAATTACCCAAAAGGCTTGCTAAAGATATGATGACAAGGTTTCAGGGCATTGCTAAGCTATATCGTAAGCCTTCTTGGTCCCCTGTCTATGAAAAAGGCAGCACATTTATTAAACGAATGGATGAATAAATAATCAGTCTTGGAAAATGTAACAATTGAAATATAAATCATAACTATTTTTAACCCCTGCTTCTGTGTATAATGTAAGTAAATCTTGATGCATGCAGGACTGGGGCCTCCGCCAACCCCACCACTGGTTTTGTGTCCTGTTGGTCTGTGCCTCTTAATGTACTTAGCAATTCCAATGATGACAATGAGCAAGAAATTAAAGTCTTTTCTAAGAAAGATGCCCACAAGGAAATAACTCACTACATCTCTTGACTATTTCTGTGGTTCCTCACACCTTGTGACTCTGAGTAGGACTTCTTCCAGTGGAGGTTTGGATTCATCAGGAGAAAGCCATATTATGATCCTTTTGACCCTTATGGAAATCATGGGAATGGTGGTAGCCCTTTCTCTTATTAGATTTTCTAACTGGAAAATATATTCTGAGTTTTATTCCATTCCAACAGATGCTTTGCACTTCAGGTATGTAGCTGAGCATAAGGTAAACCAGTGGGTATCTTCTGTTCACACTGGGCAAACAACAGTGGGCTGAAATCTTCTTATGTTTCAGCTGAGCTTGCTAAAAGAGAAATGGATTCAGAAAGACAAATGTGATGAATGCATAAATTGAAGACAATGGCTCATATTTTTTTAATCTCCTTTGAGACTGAGAACTGATACTTCAGGCAACAGAAAAATAAATATTGTTTTTAATGGCAACTGAGCGAAATGATTGAAGTAACCAACCTGAAGTGTACATCCAGGCTGTCTGCACTTATAGCTAATTGGGTGCCACATGCTTTCTATTGATCCATTATCACTAGCCTAACTTGTAGACAACAAGGACAACAGTATGTAGAACACCTTGTTTGCTTGTGTGCATTATGTTGCCCTGACTCAATGTGGATCTCCTTTGTACAGTTTATTTCCTAGCAAGTGTGGACATCTGTTTGTAGATGGAGGAAGTAGTTACAGAGTTCAGCTACAGGTTGCAATTAAGTCTTGGAAGTGACAGGAGACTCTTGGGGTCAACTTTTCAACTGCTTTCACTATTTTCAGTGATAGTTCTTGTTGACTAAAGACCTGCTCCTTTCTGGTTTTTATTAAAACCAACACTACAACCTGCTTATATTGTCATGGCAGTTGCTATGCCCAGACATGTTTCTTATGGGGAAAGATGCAAAGAAAGATGGTAAAATGTATGATTAACTGACAGGTAGTGCCTATTGCTCTGGATTTTCATCAAGGGATGTCCTACAGAATTATAACTAAATCTATGAGATTATTGCATAGCTGTTGTTGAAAACATAACATACAGTCCACTTCTGGTTGCACACTGAAAGTGGAGCATTTGTTAATGTTTACAGTGTTTACAAGATTCTCCTAATGCTCAGTAGGCTTTCTAGCCAAATATTTGCTCAGACAAAACTAAGGTAAATAGAGAAAAAATTGCTCACTTATATGCTCAGATGTCTTGACATGGTAGCAACAGGTTTGTTATAAAAGGATGAAGATTCGGGTCAGTTACAAAAAAGGAAATATGGTTTCTTTTCCTTTCAGCCAAATGGCTGAAAAGATAGATAGAGCCCCAAAGGGACAAAAGGGAAGCTACTCCCAATAAACTGGAAGGAAACTGTGGGGAAATGGGCTTCTCTAATTGGTTGGTGAACAAATAAGCAAGTTAGTCACAGAAAAAAGGCTTCCTCCTCCAAATGATGAGAAGTGAACCCTTTGTATGCTGAATTGCCATGCACTCAACAGATTTATCACAGAAAGAATAGTGAATGGCAGTTTCGTAGCAACAATTGAGCATCCTTTAAGGCTATCCATAGCAACCTGCCAGGGACACACTGGTAGGTATATGTCTTATTGACCTGATAAAAGTTGCATGCAAAAGTGATGAATTTTATTAAGTAAATTTTATTGTGATTGTCTCCTACTTTTGATCTGTTTTTATTCTGTTGGTGTAATAATATTTTATCTAATGTATTTTATCACATTTTAACCTGATATGGTCAGATGGCTAATCAGTTAATAAAGGATGCTGGATGCTAGGTATATTATTATTACCCATGACCCCTGGACACATACCTGTATTCCCTTTTCTGTTTTTAGCAGAAGCAAAAGGGAAAAATTAAGTGGAAAAACAAGAAAGACTTATGTATGTTTCATATTCAATCCCCTCAGGTTTTGAACTTTCCTCCATCCTTTTGTGTTTCTTTCCCCCCCTTTCTGCTTCCTTCAGAAAGGCTTTTGCTCACTTTCTGTAACTTCAGTTATTAATCATTTTGAAAAATATAAACCAAAATTGTGTTGGGAAGTAAATGTCTTTAAGATCTGTACTTTGGCATGAAAAAGAAAAAAATCAGGAACCATTTCCTATTGCCAGCTCAAACTAAAGTAGGCCCATTGATACAGTGGGATTTACTTAAGTGGTGACTTCAGCAGTTGATTCAATGCCTCTGTAATCTAGCGGAGATTAGCAATAGGATGATGGTCTATGTCTGGTTCAGGAACATGGGTTATTTCTTGTTGCCTAGATGCATGAGACAAACTGAATGACAGAATAGTGGCATTACTCACAAAATGGACATTTGCAAAGCCTTGGACAACATGGTTCCATTATTTTTCTGATCACTTTCTACACTGTTATTGTTGTTGTTGTTTAGTCGCACAATCGATTCTGACCCTTCGTGAAGTTGGAGTCATCCAGTTTGTGCTTAAAATGCTCTTATATTTGGTACAAGCATTTTATCTCACATTTGAATTATTTTTGTCCATTTAAAAGGGAGAAATTTTTTCTCACACAAGAAGGATCAAGACAGTACTCTGAAGCAGTCCAATTTCTTCCCCTTTTGACGTCGCCCTCCCATCCTTTGTCACTTGCTGGCTGTAGTGACTTACTCCCTTTTAAAAAATTTCCTTCTCAACAGGTCGGTGGTGTATCAGATATAATACAAGTACTGAAGGGCACTTTCAATATATCTCACTCCCATGTCTGACAAAGTGGACTTCATCCATGAAAGCTAACATTAAAATACACCAGTTGGTCTTTAAAGTGCCATAACATTTTTTGTATTTTTGTTTTGTTTACTCTCTGATATGCTTGAAACACAGACTAACAAAAAATTCCAATATATCTAGAATTGTATCTAGAATTGTACTGTGTCATTTAGGGGAATATTTTTAAAAGGTTAGAGAAGATGAAAATGTTCCAACCAATTGCATATGTCAGAGATTTGTTGCTGCAGAGAACACCACTGAGAGCTCCAATTGGAGCAGGTTAACCAACCCATATGGACTGTGGAACAGGATAATCAAGGGCACCCTTCCTCTTGCATACTCCAAAGAATGCCTTGAATCGCACCAAACAAACTGCAGGCCTAGTTTTGTTCCAGAAAATAATGGGATAGCTTGGAATAGGGGTGAGATGGGTTGAGATTACTTCTTCTTCTTCTTCTGTGTCTATGCCAAATGTGAAACTTTCAAAATGAAGGCACCGTTTGGGGAGTTCATTCTGCAGTTCCTTTTGCCTGACCTAGTGTGAGAAAGATTAGCCAGGTACAGAAGGTTGCTGTTACCAGGGTACGCCCGTGTTTGGTTCAAAAATACCACAATCTTTGAGGAGGCTCTTTCTGTGTACTCCTAGAGCCTCCTGGATCGCACCAAATAAACTGCAGGCCTAGTTTTGTTCCAGAAAGGAATGGGAGAGCTTGCAAAAGGGGTGAGATGGATTGAGATTACTGAAAACATATGTGGTTGCTGAAAAATAGGGTGAACCACACCAAAAGCAAATGCAAAAAGCAAGCTATATGCCTATCTTATTGAGCTCTGTGAGGAATAGAAGCACATGACCCCCCCCTTTTTTGTGAGAACTAAGACATTTAGGAATTGTGACTTGAGTCCTGAGCTGTTTGTGTACATCCATAGATAGGCATGACTTACGGAATACATGGTGCTGCAATTTGATCCCCTTCATGAAAAGTAAGATGAGAAAGTAGTACAATATTGATTATACCGGCACAGCCTTCCCCAATATGATACCCTCCATGTATGTGAAATATTGAAATATTGAAGATGAAGCTAAAGTACTTTGGACATCAAATGAGAAGAAAGGATTCCCTTAAGAAAGCCTTGATGCTGGGAAAGGTTGAGGGCAAAAGAAGAAGGGGATGGCAGAGAATGAGATGGCTAGATGGCATTGTTGACGCAATGGCCACAGAGCTGAGTGGGTTGAGGAGGATGGTGGAGGACAGGGGTGCCTGGCGGGCACAAAGGTTTGGACTTGACGATGTGACTAAACAACAACAAAAAACGTATGTGAGACCAAAAGATCTGCCATCTCCCAGCCAGCATCTGGAGTGCAACAGATTAGGAAAGAGTGGGTTCATATATTCATGAGAACATGCATGTAATGTACCTAGGGAATATACATCCCCTTCAAAGCTGTTCTCTGCAGCCAGAGTACTTTTTCATTTACATGTTGCACATTGGGGTGTTCATCTCTTGACCCAACAGTTAATATTTATGAATAGACTTTTTCACACACAAAAATCTGCAAACTAGATTAGGACAGTATTCAGTCATGTATTACAGTTATGCAGTGGTGGGCTCCAAAAGTATGGTGGGCATGGCCAGGGGGAACGCCCTGTGTCGCATCCAAATTAGGACTACTGTATTTCAAAATTTGGATGGGCATGCCAGCCAGAATTTCTGCTACTTGTTCTGGCAAACTGGTGCGAACCTGCTGATGCCCACCACTGCGTAATATATTCACATGAGGAGTCTGGGAAAGTCATAAACCATATTTGCTGGCGTATAAGACACATTGGAGTATAAGACACACCATGTTATTAGCAAAATAGCCCACTATATTCCATCATATACAGTACAAGACTCACTCCATTTTTCCAATGTGTTCTAAGGGGAGAAATTGTATCTTATAAGCCAGCAAATAGAGTAATTTCCAAGTCTTTTTAGGATGAAAGAAACAGTGTCATAGCATTTTGCCAGTTTATTTGGAACTACTGTGAAAAGGTTCTGAGCTTCACTGCCTTTTACAAAGTATAGTTCCCCCTCCCCCCTTGACAGTAAAATAGTTGAGAGGCCCCCTCAGATTTAGTGCTGTATTTTTTTGATATGTAATATGCAACTGGATCTAAATTTTGGGTGAGTGCCCAGTTTTCAACGTCGAAAGCCTCTGTTGAAAGCAATGGAGACTGCATGCTGTTCAGGTTTTAAATAGTATGCAAGGGCAGATTGATTATCTAATGGCAAGACTACGCTTTGATCATAAACCTCTGAACGGAGATGTTTCAGTGAACCCTTCCCACTACTCTGAACCCATAGGTTTTTAAAAAAGTTAAGTATTTAATGTATTATCTCTTCTTTTTCCTTCATGGGTATGAGGATGATGCATATATATGCGGTGCCCCATTTTTAGAATTGCCTCGTAATATATGGTTTTGCTTTGCTACACAAGTCTAGCTCCATTTCCATGTAGTTATAATACTCACTTTGAGAACAGGAAGATGCTACCAGGTTTATTTTGTTCCAAGCCAAAATGTGTTTAATTTTCTTCCTTCCCCATCTGGTAGAATTTTCACAGCCATTTCCACTTGGAGTAGAGAGAACTGGCAATTTTGGTGACTTTCTAATAAAAAAAGTTTCTCTACAAATGAATAATTTCAACTTGTGTTGTTTGTGTGGAAAAGCAAGCACAGAAACAGGACATGCTTAACTCCATTGGAATACCAGTCTTCCCAAAGTTTTCAAAGTAGGTTTGAGTTAGTAGGTGACTGTATCATTTTAAAACCCCTCTTATACCATAGGTGAATTCAAAAGGTTTTTTGCTGCATGATGGCAGCAAAAAATAAAATAAAAAAAATAAATCATCAAATTCATCTGTGGGCTTTTTTATCTAAAGTGGCTTTTTTCCTTGTGATGATTGAAGGCTTCTACTTTTTTCACATCAATACATTTCAATAGTTTTTTTCTATTCAGATGTGTTGGATTTGTTGTGGCTGGAGGGGAGGGATTTGACTGTACTGTACATGGAATTTTGGTGAAGTTAGCTCTTAGGCATGATGGCCAGGATTGTGGTAACACCACGCCTGTTGTGTTTTCTCTGTCCCAAACATCTCCCTTTTAAAAATTTAATATATGAGAATAGTGCTATCACACAATATCATTCTATCATGAGGTCTTTGTTCTAGGATAGGGGTTCCTAAGCTATGGCCCACAGGCTGGACTTGGCCAGTGGCACCATTCCGTTTGGCCCGTCGCTGCCACCACTGCACCTGAAAGTGGAAGTGTGTGTGTTTACAACAGCCATAAAACGCACATGCATAAATGCATTTATGTCAGCTGTAAAAGTGCCCACGGGTGTCATAAACGCAGAAGTGGGTGCATTTACAGCCCATTCAGCTGTCCAGGGGGCGTGGTCAGGCCCGGGGTGTAAAAAATTTGGGAACTCCTGCTCTAGAATGAACATTTTTGTGATGTGTTAGAATTCTGCCATCTTTTCTGAACAAGGTTTAACCTTTTCAAAACTAATAGACAACATGTTTGATTCATCTTGATTATTTCTTCTACTGGTGCCTGTGGAATGGACAGGGAGATAAATATCTTATGTATCCAGTGTATCTGTGTGCTGTCCCTCATTCTCACTGCATAATATTATGTGATGCCATGTTCTGTACACTCTTCAAGTGTAAATGGGTTTAAATTGGCCATATTTCTCTGGAAAAAAGAGCAAAAATTAATAATACATGCATAATTGAATATAACATAATAACATATGGATGGGTAGGGACTTACTGGCCACCCTGTACAAGACATAGATAAAAGACCTAGTGATAAGGTGATATGGTGTTGTAGTGCTATTCTTATCTATTTAATTTTTTTAAAAAAATACAAGAGCTAGGATCTAATGAAGGAAAGGCAGGTGGAGGTGGGATCGCAGGAAAGAAGGAAGGAAGGAAAGGAGGCTGTGGATTGGATTGGAATGCCAATTGCATCGCCAGTGTGAACATTGAACTTCTGATTTAATCTGCAAATCAAATTTCCAATATACAGTAGAACTCTGTATAGTGATTGCCCCATACAGTAATGAAATCACATAGCAATGCAACTTAGAGGGAGAAAATACATTCTGCATAGTGATCGTTCCTGTGGGAAAATCCGTACAATTATGGTTAGAACCAAACATCATTGTACAGTATTGATTTTCCCATAGGGTAGATCGTACAACAATAAAAACCTCACAGCAATCAGCTCCGTGGAACAGATAAAAATCACTATACAGAGTTCTACTGTAGTCTTAAAAGTAAAGGTCACCCTTGCTCGAAAGCCAGTTGTATCTGGCTCTAGGGTTTGGTGCTCATATCTGTTTATAGCCAAAGACACAGGCATGACTAGTGCACAGAACACTGTTTACCTTCCCATCGAAATGGTACCTATTTACTTGCAATTTCTTGCTTTCAAACAGCTAGGTTGGCAGGAGCTGGGACAGAGATGGGAACTCACTCTGCTGACCTTCCAGTTGTCAAGTTCAGTGTCTTAACCACTAAGCCACTGCACTTGCCTTCGGACAATTTTAGCGTACGGCTTTTTAGCTTTCCTTGTACATACCACTGGACTCAAACAAAGCAAACCAGTTTTATCTCTGCACACATAGATATGACTTGCATTCTAGATACATAGAACAGTCATTTGCTTTCTAGTGGCTATTGTTGCACTTAATTATGAAAGTATTGAAGATGGAGTTATCCTTCCACATTCACAAGGAAAGGTGACTCATGATTTGTGAACCTTATATGTGGTGTTGATAATTACATTAGTAACAGCTCAGGCAGTAGGCTAAAATGTACAGACAAGGAAGGCAATTTCACTGGAAGGGAATGGGTTTAATTTCAGTATAAATACTTTGGATTCCCAAATTCAAAATAGGACAAAGCTTTTGCAACATTAACAAATGTGTAAAAAAAGAGAGTAGTAACTCTTTTCTTATTTGAATGTGGCTCCCTTATTTAGGAATGAGATAACAGATTTTTTTTTAAAAAAAGAGGCAAATGCTTCCTTTCTATCAAATGCAATAATTTACCAAAAAGCAAACAATTGGCCAGGGGCGCCCAAACTAGGAAGGATCCGACCCCTGACACCAATTCATTTGGCCTGCCCCAACCTTGTCGTTCCCATACTGGTGCATTTTACTTCCACTGCTGGGAGTGACGAGGGTGGTGCAGGCCAGATGAATTGGTGTTGGGGGCCAAATCCGGCCCATACTTTGGGCACCCCTTCCTTAAGCAGGGAAAATGGCAACTTAAAATCTATCTTGCAAAACAAATTGTTGCAAAACAAATTGCAAGGTGTGTTTTATTTCCATTTCCAGTGGGAGGAACTAAGTGACTGGCTCACTGAACCACATGACCAGCCCGCTCAATCATATGTCCAGCCTGCGGCCCAAAATGTTTGAGCACCCCTGCAATAGGCTCTTGCAATGTTGTTTACTATCAGTATAGCGCCATCATGTTCAGTGATGCTAATTTGATTACAGCCTTAGTATATTTCCTTTTAAAAGCCATAGTTCTGTTGTCATGTTATGAAGCTGTTCTTGCCAGAATGTATTAAAGCAGGATTACAAACAAGGCAGTTGGGAGATGAGGTGGATTGTGGGGAGGATTTCTGTTTTTTCCATCCAATTGGCCAGGGCATCCGTAAACATAGCTGATCGTATCTGATTTGGTCCCAGCTAGTAGTGAGATGGAAGACCACCAAGATGGGGCTAAAGAAGAATCTTGCCTAAAATACTGGAGTGCTACTGTCAGCCAGAGATGGCAATTCAAAAATAAACCAATAGTCTGACACAGAATAAGGCAGTTTTGTATACTCCAGTTTTATTTTTTTTTCTTCAACACTCAGGTAAAAGAGGTTCAAAAATCATTCCTGCAGTGACCTACTTGCCAGCCTTATGAGCATTAATCCAACTACAAACATTAGGGAAAAGTAATGCTGTGACCATGCCAAAACCCACCAATGTTGATAGCAAACCTCCAGATCCAATAATAAAAAAGGCATTATGCAATTTGGGAAGATTTATAGAAAAATGTTTGTGTAATTTTCCTTCATTTGACTTGTTAGGTTCTGGTAGATGGAATTGAGATTTGTTTAAGATTTTTTTTTAATGAAGCTGCCAGCTAGTTTTTGCATTTCCCCGCTTGAAACGTGTGTTAGACTCTGGAAAGCCATGGGGTTTAGGACTGTGCTCAAACTGCCGCAGGGCTAACATATCTAAGCTCTCAGGTTTAGCTAGCATTATGTTTTGCCTTTGAGATGTGGTGTTGGAGGAGAGTTTTGAGAGTCCCCTGGACAGCAAGGAGAACAAATAGGTCAATCTTAGAAGAAATAAACCCAGAATGCTCCTTAGAAAGTCAAATTGTAAAGATGAAGCTAAAGTACTTTGGACATCAAATGAGAAGAGAGGATTCGCTTGAGAAAGCCTTGATGCTGGGAAGGGTGGAGGGAAAAAGAAAAAGGGGGCGGCCAAAAATGAGATGGATAGATGGTATTGTGGAGACAATGGGCACAGAGCTCAGTGAGTTGAGGGGGATGGTGGAGAACAGGAGTGCCTGGCGGGCAATGATCCATGGGGTCGCAGAGGGTCGGAATCGACTGTACGACTGAACAACAACAAAAATGTTTTGCCATGGCATCTTTGAGACTTGCTATATGCTCAGCATCACAGGATGATTCTAAAGTGCCTAAATGTTGATTGGAGTTTTATTTTGATTTTTGTGTCCATACTTTAACCCTTTGGCATACCATGTTATCAGCCAAAGAATGGGGCGGGGGTGGGGAGATTGCCAGTGTGGAGGTTCCTTTGCCTTCTCCTAGAAGCTGCGCCCTCCCGGCCTCCGTCACCGGCCGGGAGGATGATAAAAGGGGCCTCCCTCGGCCAGGGGAGGCCCGAAGCAACGCCGCCAACGCCGCCGCGCAATAGACGCCGCCGCCGCCGCTGCGCCCTCCCAGCCTCCGTCACCGGCCGGGAGGAGGATGGGGGGCCTCCCTCGGCCATTTGGCCCCGAGGGGAGAGAACTTGGGGGTCTTGGGGCGGCTGTGGAGGACTCGATGGGGGGGGGGGTTGGTGGGATATTGTTTTGTTTTTGTATAATGCCGCCTAGAGTCAGGCTTGCCTGAGCGAGGCGGGGTATAAATTTGAAAAAAAAAAAAATTCCCTTTGATCTGGAGAGTCCAAAGTTTCTTGGATCAATCATAGAATCATTAAATCACAGAGTTGGAAGGGACCTCTCAGGCCATTGAGTCCAACCCCCTCCCTGGGATGGAGCGGGTAACGTTGCTTTTGAAAAGGAGTTCACCCTTTTACTCTCCACCTTGGATTGGTACCAGACAATTACTTTTGTAGTTAACTTATATGCAACAGTCACTCATTCAGTTACTTAGTACCAACCTCCCATCACTGGAGCAGTTTTTGGAATACTGTTGTACAGCATATACAGTACATAAAAATGCTCACTGATTCCCTCAAGTGGCCAGTTGTGTTTATTGCACATTGAAGAATAAAGTGCCTCAGCTCTTGGATTTTTGTTATACAGTGCATTGACAATACAGTACAGTACTGTAATGATCACATTAAAAAGCAAGGCTTCCTTTGACGCGTTCTTCCTAGATGTCTTGAACTGCAGCTCCTTACATCCAACCCAAATTGGAGATAGGAGAGAATTTGAAGGCCAGTACATTGAGAAAGTACTAGGATGGCAAGGATTCTATAGGTCAAAGTAGAGGTCTCCCTTGCTCGAAGGCCGGCCTTGTCCACCTCTAGGGATCAGTGTTCATCTGTTTACAGCCAAAGAGTCATTGCTGTCTTTGTCTGCAGATGTTTCCATGGTCATTTGGCAGACATGACTAGATGTTAGAGCGCATGGAAAACTGTTGCCTTTCCTGCCAAAGTGATACCTATTTATTACTTGCAATTTCTTGCTTTCGAACTGCTAGGTTGGCAGGAGCTGGGACAGAGATAGGAGCTCACTCCATTATGCAGTACTTGGGTCTTGAACTGTGGACCTGCTGACCTTCCAGTTATCAAGTTCAGCGTCTTAACCACTAAGCCACTGTAGTACGAGGGATTTTATAGACAAGCATTTATTATGAATATTCATTTGGAACTGTCATAACAAAATGCCTTTCCAAATCTGGCAGTTTCCTGACTACTGTATATCTAACAGGAAAAACCAGGAATTAACTATTAAATCCATACTGAGTTGGGAGAATTACAGGAAATCTTCCAAAATGAACCATCCATGTTCAGAGACAGCATCCCGATGAATACTAGATGTCTGAACCACCAGTGTGGGTGGGCTTTGCTCCTGTATCTTCCTGATGTACTACTAAGCCACAACCTTCTAGCCATGGACGCTAGGGATTGATGTGGACTATGGTTTTACAGGTTTTGCTAGTTCCACATATCTCAGAAGTGACTTCTAAAATTCCATCCCACCCATTCCTTTCCACCTCAGCCTTTTATATGAGCAACCGAAGTTGGACTTAAATTGTGAGAACTCACTCAAGTCAGGCCACATTGCCTGAACATGCATTAGCAATCTTGTGTATTCTTTGACTAAGCCACAGATCCTAAGTGTGAACTCTCTGTCTCTCTAACAACACCTCTCCCTCTGGATTCACATGTATAGCTGCTCTTTAAGTCTCTCTTGCTGGTGTATGAGAGAGAGAGAGAAAAGTATCATGCACACACATGTGTGAGCAGGGCTGTAGCCAGAGGGGAGACGGGGGGGGGGGCAAAAGCCCTCCTGAGCTAACAGTCCCCACCCACCCATCCCAGGATGTCAATGTTATATATGTGAGTGTGACGTTGTCCCTCTTGGACCCCCCTCCCCCCAAATCTAGAATCCTGGCTACTGCCCTGTGTGTGAGAGAGGTGGGTATGCAAGATTCTTTGGCACCATTTCTTGTGCATATGTGTCTGCTGTCTCTCAAATGCTCTGGCTTTTGCTAATTCTCTCTTATACATTTGTATGCCTATGTCCCTATTCTTGTGCCTGTCTGCCTGTACTTACTTGCTCATGTATCTGTCCATTCTTACATGTATGTTTCTGCCCATTTTCCTGTGTTCTTGGTCTCTCTCTCTCTCTTTCTCTTACATACATGCATGCCTGCTCTTACACTCTGCTCTCTCTCTCTCACCCATGCATCTGTCCATACTCTCTGATCTGTGCACAAGTAGTTTGTTTTTCTCTCTCTCTCTCTTGCTCAGCAACCCAGTGGGAACATTTCCTTCCTCCCCTGTTGCTCTGTTGGCACTTTGCAATAAATACTGTAAGTGGGTTTTGGGTTGCAGTTTGAGCACTCGGTCTCTAAAAGGTTCTCCATCACTGATATACAGTATGCATATCTGTTCTTGATATCTTCTCCACCCAGGTGTCTTTCATGTTCTAAACCTTTCACATGCTCACTTTCTCTTCTCAAGGCTCTCTGGTGCACAATTGCAGCCACTCTCTTGTCTCCTTGCCCTCTCATACCACTGTTTCTCCTTAAGCTCCAAGCTTCCTACAATGCATCTTTTCCCACAAGGAAGGCAGTGAGAGGTAGAAATACAAAATGAATCAGGCATGGGAGATCTACATAGACCAGCTTCCCCCAGCATGGGAATGCATGGGGGATGCTTCTTGCTATTCTATTTTCAAAAGTATTGTAATACAGTACATTACACAGCAATGGTCCTGACACACAACCATTTCATTACTGCAGAAACAAGTTACTCCCTAATTCCACCCTGTCTGTCTATTACCTTTTCTGAGTTTTGCCTCCCCAGCTTCCCTTTTTTTTCCTTAGCTCACCTGCTTTGGCCATCAGGGCAGGAGGATGGGCAGCATGGAAGTCAGGGCCATCTCTAGGCCCAGCTTGCCATCTCTCTCTGGGGTGTGCAACAGAGTGTGGTGGAGGTTTTTCTCGAAGGAAGGAAGGGAAAGTGTTACTTGTAGAGGTCAACTGTTAGTCCACTATATACCAAGGACTCATATCACTATTTAATAAACCACTTCCCCCCCCCCCCATTTTTTGAAGATTGTCAGGGAGGAAGACAAGACCTGGTTAGACAGGATGAAAGGAGGTAGAGATCCTGAAGAGAAACTGAACATCAATGCTTGAGGAATTAATTGGAATCAACCCTAAATTCCAAATATCCCTTAGAATGAATCCTAATCTTGGAATCATCGCCAGATGATTTTGTTCCTCAAAGCAAAGGTAGCACCCTGGGTTTACTTCCTTAATGGTGAGACCTGCTCTCTCCTTCGGGGTTGGGTGGATGCTCTTGAGCTTCCTTGTGTATTTTTATTTTATTTTATCTGTTTGTCTATTACATTTCTATCCTGCCCAGCTGGGATATTTCCCTACTCTGGGAGGCTTACAACACATTAAAAAAATTCTGTACAGCAAATTAAATATAGAGAATAAACAAACTGAGTAAATGTATAGGCTTGTAGCCTATTGGTTAAGATGCTGAACTTGATGACTGGAAGGTTGACAGGTCAGCAGTTCAAGACCTGAGTACTGCACGACCGAGTGAGCTCCTGCCTCTGTCCCAGCTCCTGCCAACCTAGCAGTTCTAAAGCAAGACATTGCAAGTAGATAAATAGGTACCACTTCGGTGGGAAGGTAACAGCGTTCTGTACACTGTAAACGGAGATGAGCATCGAACCCTAGAGTCAGACTCGACTATCTTTTGAGCAAGGGCGACCTTTACCTTTATATGTAGGCTTGTGGTTCTCGGTTGCCTTCGGACCTCTCTTCCCTCCTTGCATCTCCTTGCCGTCGTGTCGCTTCCCGCAGCTTTGGGTTTGGTTGCAGGTCTGCGGGCGGCCCCTTTCTCTCTCACTCTCCGGGCGTAGACAGAGGATCGTGTCCTCCTCCCTCCGCTTCGTTGTTTTCGAGAGCGCGTCTCCGTTTCCGCCACGCAGCCCTGTTTATCCTCCTGCTAAAACCAGTTAAGGCGGTGGAATAACGGGCAGCTTAAGTGCGAGCATCGCCTCCCTGGGCCGCTAATGCGCCACCCGTGCCAGGCTTGGCCTCCCGTCCTCAGCGCCGCCGGGCACGCTTAACACTCAGGTCGGGGCTCCACGTCTGCGAAGCCATCCTGACGTTGCCTTCGTGGCTTGCCCCCCACCCCCTTCTGCGGAGGGGCCTGAATCCCTGCAGCGGGACAGCAATGCAGAGGAACGTCAACTCCCCCCCCCCCATAAGGCAGGGGTGCCCAAACTTTTCAGGTGTGTGTGTGTGTGTGTGTGTGTGTGTGTGTGTGGTGGTGGTCACGGTTCAGGGGTCCCCAAACTACGGCCTGGGGGCCGGATCTGGCCCCAAATGCCAATTCATCCAGCCCGTGAAATCCTCGTAGCTCCCGGAAGCAGAAGTAAAATGCACCGTAAGCGCAAGTTGTACTTCTGCTTCTGGGAGCAACGAGGGCTTTGCGGTCCAGATGAATTGGCATTGGGACTGGATCCAGGGCCTGGGCCAGTTTGGGCACCCCCCCACACACACACACACAAAGGTCTTTGAAGTGTCAGTTGTGTTAGTCTGTGAGCATATCAGAGAGTAAACAAAACAAAAAGAGAAAAATCGTTGTGGTGCTTTAAAGACTAACTGTTGTGTTTTAATGTGAGCATTCGTGGATCAAGTCTACTTCGTCAGACATAAGAGTGAGACTTCATGGCATCCATTTATACACAAGGGTTGGCTAGCGTAGCAGATAATTGTGGCTTTTTACAACCCGTCTGCAGATGCAGACAATGCTGGCTTTTAGGCTATAAACAGAGATGAGCACTGAACCCTAGAGTCAAATACGACTGGCTTTTGAGCAAGGGCGACCTTTACTGATAACAGAAGATCCTTTATTGATCTTCATATTTATTATGGTGAAGTTTGGTTCTGTTGAGTTGGTTGCAGATAGATGCAAAATAAACATTGTGGAATTAGATAAAGGTCACCCTTGCTCGATAACAGGTTGTATCCGCCTCTTGGGGTCGGTGCTCATCTCCTTTTACAGCCAAACAGCTAGCGCTGTCTGTGTCTGCAGACGTTTCCGTGGTCATAACTAGACACCGGAATGCACAGAATGCTGTTACCTTTCCTGTTGTTGTTGTTGTTCAGTCGCACAGTCGATTCCGACCTTCTGCCACCCCATGGACCACTGTCCGCCAGGCACTCCTGTCCTCCACCATCCTCCTCAACTCGCTCAGCTCTGTGCCCATTGTCTCCACAATACAACATTTCCTGTAGTATCTCATTATCTACTTGCAATTTCTTGCTTTCAAACTGCTAGGTTGCCAGCAGCTGGAATATCATCACTCTGTCGCGCAGCACTTGGATCTCCAACTTGCCGATCTTCTGCATTAACCACTAAGACATCACGGCCCAAATTATGACTTTACATATCTGCTAATGAGTTAATTGAGGATGGTGTGAGTGACCTAGCCAGAGGCCAATTACCTACTTTGCTCTGTAAAGTGGCCTGGGAATCGCTGACCATCCTTCTGACGAAATGGACTTGATCCACGAAAGCTCACATCAAAATGTAACAATCTTTACAGCGTTTTTGTTTTGTTTATTCTCGGATTTGCCTGAAACACGGCTACTATTAAAATAATAATAATTTTAAAAAACCCACCCTTCTGAAGTTTGTTCCGTAAAGGCGGGGTGGGGGTGGGCATACTGTATTACTGTGTATATACAGTACAGTACTCTGAAAGAGGCGCCCTTAGTTTACTCCCTCCGGAGCGCAGCCTCTCAAAAGGCGGCTTCCATTTGTGGCTTCCTAATAAAAGGACAGGCCGTGTGAGCGCCTGGAGTGGGGTGTGACTTCTTATCCCTTGGGTTTGCCGGGTGGGGAGAGAGAAAGAGGCCCTGAGACTTGGATCTGGCCCCTTCGCTGCCTTGGGGGCTCCCAAGGAAAGGACTGAAGAAGCCCTTTGAAAAGCGGCCCCTCTCCGTATCGGGATCGGATGCCTTCCCGAAATCATCTTCCTCTGCAGAAGGAAGGAGGGGGATACTGATTCACTGGCCTGGGAGGAGGAGGAGCGACCCCGGGTGGATCGCTGGATCCGACAGGCCCGAGGGCAGTTACTTCGGATTCTGCAAGCGCTTGGCTGCACCCAGAGGCTGAACTTCTTCTGCGATCCAGAGCCAGACCCGCGGCGACCACTTTCGCCCCGACACTGGGGCAAGGCGGGTCGCTTCTTGTTCTGATTTCGGCCAAGATCTCGGTCAGACAACGCTGAGATTGCCCCCCCTCCCCCGATGCTCGCAGGGGTTTTCTCTCTCGTTCTGTGTCTGTGGCGATGACCGACTAGAATAAATAAAAATTGTACAGAAGCAGGTAGTGACTCATGTGGCTAAGACGCTGACTGGAAGTCGGGAGGTCAGCAGTTCGATCCCCCAGTACTTCAGGAGGGAGTGAGCTCCCGTCTCTGTCCCAGCTCCTGCCAACCTAGCAGTTCGAAAGCAAGAAATTGCAAGTAGATAAACAGGGACCACTTCGGTGGGAAGGTAAACAGCGTTCCGTGCACTTCGGTGTCTAGTCATGCCTGCCACAGGACCACAGAAACGTCCACAGCGCTGGCTCTTTGGCTTCGAAACAGAGATGAGCACTGAACCCTAGAGTCGGATACGACTGGCTTTCGAGCAAGGGAAACTTTTACCATGGGCTTCCTAAAAGGGATCCTTTTTAGAATAGGAAGCTCTGTTCAAATGTCGATAACCTAAAAGAGAAAAAGGTGTTTGTAGACCTGAAAGTCTTGGCTAAACAGTCCTTTTTTCTGAAGGAAGGATGCTGCTAATGCTGTGCTTCCCTATCCGCAGGCAAAATCCAAACGAAATACCAGGATTTAAAAACACGACAGAAGTATACATTTTGCTGTTTGGTCCGACTTAACGGGTCCAAGTGATCGGGTAAATGCAATAATATCCAAGCAATGTGAATTAACTAGACTGTAGGTCTTTATTTTATTTTATTTTTAATTTCCGGGTGAACACATCTAAGACTAGGATACATGACCAACATCTTAATGACTGGCAATTCCCCCTTTCCCCCCAAACCATCCTGCTTGTTTGAGTGAGATTTACTTCCAGTGATGGGAGAACAGCCTTGGAAGCATAATTCTATGGAGGCCACCAGGCCTTCTTCTCAAATAGGTGGGTTTAGAAGGGGTGTGTGTGAGTTCTGGTCCGATCCTGATTTGAAATGGATTAACTTGAATGTAAGTTAAAGCATATTTAGGGTTATGACTTATGCGCTCCGAAGGCAAATTCCTTTAAAACCAACAGACTGTCTTCAGAACGAAATATTTTTGCGATTATGTTTGTCTACTCATTTCTAACAGAGTTTTGAGATCCGGCTAGACTAGAGTAACTACTTTCTTTCGGTGAGTTCTTCTTCCTAAACAAGACTAATGGCCCATCAACATTGTCTTTGTGGAACAGTAGCAATTGTGATTACCTATCCATCCATCCATCCACCCACCCATCCATCCATCCACCCATCTATCTATCTATCTATCTATCTATCTATCTATCTATCTATCTATCTATCTATCTATCTATCTATCTATCTATCTATCTATCTATCTGTGACGGTTTAAATTTAATATATGAATTATACCATAATCAAAAGTGGGATGAATTTTGTAGGGAAATGCTGTACATTTCACCTTGCTCTAACGTGGTCTGTGGGGAATACATCCATTGGTGTTCGAAGATTAAACCCAATTTACTGGAAAAAATATTTTAATTGGCTCACACTGGCTGGTTTAAGACGAAGGAGAGAAAAGCCCACGAGGCTAAGCGCTGTCCCTTACGCGCTGTTCGGCTTGCCAGTGGGAATAGTATAACGACCTTGCGAGATCTACCCCTAGAGAGACAACCGGCTGCGCAAAACCCAGGGCAAAACCTCAGCGCAAGAGCGCACACGCTCCCCTTTCCCCCGCCGCCGTGGGCTTCTTGAGCTGCTGCAGTTGCCGCTGGGAGAGGATCCTCGATCTAGGATGTTCAGGTCTGCTGAATGCAACTCCGTGTCCCCGCCACACTTCTGCGGGTCCCCTGCCGGCCGCTCCCTCGCCAGCATTTGGGTTTGTTAAGCCGTTTAACAAGCCAAACCTGCCGGTCTTAAATATCAGAATTAGAAGCAGGGCAGGGCAGGCATCAGAGAAGGCCGGGAACATTTTGTCCCGGTTAAAAATAGCACCGTGTAGGCTCTCTTCGCCCGTCCGATGTAGCCCGTCTGGAACCAGTGACTCGCGTAAAGAACGCGTGGACTTGACGCCAGTGGGAAGAGGCAGGGCTGACCTCTTCAGGGGGATCCTAAAGGAAAAAGGGGAGGCCGAAGGAGGCTAGACTGGAATCCCCCCCCCCCCGTCACTCTTCTGTGTGTGAATCTTCATTGTGTTTGTGTTTGCACAGGGCTTCTTTTTCTTCTTGTGCCGTATCCGATTCCGAATATTGGTGATCCTCATGGCGATCAGCCATAAAGATTGTCCTGGGAACAATATAATGCGGTGATACTCTATTTGCCTTCCGCATCGCAGTGTGACACGTGTACCACTTATCCATTTCTGCAAGTCACTTTCTGGTCCTGAGCACCTTTTGGCACACAAAGTCCTCCTCAGCCCCAGGCCAGTATTGGGGAAGCTGCTGCCCTCCATCAAGAGGGATTCAAGTGGGATGTAACCCACTTGGGGAACCATCCCCCTTCCTTCCCTGCAGTCTTCGACACCCAAGGCCATTAGTCCTCAGGGTTGTCAGGTTAGTTAACCGCCGCATGACATTCGGCGTTGAGACGCTGGTAGTCGGGTCTACTCTTTATTACCATAACAGGATCATCGGGCCAGGCAGAACAGAGCAGTAGCGAGAAAACGTGGAAAACGGAGTCGGATCCTTTACTTGAAGATACCCCGTATTTTAGCTCTCTGGAGGAAGAAACACTTGCCGGGGAGTATATATATAAAATGATAATCCGGTTTAGGGTTGGACTTTAAAATACCTACATCTCGTTCTAAATTCCGTTGAAACCGAAGGCATTTCCTATGTTGAGATCGCGAATTGTTGTGAAGTTCCAGTCCCGCTGCTCTTAAGCCTTGCTTGGCAGTCATGCCTTTGGGGCACCGTGACATGCCCTCTGGCACCTGTTTGCCACCCGAGACGGTGGCATTTCTCCGGCAGATTTTCCTTCTTGGCAGGGAATCGGTCTCACCCAACTCGGACCTCTTGACTTCCACGTAAGCGCGCGCAACTCGGCTCTTGCTTCTCACCCGGAGAGGAGGCGACCTGCGCCCATGTCCAGGCTGAGCGTGATCTGGCGTGAGAAAGATCAGCCGGCACAAGAAGGTGGCCGGTTCAACCAGGTCAAAAGTATCCACATTCTTCGAGGAGGCTCTTTCTTTGTGTCTACCCCCCCCTGCGCCCCTCCCAACGCCCCCTCTCCGGCTGAGCTATGAAAGGGGCTCACGTGAACCGAGACCAAGGGGACCCCCTTGGCGTTCTTCCTAGGACGCGAAATCCGCTGAAAGGAAGGGGTTTTTTCTCTCCCCCTGGTCAGGATCAGGGATGCTCGTCGGTTGGGGCACAAAAACCCTGCCAGGAGAGAAAGTGGCTCTCTGTGGCCCCTGCTTGTCTTGAACTCTACTACTACGGAGTCCCCCCCCCCAGCAGAACTCACGTGGGGTGGAGGGCACTCGGGGTGGGGGCTGGGGGTGAGAGAAACGAGATCGTACAAAAGTCCCTGTCACTCGCGGAGTTAATTCCGCCCCAGGAAGAAAAGGCTGGTTTCTTTTGCAGCATTTTTGGGTGGCTTCATCATCATCATCATCATTATCATTATCATCCTCCGCCACCTCCTCAAAAGTATCTTCAGCGCAACCTGTAGGGAGGAGCGGGGCCTCGTCCCGGGAAGCTAGTGACGGTTGCCGAGGAACTCTCTTGGGAGGGGGGGCTTCTTCCCCCCTCCGGTTCCCCGAGTTTCGCAGCCCCGCCCCTCCACCCTCCAGAAGAGCTGCCCCTCGCCCTTCGCCTTCTGTGCGGCTCGGGCATGGGGGAAGAGGGGACAGGGACCCCTCCTGGGCCGCCCCGTCTGTGGGGGGCGGGGCTGCTCGGGGGGGGGCGCGCCTGTCTCGCTCGGGCTGGTGGGGAAACGTGACTGTCTAGGAAGGGGTGGAGGGGGCGCGTAGGTCTTCGCAGCAAGACACAGGCGAGACCAGCCTCTCGACGCAACTCCGGCGCCGCCACTCCCTCTGGCTAGGCGACGTCTAGCCCTTCCCGTAAAGACCCCCCCCCCCCAAGCCTTTCGCTCCCCTCCGTCGGTGCACCCGAGAGGTTTCCCTGGGGCCACCGCCTCCTGCCCGGGTGCGAGTGTGTTTCACCCTTCGGTTGTGCCTGCCTGCCTGCCTTCCCTCCCTGAAGCGTCGAGCTGATGGCGAGAAGGCTAAGGACGGCGCGGCCCGGGGGGCAGGGTGGGGACGGCACAGCCTGCAGAGGAGATCCTGCGTCCTGCCCGAGAAATGGGGCCCTCCGAGGCCCACGCCCGGGTCTCTTCGCGTCCGCCCCCCTCCCCTCTTGGCGTTGGGTCTCTTCTCCCGGCCTCCCCCAAGCTCTCCCGCTGTCTGCCTGGGTCTGGCCACGGGTCCCTCCGCCCGTCCCAGGGACCCCCGAAAACACGCACGTCCACACGGGGTGGCCCCGATCTCCGGAGCGTTTGCTTGGGAGTCAGTCCAAACTCTGTGTTTCTGCGTGGGAATTCCCTCCTCCGCGAAACCGATTCTCGGATCCGAGCTATTCTATGAAATCAGAGCAAACTGGACGACAGGAGGGGCGCGCTAACTCGGCTTTGGGGGGGGGGCTAGCGACGCCACTCGCCCACCTCACATGGGACACCCCAAAATGCCTCCCCTCCCCCGTTTATCCCTCTGGACTAAACTTGGCCGGCGCAGGGGATCGCAGCGCCTCCCTTTCTCTCGACGGCGAGGCTTCCTCCGGCTGGAGCGCGCTCGTCCTTCGGAAGGGCCTTTGCGAGGCAGAGGCGGTAGTTTGGTGTTTCGAGGGCGCAGGACGGAGTCGGAAAGCATCGCAGCCGGTCGCGTGGAAGCCCCAAAGCAGGGGGAGGGGGAGGGGGAGGGGGAGGGAGAAAGGCTGAGCCTGGGGTCGGTGGCCCCCCAGAGGCATTCACACGCACACTCCCACTCACCCACCCCGCGGCGAGGCTACAGAAGGGAGGGGTTTGGTCTCGACGAACCCCCCGAAACTGGCGCAGTTTAAAGCCAACATGGGCAGAGCCCCACATTAGGCGGGTTCGCTCTTCGAGGGCGGGGGGCAGATCCGGGGCTGTCCCTGTCGGGGCCCCCCGCAGGAGCTGCCCTTGCCAAGGGTGATCGAGCGAAGGATGAGTGGACGATGGGATTGAGAGTTCAAGGGGTCCAGAGGAGGAGGAGGAAGAGAAGGAGAAGAAGCCAAGGACCACTCCTTGCGCCTCTGCTTCCTCCGGCGCACCTGTTGCAGCCTCTCGTCCTCCTTGTGCCCCCACGGGGAAGGGGGGAAGGGACCCCCCCTAGAAAGGCTGCCTAGGAAGGTTTCCCTGGTGCGCTGTGCGGTGCTGGGAGGAATCTCTCCCTCCCCTCCCCCGCCCGCCCGCCTGCTGAGCCCCTCTCTGACTCACGTGGACCCCCTCGCCCCCCGCAGGCCAGCTCCCTCCATGGAGCCCTCTGCCTACCGGGCTCCGGTCTACCCGCAGGCAGGCGGCTCTCCCTCCCCCAGCCTGGTGCCTTTCGGGGAGGCTCCCGTGTTCTTTGGGGCGGGATCGGGCTCTCTGCTTGTGCCACACAGGGGACAGGTGAGTGCTGCCGCCTGGCGCTCTTTCTTCTCCTTCCTTCCATCCTTCCCATCTGATCGCACCGCCTCGCCGTTAGACGGGAGCGCTCGCAGCCCTGCCTTCCCGAACGGGGCGATCCCCTCCCTTCACGGAACCGCATCCTCTTCTGGCGAGGGGGTCGGGCGGGTTCACCTCTGGCGGGCAGCCTTTCCCCCTCCCTGGGCCCCCGATGACGGGTTTCTGGCAACTGACCTGCGAGCTCCAGCAGGTGGATCGAATAACAAAGGACTGGCAACCCGAGCTCTGGCCTGCATTTGATGCCTATGTGATCCGGGGGCGGGGGCGGGGGTGGGCCTGAGGAAGACGGAGGGGGGCAGTCAGGCCCCTTTGGGGAGGGGAATGCTTGCAGCAGCTGGGGAGCTGCATTTCCTGTCTACAACGCCTGTGGCTGGAAGCCTCCCTGGTTGAGGAGGTGTTTCCACCCATAGAAGAAGGAAAAGTACGATCCCCTCTAGTCTCTTTGGAGCCTTTCGCTCTGTAAACTCTAAACAGGAGAGGACAGATAGTGGAATGAAATAGTAGACTCAGAGAAGCAGGAGCACTGCTTTTCAGCCATGTGGAACATCCCCTGTGGGAAGATGGCCAGCTATTAGTGGGAACAAGCCGCTTGCAGCAGTTTCAGGGCAGTGCAAGCGTCCAGAAGTTGCCAATTCAAGACCATGGTCTGCAGCCTATGCAGCACAGGGAGGGAGGGATAAGAGAGATTCTTCCACAACAGAGGCAAACATAACATTGTCTAGTTGTTTAATAGCAGTAGGAATAGCCTTATTTCTATTATACTGCTGCAGAGGAAACAGTTTGGGGGTCCTAGGAATGGCTTTTGGAATTCTTGGGGAGTGTATGTCTTTGGGATCTGGTTTCTCTTGGGGAGGCTGTGGGTTCTGGTGAGACAACAACAGCAACTTCTTCTTCTTCCATGTCTAGGCCAGACTTGAAACTGCTAAAATGAAGGCACCTTTTGAGTTCATTCTGCAGTTCCCTTTGCCTGACCTAGTGTGAGAAAGATTAGCTGGCAGCAAAGGTGGCTGTTACCAGGGTACACCCAATTGTGGTTCAAGAATACCACAATCTTCCAGGAGGCTCTTTCTGTGTACCTCAACAACAGCGACAGTTAGAATCTCAAAGCAGGAACCTCTGGTTCTCATCCTGCAGCCTCTTTCTGCAGAAGGAAAGAGGGGCAGGGAGAGTCAGGGGCTGAAGGGAAGAGGAAAACACACGTGGCTGAGATGCATGCATGGCAACGGAATGCCATGGGTGTGAGCAGCCCATCCATTCCTTTTGCATTTCTGGACGAACAAACCCTTTTGTGGCCACTTCTCTCCTCGCAGCTAACTCTGCTCCTGAAACACTGGCATGTTTGGCAGGCTTGGGCAGCAGGTGTCAGGCAGGAAGAGGGAGAAAGGTCCAGGGCCCACTAAAATTGGCTGACTGACCGGCCTGTATTCCAGAGCACAGAAAGCAGGCAGGTCTTCCACCTTCCATGAGAGCCCCAGCAACTGCCAGCCTTTGGAGTGCAGGCCAGGAGGAGAGAGTCTTCATCCAGGAGTTGGAGATGTTAGACTTTTCAAACATAGGAGATGGCAGTCTGTTGTGGACTTAAGTCCCCACATGTTCCTGCATCCCAGTGCAAGACACTGACTCTCCATAGCACAGTAATTGTGAACCTTTTAGAGACCAAGTGCCCAGACTGCAACCCAAAACCCACTTATTTATTGCAAAATGCCAACACGGCAATTTAACCTGAATACAGTGGTGGCCATAAATTCTCCACCACTGCCATAGTATCTAGGGTTGCAAAATGTTCTTTCCATTGTCATCTTTGGTGTTCACATTTCCCTGGAAGGGCAACCTCCCTGGAGTTCATGGTCTCTACAGCCAGTGAGAATTTTCTAGCAGGAAACAATACATCATTAGGTCAAGTTTCAGTATTTGAATGGTCTGGCTGACTATAGATGTGTTATCTCAGGTTGTACAAAAGGAAAGTACAATGGATCTTATGCAGGTGTGCATGGCTAAATGCAGTGCTTTTAGACTGGCATGTGATCTAATATTTTGTTTTTTTATTTAGTGCTGCCTACATCAACATTGTCTACATATCATTGCCTTTCACAGTGATTATATAATGAAGTAAAGAGTTTCTGGACATTTCTTCTTTCATTTTCTTTAAATCACAGCTTTAGCACTGACAAAGAGAAGCTTGTGGGGATTATTAAAGGACAATACCTCACAAACACAAAATAGATAAAACAACTTCCTCACAATGTTGTTGCTGGGGGGGGGGATATTACTATGACTGCAGAAATTTTAGTATTTTTTTTTAAATAAAGCATTATGGCTGTGCCCAATACCCAATAATTTAAGAAATTTTTATTATTTTTAAAATCCTTGATTGAGTGCACACAGAAAAGTAGGATTTAGTTGCACTGAGGAATATGAACAATATTAATACATTAATTTAGGAAACTATGTACTGTTTCCCTCTAAGATTATTTTATGTTTTTGATTTATATTTTTATAAAACATTTTGAGGCAAGTATCCAACCCTGTTGGACTCTTGTATCCTTTCTGACACAAATTATTTTTTCTCCTTCACTTTCACTGCTGTGTATTTTTCTTTTTAAAATCATAATTACATATCTTTTGAAGTTCATACAATATTTTCTACCATTGCAATTGTGAATTGAGACTGGCACAAAGTTCCTTAGCTTAGACAGGATTGACCTCTGTCTAGTGGGTCTAGCCCTTTCTTCACATTGACTTTCACTGTGCAGATATGTGCGCTTATTACAGTTTACTATATGACAGTTTGTTAACAGACAGCAACTGGTAGTGAATTTACCAATAAGGGTAGAAAATTAAGATTGCATCATCTTATTTTCACCTGTTCTTCCCTCCTTAAAATTTGTCCTTTGTTGCTAAATCTGATATACCTTCTGTCAGATGAAGATTTTTTTCACTCCTTAAGAAATCAGATTGTAGGCTGCCTAGTTGACAAATTTGCAAAGGTGCACGGAGTTTTAATAGGGACATACAAACTGAACATGAAATAGGTGCATTGTCTTAGAAGGTTGTACAGGTTGTGTGTGTGTGTGTGTGTTGGGTGGGTGGGTGGGTGTACTTTAGTTAGGACTAGAAATTAAATTTAGTCTGGTGATTAAAAAAATGTTTGCTACAGTGCAATAAGATTTGCATTGATAGCTACCATTGCCATTCGATGTAGATTTTATAACAAAAGATGCACATTCTGAAAGGGGGTCTCTTTTGATTTTGGGGAGTTTGCCAAGTTCTTTAGCAACATCTAAATATAGTCTCTCGTTTAGCCTATCTGCATTAAACTGAATATTATACTTCAGCAGAAACTGGCAAGAATGAGAAAATACAGAAACAGAAATTTGAACTCAGTAGTATACATTCTAAATGTCCTAAATTGTTAAGGATGGCTAGAAAGTCCATTTTGGGAAATATTTCCTTGCAAAATAAATTTCTTATAAATTTTGGGACTGTCCCTTTGCTCAGGTTTGTCTTAATGGCAAGTTGAGTATTACAAGGGAAATTTGATGATCATATAATTCATGTTAATATTTCTTTTTTCTACATCAATTTTGTTTAGCTTAAAGTAGTGTCTGGCTTTCTTGTACAAGAAAGCTATGCAAGCTATGCATGCAGATGCTGGAGTAGAGTTCAGGTTGCCAGGCAGATATTATATTTGTTTTAAAAACCAGGCTGGTAGCAAAATATTACATATGATATTTTAAATCAGGCTTATCATCTTGTGTAGTTACTAAAGGCTTATAGTAGAACAGTCTGACTTAAAGATAGTGGGATAGTTTTTCAAGTGCCTGCTTTTATAAAGTTTAGGCTAAGGTAGCGCCTATAGGCCTTTTGTAGTAGCAAAAGCTTACTGCATGTTCAATGCTTCTTCCTCAATGGCATGGAGAGTTTTCATCACAGGGGAGGGTTCAAACTTTATTTTACAAAATTCTAGGATTCCTTGGAGTTATTTTTAAAATAAATTATCCTACATACAGTATAGCAGTCTTGGTCTATACTTAACACTAAACAGAATTACTGGTTCACCTAACACATAAAAAGGCCTGCTAATCAGATAATTGACTGGATGATGCCTGATTTGCAAAGCCAGTAGCATAGACTGCTTTGAGCAGTCACTTTCACTGAACAAAGAGAAAGAAACATTGGCGTGATTCAAATATTTTTCCCTACTGCAAAAGTTTTTTTTTATGAATTGGAGAGGTGGAAGATCAAATCCAAACAGCGCAGTCAGAATTTCAAGCTGTTCTTCCCCTTTGGTTTTGGCAGCTTATTGTCTGTTTAAAAATTACAGTATACTGTACATTTGTAGACATTTAACATTAACAACAGAGGGAGAATCAGATTCTGAGGTTTGTGTGGCACTCATTCTGCTGTCTTCATGCTTTAGAAATATTTTTTCAAGGTATACTAAGCTATTTAGCAAAACAAAGAGGAAAGTTTCTAGAGTCTGATTGAGCTGAAGTCTTGACTGCTTGATATTTCAAATTCTTGCTTGCAAATTCATTTGCCTCTTTTAAAAGGAGCATTTGAAGCTACTGATGTATGTTGCAGAATTATATTGTCTAAATGCCCTTTAAAGCTGTGCAAGAGGAAATTTATTTTTCAGATATTAATTAATATTATATTTCAGTAATTAATAGGATGAAATATATGTAAATAAATATACAGTATATCTTGTTTCTATTTTTCTAAAACTATTACAATTCATACAACATGATCCTGTGATGATTATCTTTGTTTTCATTTATTTATTTATTGTATTTCATTTAGATTTCTTTCCATTTTCTTTCCTGCCCTTCTCTTCTGGGTTACTCCTAACTGATTTTTAAAAATGGAAATAATATTTGTACAACCTACTTTTAAAAAATTGGCACACCAGGGTTTCAATAAAATGATTAAAATATATCTGACTCTTGGAGAGCATGAAACAAAGTACAATTGCTGATTTACATTTAAAAATAAGCAGCTTTTAAAGCCTATTTTGGGTTTCAAATTTAACTACATAAATGAAGCGGCAGGTCTAAAAAGCTCTAACTGTCCAGAAGCTCATATTACAATCAAGGTATTTCCGCAAAAACTCTAGATCTGTATTCATTACAAATATGACACTCTCATTAGCTTAACTGGAAAAACTGATGACCTAGGCTCTCATGGACAGGTACTAACTAATTCAGTGAACCCTAACTAGGTAGTATGTATGTATCATTTAAAAAACAAAATACACATGTTATATTTATACAAACATTTGCTTGGGTTTGGGGTATTTTCTCATAATTCTCCTCTGCTGAGTGCATCTTTATAATTCATCACTTATTTGTGGTGGCAGTGATGTCTATGTTTGACCAGCAGTAAGATTCATTGGGTTAGTGGTTAAGACGCTGAACTTGACAACTGGAAGATTGGCAGGGCAGCAGTTCGAGACCTGAGTATTGTGTGACAAAGTGAGTGCCCATCATCTGTCCCAGCTCCTGCCAACCTAGAAGTTCAAAAGCAAGAAACTGCAAGTAAATACTGTAAATAGGTGAAACTTCAGCTGGAAAGGTAACAGCATTCCATGCACTCCTGCCTGCCACATGTCCATGAAAACATCTGCGGACACAGACAGCGTTGGCTCTTTGGCTATAAACAGATGAGCACCAACTCCTAGAGTCAGACACGACTGGCTTTCGAGCAAAGGATACCTTTACTTAAAATTCACTGCTGGGTAGAACTTATTATTACCATGTATAGAATTGTCCTATAAAGAGGGTTTTTAGTTAAAATGGTTAACTAAAAGCAATCTTGGGATTCTGCTTTATTTTATCCCTCCTCCTTCCACATAGGAAGCCAAACGTCTTCTCCGTCCACCTCTTCCCCTTTTCTCTCCTCTTCTCTCTCTGTGTGTATGTGTCACACGCACGCACACACTTTTGTTTGAGAAACTCCACAGACTACTTTGACATGCGCTGATTTCAGGGTCTTTGACCTGTCTGGAACGGCATACTTTCATTGCGGGTGCCCCCCCCCCCCTCCGGCTTTCCTCTCGCTCATTGGCTCCTTGGAAATGAATATGCAAATCGCTCCCTTGCCCTCCCCCACTTTTTCTTCCTTCCTTTCTTTTGGGGAGGGGAAAGAAAAGAGGTGGGTGGATGTTTTTCATGCCGCCGCCAGGCGGAAGCGAAGAGCCGCGCTTCCCACGGGTTCCCAGGGAGGGAGGGAGGGAGGGAAGGCGGGCGGGGGGGAGCCGGAGGCCAAGGGCCATTGGAGGGGCTGGTGGCGGGGGGAAGCCGCCGCCGAGGTCCCGTCCAATCGGGGCGCGGTGGAAGGAGGCCAAGTACGCAACTCCGCGCTCGCCTCGCCAGCCTCATTCTGCAGAGCCAGACGCGCAAGGGGGGGAACGCAAGGGCGCAGGAGGAGGAGGAGACACACACACACACTCACACTCACACACACACACCTCCATAGAGACCGGCCCCGCTCCGGTGAAAAAAAAAAGAAGGGCTCTGCCTTTCCTGGACCGCGTTCAAGTCCGCAACCACAACCCACTCTTCAGCGCGGCTGCAACTCAAAGAGGAAGGAAGACTGGAAAAGAGGGCGAGGAGGAGGAGGAGGAGGAGGAGGAGGAGGAGGAGAAAGGGGCCGAGGACTGCCTGTAGACTTTTTTTTTTGCCTTTGCCGCTTTCCTCCCCCTTTCTAAGGCTCCTCTAAACCAAGAATTGTCTTTCTGATTGCCTTAAAACAACTGAAAAAAAATAATCTCTTCGGTTTTTTAAAAATCTCTATCTCTTATCTATCCATACGTTTAAAAAAAAAAGGAAGGTTACTCTTGGAAATCCAAACAAACCAAAACCACACCACCGCGTCCTTGAGAAACGCGCACATTTGTTCACTGAGAAATGTGAAGCCAACGGTCCCGTGTTGTGTTACAGCATTTCAGGATCCCATACGTTTAATGCAATACAGTACAATGGTATGTGGCATTGAAAACGATACCGTGTTTTCTTTTTTTAAATTTTGCTTGTTGGCTCTTCTTTCACCCCATTCACCCTCCCCCCCCCCACTGTGACTTTGATTTACAAAGTGGAGGCCAACTATGATTCCCCCTCTTTTGTCAGTGATGTCATTTGTAGTTTACAAGATGAACTATAAGTAGTAGTGGTTGTTTATATTTTGCTCGTCGCCACTCTTTTGGCAGGTTTTTTATGTGGTCACCCTTTTATGCCAGGAAATAGTTGACGGGGGAGTTCGTGACCAAAAGCGCTGAACTTGGTACATTTGCTGCTTCCAAACTTTTCCCCTCCCCCCTTCTCTTACTTGTTAAACATTAGAAAAATAATAATAATATGAAATGTGGCTAATTTGTGGCTTTGTAGTTGATTTCCTTTCGCTTTGATTCCATCAAAGACATGCAATTACATTTTCTAGTTTGTTTGGTTTTGGCATCCTACTATATTTTCTAATTAACGTAAGTATAATGATTTTGAGGAACTGCTTTTGCGTTGCTTGCTCCCTAGTTAGTAGGTCTTAAGAACTGCCTGGTCACAGTACATAGTACTGTATGTGGCTTTTATTTTGCACCTCTGAAATGCTGATTCTGTACTATTGCGCGTGCTTTTGCGAGGCTTGCTTATTGTTTTTCCTCTGTCAGTGCCGAGTTGCTTACTCTTTTGTTGGAAGATAGACAATTTTCATGTTATTTTTTGCTTTCCTCCATATTTCACGGGCATGTGTCTGCTCTACCCTCTTGTCCTCTCTTCGTCTGTGTCTGTGCCACATTTTAATGCACAATATCCCATCCATTAAGTTGTGGTTGAATGTGAAGTGTGTGAAGACTTGGCAGCTTTGGAGTTGAAGGGGGTGGGGAAGCCAGTTCGACTTTGACACAAGATGCCGATGTGGCGTGATCTGAATTATTATTAGAGCTGCGAACATGGCCATCTTTTCCTGCTCCTGCAGCCTGAGCCCTGCCATTGAACTTGAGAAGGGGCAGACAAGATCTTCAACCTCCCCCCTTCTCTCCTACAGTAGCTGGCAGAGAAAAGGCGCCAAAATACACAAGATTAATTTTAACTTTCTTTGAAGTGATCCCAAGTGTCTGCCCATGTAGATTTAACTCTGAATCACAGGACTAAGAATGCAACTTTGAACAAAAATTGGAAAGTTTTTTTTTGTTTAAAAAAATGTTACAAAGTGTTAGTATATTCATACTTGATGCAGTTCAGATTAGTGCTGTTTTGTTTTGAGAGAGCTGTACTGCTAAAAAGTGAGAGTTGAGTGAATCTGACCTTTGTGCACTAAGAGTAAAAACTTCTGTGTTGCATAACATAAAATGTTGTGGTTTACAGTTTTATATTGAGGCCTGATGTTTGCTGTTTTTGGTCTGAGAAACGGAGAAAGCATGGTTATTAGAGACACCATCAAACCATATGTGCACAGAGGTCAAGCACACACACTGTGAGAACGATATGTATCTTCACACCACAGACATTTAAATAGTGGAACACTGAGAAATATGCACACATTGTATGCATATGTTTCATCATTCTTTGGCTAGAAAAATATTTACTAGATGAGGACAAAATGATGGAATTAGCAGCATGAATAAGTTATAAATAAATAGCTACAACAGGTATGTTGAAATTTAAATATATGAACATCTGATCTACACATTGAAATCTTGACAGTTGTATTGATTTCTTAAATTTCACATAACATTCTTTTGGTTCAACTTACAAACACACACACACACACAATCAATTTTATTGATTTCTTAAATTTCACATAACATTCTTTTGGTTCAACTTACAAACACACACATGCACACAATCACAGAGAAAAACTTGCAAGATTTTTAGTGTATTGTACATTTGTTCTCTTTATGAACAGAATTTTCCAGTGAATGCCTTTTTAAAAATGCATTGCCCATTTATTAATCTGCACAATGTAAAACCAATGTTTGTATATATATATTTACCTTATTCTATGAAGCTGATTCTTGAGCACCAAAAGCTTTAGAATAGAAGTAAAAGTTATGGATATCAATTTAAAGTGTTCTCAAGTCTGGATGATATATTAAGATAACATTGGATAGGAAGAAAGTGAAAATGTAATACAGTATATGCTTCAAAATATAGAAGAAAAAAAATCCTTTTGTTTTCAAATAGGATTTGTTGAGATAATAGATTAGCATTAGATATAATGTCTTGGTTTTGGAATGTTGCTATTACTAAAATGGGGTTGTAACACAATGGACAATGCCTAGAATGCCGTATTATCAGGGATCTTTTCCTTTCAGCTTTCACTGCTGTGTGAAGAAATATAGTTGCCGAAGCACTTTGGAATGCAAGTTTTGCAGTACTGTATCGTATATTAAGGGAGACAGAATAAGAGCATTTGTTTCTGACTCCAATAGAATGAAACACTGAGTTGTCTGTGGTGAATGGTGGTGGTGGGGCATTGGGAAAGCAGGAGAGCTAGTTAGACATTTCTGAGTTTCTAGTTTTGATTAAGCGTACAGTTGAGCCAGCTAACCTCCTGTGTTGCACTGAAACCGAGCATGGGTTCTAGACTATACATATGCATGAAATCTAGCGAGAGAGATAATTATGCCTTTAGTAACTATATGTGTATAATGAACTAACTTTTTGGTTTTAAATATAAAATGCCTAATCTTTGGCAGTAGTTTCTGGATGTTTGGAGAGGTCCCATTTTGTAATGCCTTTTGTTGGCCTACCTCAGTTGTGGTATTTGGTATAATCCAATGTTTCAATGTAAATACCATTTCTAAATTAGTATTTGTTTGAATAATATTTATATATTGCAGTATTTAACATGATCAGCTGGTTGGTAGTATTGCATCTGAAAAATGTAAAGTTTTTTTAGTAAAAAAAAAAAAGAAAATTATTGACTATTGTCTTGAAAAATATTCACCTTGTTGAATCAGCAGTAACTCTAATAGTGAATTGTATTTCATTTCAAAAGTTATTTCCCTTGTTGAAGGGAAATAACTTTTGAAATGAAATACAATTCAGTATTGGAGTTACTGTTGATTCAGCAAGGTGAATCAGTTGTTGAAGGTCTTAGCACAATTGTACCATGGGTAATGACAATATTACTTATGCTCAGAAAAAGATATGGGTATAAAAGAACAAAATGTACAGAAAGTTTTTAATGGGTTTGTTTTAACTCAGAAGCTATAATAACAGGCTCTGATTTAAAGAAGAACATGGACACTTTGTATTTTATGGAAGTGTATTTATTTAATTTCTATGTTTCCTTTCTATGCTGAAGTGTACACACTGAAGGTTTTCTTCTGATTTTTTTCCTTTGTGGATAAGCTGCTTCTGACACAAAATTTATCAGATTAATTCTGCAACACACAATCTGCAGTCTTGCAGCTTTGGCATGTGTGTTATCTGTTTACACTTCTGTTTATACTCTTAAGTAATTCCTGTACTTTATGTCCTCAGGAGAAGCTTCTCAGAGCTGTTGGATATTGTTAGTATGTGGTTATTATACTTGGATTATTAAAGATGGGTATTTATTTAGATGAATCACAAGACAATTTCCACTCCCCTTTGAAGGACGTCTTTATGGAATGGGTTTGGTTACTGTTGGCTTTCAGTCTTGTTCCTAGAAATGCCTGCAGTTAGTAATGGTTGTGATGCTAGCAGTGCTGATTTTTTGGTGTGTCAGTGAGTGAAAAGCCAGGCCAAGCTGGGCTGGACTTATGTCTGTGGGGCACATGAGGACACGCTGGAAGACACAATCACACTATAGTTTACAGGAAGTTTCTCATCTCTTCTGTAGGCACCATTCAGGCACAGATCTGTCACTGTCTTTGTTTCTTCTTACTGGAAATGAAGATACATTGTCTGTTTTTTCTCAGCTTCCTTTCACTCTGAATATGTGTACAATTTAATTATGTGTAAGAAGGCCAGCACCCTCAGTGATTCTGGTACTTTTTAAAGTATGGTGAAACCAAGAATATTTTGTCAGTGTTGTTAGTACTTTAGAAAGCAAATGTGCTCATGTAGCAACTGTACTTGTGATAAGTTTATGGTACCATATATACAGAGAGAGACAGTGTGGTGTAGTGTATAGTAGTGATGGCTAACCTTGGCACTCCAGATGTTCTTGGACTTCAATTACCCGAAGCCCAAGTCAGCATGCCTGCTGATCATGGCTTCTGAAAATTGAAGTTCAAGAACTTCTGGAGTGCCAAGGTTAGCCATCATGGATATATAGACTGAGTAACAAACTGGGATTCAGATAACCTGAGTTAAATCATCTTGGCCTTAGAAATTCATTACAGGATAGTGCAAAAACAACAAACACTGCACCACTTCTTAAATATCTCTCACACTTTGGAAACCTTGTTAGAGTCCCCTTAAGTCAAGTTATAAGGCACATAATATGTGCCTCCTATATGCAGCCATCAATATACCATCAATGGTCAAGCCTTATTGCTTTTGATTTTTGCCATTTAGGTACCATATCAGATAATTTTACAACTTTTTAAATTCACTTCTCCTTATGTGTCTTCATTAATTTAACAAAATGTTGTGATTCAGAAGGGGAATTAAGTACTTGTTCAAATACAAAAATACAACAATATTAAATAAAATACAGCATTAGAGCAACAGCAGATAAGAAAAAAAAAATAAACACCACCAACAACAATTACAACAACAACCACCACCAAAGAGTACAGTTGACAACTACAGGTTATTTGAAAGGTTAAGACAAATATCAAAATGTGTTGGCAATTAAAAGATATTGGGATAGTATCTGGGTAGACCTTTATAGAGATAGTATTTCGCAGCCAAGTTCCACTAAATTAGAAGGGCCTTCCTCTGGAACTGACTGTAGTACTCTACTTTATATGAGCAGTTGAAGCAGTTAGGGTTCAACCAAGCACACATGGTATACAGTACAGTCTTTCAAGCCATTAAAGTACTGAAAAGGCAGTACTAGAACTTTGAATGTACCCCCGACATTGCTAGTCTAGAACATAGCTCAAAGCTACTGCTATGATGCCTGTTTTCATGGCCTGTGACATTAAAAAAGCATACGGTTTGTGGCTTCTTTGTATCATGTTGCTTTTATTTTCTCTTATTGACTGTTAGGAATGTGGAACAGGGCATGAACAATCACATTATGATGCATGTCAGTCACCCTGCATGCATGCTTCTATATGCTAAAAACTGATAGACCAAGGTTGCCATTTCCAGCATTATCCTCAAATCCACAATGAAGGAAAAGTGCAACATTCTACCTGAAAATGGAGCTTTCTTCTTTCTGCTTCTTTGCAGCCCTTTCTGTCACATGGATACCAGCTCAAGAAAGGTTGCTGGTCACCCAGAAATGGTTTGGGAGGAGCACAAGTGCTGAATTGGGAGAAGAGCTGGTTCTGTTCTGATTCCATAGGAACCTGCTGTTCTGCAAGTGAAATTCAGCAGTGGATCCTAATGAACACTTGTGTTCAAATTCTGGGAAATGGTCAAACTTGCATACACCTGAATGTAGCTGATCCAAATCAACTGGAACATTTATTCAAAAACTAAAGTGACACTAAGCTTGATGTCTACCTTGATATACTATCTCCTTCTGAAGGTTAAGTAAATTTAAAATTTATTCATTATGACTAAACAAAAGCTTCTGTGTGTAGTGAATGATTACAAAACCACTTATACTCTGAAGTAAAATTTTGAAGATAGGGTGTTTGGGCATGTTGGTGATGTGGCTGAAAGACAATGGCAGGTTTTAAAAAACCCATCCTAAACATATATATTTATTTGATTTTGAAGCTAAGCAGGAATGGTCATGGTTAGCACTTGAAAGGGAGATTGCCATGATACAACAGGAATCTGTTGGTAGTGGTGCAAAGAACTCTGCCTGAAATCCTGAAGAACATAGTCAACAATAGCAGGTTGGAAAACAGTGTTCTGTGCACTCAGGTGTTGAGGCATGCTGGCCACGTGTCCATGGAAATGCCTGCAGATGCAGACAGTGCTGGCTCTTTGGCTATAAACAGAGATGAGCATTGAACTCTAGAGTCAGATACAACTAGCTTTTGAGCAAGGTGGACCTTTACCTTTACCTTGCCATAATGCTCCTTTACTTGATTTGTGAAATGATAGCCATGCGTTCAAAACCAAGGGTCCAGACTGCAGGCCCTGCCTCCACAGACTTGTCACTTATGCTGCCTCCAAGAATTCATGCCTATAGTCTGGATTTCTGCATAGGGGAAAGTAAAACCTACGCATAGAGAGGGGAGGGGCAATCCAGCTCCCTACTTCTACAGATATCTATGTATGTAGACTTCTTCTCTGCAGATGTTTGTTTGTTTATTTAATCACATTTTTACTGCCGCCCTCTCGCCAAGGCGACTCAAGGTGGCTTACACATATAAAAACACTACAGTTACAAACTCTACAGAACAATAGGTTTTTATGAAAGGATAAAAGCTCTACCTGGAGACGAAGCTCAGTTGGCAGGAGGTTCTGCAGTACCAGAGCAGATACAGAGAAGGGCCTCCTTCTCCTGCTGATGGCATAATTAGAGAGCCTCTCTGGTCCACTCTAGTGGGATAGGCAGATATCCTTGGGGTGATGGCCCACTACCATATAGGGCTTTAAAGGTCATCACCAGTACCTTGAATTGCACCTGGAGGCACACTGGTAGCCAATGCAGCTCCCACAGCAGTTGAAGCCTCCGAATGGTCATCAAGGGCAACCTCATGTAGAGTGCATTACAATAACCCAGTCTGGAGGTGACCAGTGCGTGAATGACCATAAGTAACCAGTCCGGGTCCAGAAGTGGGCGTAACTGGTGAATGACAATGTGTGTTAGGGGCAGGAGAAATTTCATATTATTAAGGTCATGATGTGGTTTTTTTAAAAAGGCCACACCGTTTTAGGCTGCATTAGCAGAAGTACAGTCTCCAGAAGCCGTGAGGTACTGGTTTTCCCTCTTCAGCACTGGTTAGACCATGCCTAGAGTACTGTGACCAATTCTGGGCACTGCACCTTAAGAAAGACGCAAACAAACCAGAGCAGGTACAGAGAATGGCAACAAGGCTGGTCAGAGGACTGGAAACCAAACCATATGAGGAAAGGAACTGGGTATGTTTAGCCTTGAGAAAAGGAGACTAAGAAGGGGATATGATAGGACTCTTCAAATATCTGTACCAGTTAAAGCCTGTTTAATAAAGAGGAAGGGCAGGGCCTGTTTTAAATCATCCCAAAGTGGAAGATGTGTAATATCAGGGTCAAACTACAAGAAGCCAGATGTAGGCTGAACATTAGAGAAAACTTCATAACTGTTAGAGCAGTATGACAGTGGAACCAACGGCCTTGAGTGGTGATGAGTGCTCCAACACTGGAAGCATTCAAGAGAGATTTGGATTCCTGCATTGAGTAGGGGACACAATGGCTTAAAAAGCCCATTTCACCTCTATGGAATTCTTTTTTGGTTGTTCAGGCGCACAGTTGACTTTGCGACCCCATGGACTACTGTGCACCAGGCACTTCTGTCCTCTGCCGTCCTCCTCAACTCACTCAGCTCTGTGCCCATTGTGTCTACAATACCATCTAGCCATCTCATTTTTGGTCGCCCACTTCTTTTGCCCTTGACCTTTCCAAGCATCAAGGGTTTCTCAAGTGAATCCTCTCTTCTGATTTGATGTCCAAAGTACTTTAGCTTCATCTTTACTATTTGACCTTCTAAGGAGCAGTCAGGGTTGATTTATTCTAAGATTGACCTATTTGTTCTCCTTACTGTCCAGGGGACTCTCAAAACTCTCCTCCAACACCACATCTCAAAGGCATCTATTTTTCTGCGCTCAGCTTTCCTAATGGTCCAGCTCTCACAACCATACATTGCCACCGGGGATATCATTGCTTTGACTATACACATTTTTGTTTGCAATTTGATGTCTCTAGTCTATGATTCTTCTTCTTCTTCTGCTGTATCTGAATCTGAATGTAGCCGATCATGATGGTGATCAGCCACGAAGACTGACCTGACAATATAATGCAGTGGCCTTCCAGCCTTCTGCATCACAACGTGACCCGTGTATCACTCATCCAGTTCGCAAGTCACTTTCTGGTCCTGGTCCCTTTTGGCAAGCAAAGTCCTCATCAGCCCCAGGGATGTACTGATGAAGCTGCTGCCCTCTATCAAGATGGATTCTAGTGGGATTTAATCCACTTGGGGACCATCACCCTTCCCTGTGGATTTTGCTGCCCAAGGCCACTAGTCCTGAGGGTGGTCAGGTTAGTTAGCCAGTATCTGACACTTGACATTGATTTCCTGGCAGTATGGTCTACTCTATTACCATAGCAGGATAACCTGGCCAGACTGTCATGATTCTATGAGGTAATTAAGGCTAGTAGCACGCCTCCTTCTTGTATGGTCACTTTTCTTAAGCTTTTATATACCTCTTCAGAATGTTGAAAGGTTATAAACTGCATTGTCTCAATAATAATCACTTAAAGTAGTTCTAGCAAGGATGGGAGAGTGTAAAGTCTGAAATATCACAGTTTGTTTCAGGATAACTAAAAGAAAAAGTGGAGAAAGGGGAAAAAGGAAAACAAATAAACAATTATTGGGCATGTTTTAACTAGGGAACTCTATAACCAAACTTTATCCAATGTTTCTGTGTGCTTATTTTTTGTCCAGAGCATAGAAATAATGGGGTTTTGAAATTGTATTATTACACCTAGAATTCGCTTGGCTTTTTGTTACATCAAATTTACTGCAGATAGATAATAATTTTCACTATGTTTGCATCATTTTGGACAACAGTGGCTTCTTGGATTATAATGCTTTTTCTTTAGTGACCACAGGTAAAACTAACTTCCATTTTTCTCTTGATTTCCTTCTTTTCCTCTGCTTCTCGTTTTATTGCTGCTTAGCATGTTACACTTGATTACTAGTGTAAATGGTGAAAAGAGCCATCTTGCAGAGTAGGAGAGTAGGAGCTATCTTAAAAACTGAGTAAATGACAAAACATTTTTATAATATGATAAGAGGAGTGGTTAAATTAATGCGGAAGAAATAAAATAATGCCTCATGCAAAAGCCTTTAACAGCTGAAGAGATGAAATGTCTTGTATGGCAACAGTGGAAGATATGTACTGTGGATACTTTTGCATAGAAACATTCCAAAACTAGGAATATATGCTCCTGCCCTTGTGCTAGAACCTATATTTACAGTGCCCTCCTACTCAGAAGGGAGTGCATAGTGCACTTGAGTTCAGTTTCTTCCTGAAGAGGGACTGCGGGCATAGATCACATACCATAAATTGTTTAAAAGGTTGTGTGTGATAAATCCTGTAGTAACTTTAACACATATTGTTTTATTCTAAACTTCTCTTCAGCAAAAAAAGAGAAGGAATAAGATATTCTTTTGACATTTCACACTCCTCCTGAATAAGTGGTTTGTGTGTGTTTGTGGTGGTTGGTTAATTGCTTGACACAGCTTGGAAGCACACCTAAATTTCAGGTTGGCTGCCTTTGAAGCAGGGATGCCCAAACTACAGCCTGTGGGCTGGATCCGACCCCTGATGCCAATTCATCTGGCCCGTGAAGCCCTCACTGCTCCCAGAAGTGGAAGCAAGGAGTGTGTGTTTTACTTCCGCTTCTGGGAGCAACGAGGGCTTGGTGGGCCAGATGAATTGGTGTCAGGGGCCAGATCCAGCCCACGGGTCATAGTGACTATCCCCCTGAACTAGGTGACCAGCCCACAGCCTGAAAAGTTTGGGCACCCCTGCCTTGAAGGGTTAATATGTTGGCCCTCACAATTTGCTTTGACATTACCTGCTTTGTCGGAGCCCCTCTCACTTTCCCCCTTCCTCTGGTTGGTAAATTTATGGGAATTGCAGCTGGTCGACTTGGCAAGCTCCCCTCATTAAGAGCCCCCTTTGAGAACGGACCGTGTTTGAGTATTTCCCTAATGAGGACAGGATGGGGTTAAAAAGTGACCATTTCATGGTTGAGTTGAACCTGCCTGGTTGTTTTTTTTTTTAAATGTGTCGTGGAGGAATGACTGAGGGTGTGAATGAATTCCCCCTCCTTTGCAAAAAGAAAAGTCACCCGTCCTTCCACCACAGTTTACCCAGGTGGGCAGGCAGCGGGGCTGGAGTGTGTGTGTGTGTGCGCGCACACGTGTGTGTGCGCGCGCATGTGGCAGCGGGGCTGGAGCCCAGGCGGTGTGTGTGTGTGTGTTGGACGCCCATGAGGCTATTTCACCTGAGCCAGGCAACCGCTGTTGGCCTTGCCAGGGTTCACGAGGTCATCGTCGGCAGGCCTGGAGGCAGTGCCGAGCCCTGCGCTCTCTTTCTCCCTCAGGGTGTCTTTACAAGGAAGCGGGGCATTACCTTAGTCTACATTACAGTCAAGTTCTGGTGTAATTAGTTTGAAAATAAACTGGCAGTTTCATAGAGTTTGCCCTTGGACTTTCCCTCTTGAAACTTGCCCTGTTCTTTGTGCAAAAAACTCTCTCTCTGTGTGTATGTGTGCTTTCGTAGGTGAGGGAGGCTCTGGGTTCCTCGCTGAAGCCAAAACACCAATCCTGAGGCATCTTAAAGAGTATTAAAAGAATAAACCAGGTATTATAGGGCCAGGTTTTCCTGGATTAGCCTCCGCTTCCTCCAATTCGAGCACTTATTCTTACTTGGCAGGCAGAGTCAGAGCTCGCCAGGGCGCGGGAGCCAAACCACCCCCTGCCCTCACTCACACACACACACACCCATGCAAAAGGGGGTGGGAGAAGGAACCTACGCCTCCCAAAGCGACTTTCCCGCCTTTTATCCTGTGAGAACGTGGCTGGTGTGCGTTGTTTTTTTAAATTCGCTGCATTCCTGAAAGGGGAGGAGGGGAGATTAAAAACAACAACCACCCCACCCGCGAGCGCGCGAACTCCTTCGTGTGGCACGAGATTGAAGGCAGACGGGGTGCGCTGCTGCTGCTGCTACCGCGGGGGGGGGGTGTGTGCGCTTGTTTTTCCGCCTCCTGCGCAGGGCAGGGGGTGGGGGAGAAAGAGAGAGAGAAGCAGCCGCCACCCAATGTCTCGCTGAGGGAGCCTTGCCTGAAAGGAAGGGGCACTTTCTCTGAAGACCCAACACGCGAGGGAGCGGAGGGAAGGGGGGGGGCACGTGAGGAAGGGGGTTCCCTCCAGGGGATTCGAGTTGTGGGTGGGCGGATATTTTGTTCAGGATGGGCAACAAAGCCTCTTTTCAATGCATTCCTATGGGAAACCACACTTTGCCCAGGGGTGGGCAAACCGCTACTTCAGCTTGTGTCCACCAAGATTCTAGATATTTTGGGGTGGGTGGGTTCAGGAGGGGCAACAATGTTACACTCACATCAGTGGTGGGATGTCAAAAATTTTACTACCCCACCGTGATGTCATCACAGTGTGGGCGGAGCTAACATCATGACATCATGATGTTGTGGGCAGGGCCAAAGGAAAAAAATTAAAAAACACAAAATAAAATAAATAAAATAAAAAATAAGCAAACACTCACAGGTAGTAGTATGTCAATATAGGTAAAGGTATTAAATACACATTAAAATACACACAGACACACCACATCCAAAGGTGAGTCACTTACCCTGGGGAGCAGGCTATAGGGAGCTTCAGGCTAGCAGCTTCTCTTCCTCCTCCCCGCTTGGGAGGACAGCAAGGAAGCCGTGCATACATGCCAAGCACTGTCGGCGTGCATGCACACCAAGTGCTTGGCATGCATGCGCAGTGGGGGAACCAGTGAAAAGGTAAGCCCCGAAGGTAGTTCCCCTCCAAAAGCTGCTACCGGTTCTCCGGGACACTGGGGAAAGTTACTACCGGTTCTGGCGAACTGGTGAGAACCTGTTACATCCCATCACTGACTCACATATATAACATTGGCATCACAGAGTGGGGTGGGGGGCTGTTAGCTGAGGAGGGTTTTCGCTTCCCCTGGCTACGGCCCTGGTTCCCTCTCTCCCCCAGTATTCCCCTGAAGGGGTCCGACCAGAGCAGTCTGGGCCCACTGGCAAAGGGGGGGGGGCGAAAGAAAGAACAGGAAAGGGACACAAACCGAAGTATCTCCCTCTCTCACACACACTCATTCGTCTTGAGCCAGAGCACTGACTGCAGCGCACTCAATGCAATGACCTTGCAGCCAGGGAGTGGAGTATGAAGTCGCTTCCCGGGCCGAGAACCTATGCAAAGAAACCCCACCCGAACATTTCCTTTCCACTGCTGATTTTTGTGTGTGTGTGTGTGGGGGGGTCGCTTGGTTTGGTTGATTGGCAGGCGACTGGCAGAACTTTCTTCTTCGTCGCCCCCTCTTTTATCTTCGAGATCTGGGGTGCAGAGTAGCTACCAGCTACTACTTCTTTCCTTTCTCACGACCCCCCCTTTCTGTTAGGGAATCTGACCACTAGGTGCTTCTCAAGAGGGGAAAAAAAAGAGCTTGTGTGTGTTGCCCCTGCCCCTCTTTTTTTTTAGAGATGCCCGCTTCTCCGCAGGAGAAAAAGTACAGTGAAATCTTGGGCCGGCCCCTTCTTGAGCGGGGAGAGTGCAAGAAAAAGAGGCATGTTTGCAAAATGTGCAGCGGATCCCTCCCCTTTCTACAGTACGAGAGGAAGATTAATAAAGAGGGAGGAGGACACGGAGAGGGAGGGGAGGGGGCTCTGCGAGGGAAAGGAATGTGTTTGCAGCAGCAGCAGTGGGGGGAGGAGCAGCGCAAGCATCGATGGTGTAATTAAATAATAAATTGAAAATCTTGGAAGTTGGATTTTGGGGGTGGGGGGGAAACAGCTTAAAGGGGGCCCGGAGAAATGCGGTCGGCAAAATATGACCGCCCGCTCCCCCCCCCCCGGTTGAACTTTCAGGGAGTAAAGGAGGAGGAGGGGAAAAAAAGAGATTGATCGTTTTGAATGTTGGAGAGATCATTTTTATTACAGTGGGCGTTTGGAAAGCAGGCTCTGAACATTATCCACAGAGAAAAAGGGGGCGGAGGGGAGGGAGGGAGCGGTGGCGCGCCGCTGCAAAGTGTTTTGCAGCCTTGGGGGAGGCGCGCGCACACACACACACACTGACACACACGCACACACAGAGACACCCTCGCGGGCGCTCCAACGCACGGGGCTCTTCCTTGCAAAGTTTCGCCTGCCACCCGACGCCAGGATTTTCCTGATCCGTTTCAGCCGCTGCAACCTTGAACTTTGGCAACGTGGTTGACAGTACCGTTGGTATCTCAGCCCGCTTTGCAGCTTCTACAAAGCCACAGCAAATTCGGGAGAGAGAGAGAGAGAGAAGGGGGTGGTGTAGGAAGAAAGGCAACGCGAGGGAGGAAAAAAGCCCCCCCCTTAACTCCCTGCATTCCGTTCAGCGCCCCCTCCTCTTCCTCCTCCTCCTCCTCCTCTCCATTCCGCCTCTTTCCCGCCCCAATCCACCAGCAGCAACTGCAACCGCAGCGAGACTGAGCCGCCGAGAACAAGAGGGTTAAAAGTGTAGATTGGATTTCACCCCGGGAAATCCAGCGCTCAGAGTGAACTTGAATCTTTGGCTATTTAAGGAGGACCGGGGCTGGTTGCAAAGTTGTGGCGATCCGAGGCAGCGCTCGTTCCTGATTCGATTCATCCTCTCTTCTTCTTTAGCCTGTAAAATGAATAGATGAAACCGTTGCCCTCTTGATACTTTTCTCTCCGCAGAAGTGCACTCTCAGAGCGAAGTAATGATGTATTCTCCCATCTGTCTCACTCAGGTATAACAAGTCTTTTCTTAAAACAAACCAGCAGCGAACTTGCGTTTGTTTCGGGGTTGGGTAGAGACAGTTAGAACCGGTCAACGTTTTCGGTTTTCACATGGAAAACTTGAACGATTGTATATGTTATATAAAATCTCACTTCGGGCGTGGGGGGGGGGGCTGCGGAAGGAAGAACATACTGCATTAAGATGCCAGTGATGTACAAAATAGTTAAATAGCGGCCGCAGGAAAAAAGTTCAGTGATTTAAAAATTATTACTGGCTTGAAGTGAAAAGTAGGTTGGAATCATGTTGAGGATTCCAGAAAACATCCTGTCCGTCTTTTTCAGCTGCTCTGTGCTCGTGTCTCCTCGGAAAGGGAACGAGTCTCTTTATTTTTTTAATTAAGCAATGACTGCGGTAACATACCGTCCCATTCTGATTTAATCATGTATAGGCTGGTTTGAGAGAGGATGATGAGCGGGACTTTTTTGTTTTGGCTATCTTGATTAATTCTAGTGCTTGTAACTTTCTAAAGTTAATATCCAAGGTGAAAAACACGATCAAACCTTTCAGTATTTAAGTTGGCAAGTACTGTACTGTATTTCTATATTTTTGGATTTTTTAAAAAATGGATTGTTTGAATTTAAACGGTACTGTGAAGACTATTTAGATAAAGTATAATAAGGAAGATCGTTTTCGGGCAAAGATTGTATTAGAAGTTTAAATGTTACGGTGAGCCTTTTGGGTTTATTGGAGGGATAAAAATTTTAGCTGAAGTATATAAAGGCAGATTTAGAGCCAACATAGAGAAACTATCACAAGAGATGTTTGTGATCATGGCACTACAGTATTTGTCATTCATTAATTTGGCATGGTATATTTCATGTAATATACAAAGCTGTGATCCACTTTGAACAGCCCTGGTTAAAATCTTAGGATGTGATTGGAATTACACACTCCACATGTTACTCCAAAACTAAGTCCTGTTATGTTAAATGGGACTTCCCTTAAGAAAGTGTGTATAAAAGTGTAGTATTACTGTAATTACATTACTGTGACTAATGTGGAAATAAGTAGAATTTTCAATTATGTAAATTTTAATGGATATTGTGATATGGCCAAAATAATTAAGATTTCATTTGACAATAAGAAACCATTGTGATTCAGAAGGACTGAGGCATTTGCAGAATTATGAATGAAGATTTAAACAAAGATAAGGCTTATTCGGTGATTGGATACAGTCCTGCAGCTTTTTGGCTGACACATTTTTATTGTTTATATTTTGTTTGGCATCAAAGTGTTATTAACTTAGCAATCTTTTCAGCAAGTAAATGTGAACTTCACTGGTGCAAAACAGGTGGAAGGAGATGTTGGTAAGATATTAGAGAAATGTTAAAGTCAGCATCCTTGAATTCAAGTGTAATATATTATTATGGACACATGCATTCTAAAATTGAATGTATTATTAAACTTTTGCGCTCACTAGGTATCTTAAAAATTTGATAGTTAAGGAGTCTTCCACAACTATACTTAAAACATTTCCTTAGAAATAAGTCTTCTGGTTTCTGCAGATTTGCTTGGAAAGTAGCACTTGCAGCCCTGGTGTCATTGTTATTTTGGCTTATGTATGTTACTTAGATTTAGCTTGTACACCTTCTGCAGCTATGAACTGATGGAGTAAAAAGAATATATGTTTCACAGTGGATGTGGTGATATATTAATTTCATGTTGCCCAGCAGTCTAATAGATAACCCATAATTTTGAAATGAAATATTGTATGTAGATTGTTTTAAGGTGACTAGTATAACTGTGATATATATACAGTGGTGACAAAATTTAGCGAAAGGTTGTTTTGGTAAATCTTCCCTTCCCATAGTTACACAGTAATTGAGGTTTATTGTAATTACAACCTGACGGTGCTTTACAAAATATCCCTGCTTGAAAGTTTTAGAAATTATTATAGTTTCAGGAAAACTTTGTGCAGAATAAGAATTTAGTATGCTTGTTGTTTTTTTACCTGTAAAGAGAGCCATTAATTAGTAAATGGAATGTCCAAGTATTTCTGTATTGTAATGGTTGTGATCCCATATACAGTACATTCAGCTGCATACAGTGAGCAAAGTACTAGTAGGTATTTGATTACACTTGGAATCTATATTTTCTAAGTATAATCATGATTATTAACAGAAAAAGCCTTTCCTTATTTTGTTCGGTTAATATAAACTGCTTTGCTGAGCTACCAGTATGGATACTTTATGTGCTTAGGTACAAAGATTTTAAAGTATCCTTTTCATAGTTTTGCTTTATAAGTTACAAACTTATAAAATGAAGCTATGTTTTGCCATGTTTCTTTTCTTCTCCAGAATTATTCAATTTATTCTTAAACTGAGCAAAATTGATAAAGTTTGAAAATGTTGATATGACAGCATGCATGGATTTCAATATATTGTTGTGGAGTCATTTTAGCATAGTTATCTCAAGTAAAGTAAACTCACAGGACATTAAGAAAGTAACATGTGCAAACCCTTTTCTATCTTGTTATAGGAAAGCGGCCTAAATTTACAAGCAATGCATGCAAAGAGAGTACAATGGATTCATATTTACTAATAATTTATTTACTTTTTGTAAGAGTCATCAATGCACGTAGATCTAATTGTGATACTTCTTGAAAACAATGAAGAACCCTTATCCTTGTGAATCTTTGTTGCAGAATTAAGTTGTGATTTCTTTAGTTAATTCTTGCCACATGCGAGTGTTCCATGCAACTTTATTTTCCTTTATTGCATCTATCAGTACTTAGATACAGAAGTCCCGATTTCATTGATGGCATTTTAAGGAGGAGAGTGTTTTGAGAAGAATGTATATGATGCCAGACCTCCATCCAAATAACATTTGAAATGTTTTGTGTCAAAGAGTACTAATTTTCTGCTATCGTCATGCATATTAAAAACTGTTCTATAATAAATTATGGCAGACTGGCCTTTTTTGTTTTAAAGCCTCGTATTTTTGCACTGAAAATATGAGTTCTAAACTAAATATTCCTACTGCTAATTCCATCTTTATGATGTGTATTCACAGCATGTATATGTAACAAGTTCTCATGGCCATTATGTAGTCTAGATATATAAATATCTTGTGTGATTGTGCAGTAGTCATAAGCAGTCCTGCAAGGGAGTCACATTGAATTTGGTATAATATACTTCTAAGTAAAGATGTGTAGAATGTATTTACTATACTGTAACTTGGGTTGCTGTAATTTTCTTTACAGTCTAAAATGCTATAACCTGATATCTACCAATATAGTAGTGTTTTCCCGTAGCAGTTTTATATAGTTTAATTATTACTAGTAAAGAAATTTCTATACTGCTCTAGATACGAGTCCCCTCCACCACAGTCCAACACAGTACTATGTTCTTCATAGTTTTTTCCAAACTTGCAGGGTAACATTCTCTTTATATGTGTTAATAAAACTCAGTTTTTTTTTCAAATGAGGATGTTGTGCAGGTCAATTACGATGAAAAGGGGGGAAAGGGGTTATAGTGAAATAAAAACTGGCACCTAGTGTATTGAGGTAGGGAAGTTTTGTTCTGTGCTGTGGTTGCTTTGAGCAGTGTTGCCTGCCCACACAAAGAACAGATTGTGGTTTAACTCTTTCTGTCTTCTAGTGTATGGGCCATCATAGTAATAGAAGCTTTTGGATCTTTGTTGGTCATGTTAAACATATAATCACAATTAATGAATGATTATTTGACACTGGGATCAGTTTTATTTCATAATTATTTTTCATCCCGTGTTATCAATCTGTTCTGATTAATTTTTTTCTGCTTGTGAAAAGGAAGGTTTAGACATATACAATTATGTCTGCAGTAAATTTATAGCAATTTGAGAAAGGTTTTTGAACTTGTAAGAAATGATGTCTTATTAAATATGACCAAGGAGTTAGTTGTTTGTTTGTTTACTTGTTATTATTGTTCTTTTGGCTTCAAATGAGCTCTTTCATAATAATTAAATGTGCTTTAATACTGATTTCACTGTTTTGAAAAAATACAACATAATTATATCTAATAATTTTGATATTCATGGAATCATAGAATAACTGTGTTGGAAGGGACCTTTTAGGCCATGGAGTCCAAACCCCTGCTCAACACAGGAATTCAAATCAAAGCAGATCTGACAGATTGTCCAATTCTCTCTTGAATGCTTCTAGTGTTGGAGCGGTTTTTACCTCTCAAGGTAGTTGGTTCCACTGTCGTACTGCTCTAACCGTTTCCCCTGATATTTAGCCTATATCTGGCTTCCTTTATTCTTATATTCCTTGCCATTGGATGCCAATATTTAATTTGAATGTTCCTTATTTTATAATTGAATACGTATTTAACACAGTTTAAGAACATTAATGTAAGTTTTGAATAACTTACGCAGGTGCATGGAAGAAAGAGAACACTAGCTTTTCTCTAATGTTTCTTTTACAATCATACTATGATTAGAGTCGCTATCCACATTTATGCTATTTTAGTTACAGACTAATCACATAATGTGACAGAAGCCTTACAGAAATCTGAACATATCGCTGATACAACTATAGTTTAAGAAACTCCCATTCCACAGGGTAATGTAATTGTTGATGTCTTCAGCCAAAAATATGCTGTGTTCTGAATCTGAAGTAAATATTAATGTTAGGCAAATTTGTATTAAACTTTATTTAAAGTCTATCATAGGAAGAGCCTTTTGTAATTACAGTACGTATAAGGATATTGCATGCATTTCAGAAGATGTAATTTACGCAGTAATGCACTGTTAATATCACCCTGCATAGTGCTGAAATGACAAAGAATGTCACGTTTGTTCCAAGTTGTCCTTGTTTGTTGTATACCTCAGATTTTAAGGTGTTTAAAAAACAACAATTGCCACATGCTCGGGATCTGTTAATAAATGAGCTAACTCTTAGGCTCTGAACCACCTATTGGAGGGCTTGGAGGAAAGTTGTGGAGATAACACTCATTTAATTTCTGGTATTAATTTAATAAATTAATTTCACAAAGTTGGACATGTAATGTGGGTTATTAAGAAAAATCTTCTGGCAATTAAAATTTAAGGAGTTTTGTTGGAGATTTGCAATATATGCTGGATTTTTTTGCTCATTTTCTGTACTGTATCATGATTGTTGTGGTCATCAATACTGAAATGATAATGTTTCATCATTGGAATGTAAGCAAATGACAGCAGAATGTATCTTGTTTAATAGTGCATGCTCTTTGTGTTGTCACCAGTGTTTTGCTGAGCATATTGCAGAAGTAGGAATAAGCATTGCCTATAGCATGTACAGTACTTAGTATTTATTGCAGAAAAAGAAATTAATGTTATAATTCACTGCAGTCGAGCTGCCTTCTCACCTCTGCTTTAAAAAGCACAGTGTCACTAGGTCAGGCAAAAGGAACTGCAGAATGAACTCCCCAAAAGGTGCCTTCATTTTGGCAGTTTCATGTCCGGCCTAGACATGGAAGAAGAAGAAGAAGATCCTTTGCACAAATACTGTACCACTGCTCCATGAGTTAGTAGATGAGTCTTTTGTTTAAAAAGTTAAAAGCTGTCTTTTGCTTTATTTTAGTCAGAACTGATATAGTTGAACACGGATTTGGATACAGTTACAGAAGAGGAATGTGAAGTAATTAAAATTTTATGTATCTTCCAGAAATGATTTTCTTTTAGGCCACTCTATCTTTCTGGGAGTTTTAAATCCAGTTAAATTAAATGAATAGTGGTTGATAAGACCCATGCTATCAACCTTATATTTTCTTTGATTTATCTTCAGAAATTATAAAAAATGGAGAAAGGCTATATTATTATTGTCTTTTGTGCATTTAGAACTCATTTTTTCAGGTAAAAAAAAAATTCTTTCTCTGTATGTTCCAACAGGATGAATTCCACCCATTCATTGAGGCACTTCTTCCACATGTCCGTGCAATCGCCTACACCTGGTTCAATCTTCAGGCTCGAAAACGCAAATACTTTAAAAAACATGAAAAACGAATGTCAAAGGATGAGGAAAGAGCAGTCAAGGATGAGCTACTTAGTGAAAAGCCTGAAATTAAACAGAAGTGGGCATCCAGGCTTCTCGCCAAGCTGCGCAAAGATATCCGCCAAGAGTATCGGGAGGATTTTGTGCTCACTGTTACTGGGAAGAAGCATCCATGCTGTGTATTGTCCAATCCTGACCAGAAGGGTAAGATTAGGAGAATCGACTGCCTGCGACAGGCAGACAAAGTCTGGCGTCTGGATCTAGTCATGGTGATCCTCTTCAAAGGTATCCCTTTGGAAAGTACAGATGGAGAACGTCTCATGAAATCTCCCCACTGCACAAATCCAGCACTTTGCGTTCAGCCACATCACATAACAGTATCAGTCAAGGAGCTTGATTTGTTTCTGGCGTATTACGTGCAAGATCAAGGTAAGCTGTTTTTTTGGATATGAGTATGTTGAATTCTTACATCTTTCCCTTAGGGAGAACATACAACATAACATTACATAAGCAGTGTGGGTACATCTGTGTATGTGGCATTGTAGTCATGCATACAGGTGCACGCAAATTGTACATTTTGAGAATACATGCTAATTTTTGTTTGTAAAGAAATTTAAAAATAGTTGGGACATTTTATATTGTATAATAGAATTAAAGTTTGAAATGTAAATACTGTATTTTCAGTATCGCTAGTACGAGTAAAATGCATAAACTGTATTGATGTATTGAAACATGTTTGCTTTTATTTGACTGAAGTCGCTGCCAGTTATGTCTGTTATCTGTTAGCTTTTAGTAAGAATGGACAGAGTACTATACAAGGACACCACATTAAAGAATGGCCTAAAATCATCTGGATATTAATATGCATAAAGTATGAATGTCTCTTAGGTAAATACCTGCCATTACTCAGTGAATTTATTGATATTCATAGCATGGTCTTTTTAAAAGGTTTTCTTCCAAATAACAATTCCCATTTAAACATGCATACGTTTTTTAAAAAGTTTTGTTAAATATGGAAGGATGAAGTAGTGATAAAACATAACAAAAAACTCCCACCTCTGTGATTTTTGCCACAAATTATATAATTTTTCTGCATAGTTATTTTTCATAAGAAATACAACTAGGTGCATTTTCCTTGTGTAAATTTTTAGGTAGAAACATATGAAGTTGTAAAAACAGTCCTAATATAATTACGGCTATGTTAGGAGTAAATTTAAATCATATAATACTTACAGTTGGTGTCTTTTGCAAGAAATTTGTCTAGTGGTCTAAAGCAAGGTGGATGAGAGATATTATTTCTTGTCCAAATGTAAAATAAAGGCATTTTATATGAAAATGAATTGAATAGTACTGTATGTGAATTTGAACCTAAATTATTTTAATGATTGATGATTTAAGATATTTTTTCAGTTTCAATAGTGCTTGTATTGTATTATTCTCTTCAATCATGTCATTTTGACCTTTTATGCAATCTGTGAAATGAAATACCGTACTGTATGGTAATGAGGTATTGAATGTATCTATCTGATATATATTGTGTATATACAATGTGTATGTATCTGTTGGGAGAACTCTTCCCTTTTCTCATTTTCATTACTAGAGAATAATGACATAGTTTAGGAAGAAACCCAGTTCAGGACAAATTCATTCAGCTTAACTTCCACTAAAATAAGAAACACAGAAGTTGCATTGTTTTCAGTGGGGTGTAGGGAGATAGTTAACTCATTTTAGTTCAGTAATAGAGGTATTTGGCTGTGGAACCAAAGGCTGGGAGTTTGATTCCCCTCTGTCTCTTTTTGACAGTGGCTGGACTCAATGATGCATAGAGTCCCTTCCAGCTCTAGAGGTCTGCAGCTCTAAGATTCTGGATTGAAGCCTAGTTTATTTTACCTGAAAATTCTCATAAAGATAATGTAAGGGTGCAATTTTGCAAACACTAGAGAGTGGTGTTCTAATCTAATACAGTACTCCCATAATTAGGAGGAAGGCCATTTGAATTCAATAAAATTCAATTCTAGATAGATAATATGCTGCAAGGCACATAGAACTTAATCTCAAGTTAAACATGCAATTTCAGCCCAGTCTTACTCATATTTATCAGACAGTGTATCCCGTTGAACTCAGTTGAACATCTTATGAAACACTCAGTTGAACATCTGATTAGACATGCGATAACTGTCCGATAAGATTTTTTTTGCAGTGTCAGTAGAATACTGTACTGCAAATTTATTTTGGAAAAAAAACCCTTAAAATTGCTATAAAGTTTTCAAAGTACAGTACATATATATTTAGTTTGCCCCACAGTGTATTCAGAAAGGCTTTAAAAAGCAACAATCTGAAACAGGTGTTTTCATTAAATTAATATATTTTAAATATTGCTAGTAATTGGGAATGGAGCAGTCCATTTGTTTACACAGTAGAGCCTCAGAAAGTCAGCTGCAGATATTACATCCATCAGAATCACCTTCACATGAAATTAAATATATTTGCACAGGTCTATGTGTTTTAACAGGTCTATGAAGTTGACAGGTAGGTGGCTTGAGGGAGATTTGGTGTAAGAAAGTCAGTTTTACTGATCCTGCTTATTGGATACAACATATGAGGCCAGATTTTGTAAAACAGGCCTGAATTATTTGAAACATTTTGCACCATTTTAATTTTTCAATATTTCTATTGTTTCTGACAAAAACAATTATAAATGAAAGGTTGCTACATTTCTTTGTTGCGTGTGTACCAAACTAACAGCTTTGCTAGGGTTCTGCTAAAAAGTGCTAGGTGCTATAATTGAAATGATAATACAGTATCTCCATACTTTTCTTTTATAAAAATAATGTGAGGTTTTTACCTTTTCTCAGAATAGGCAACTCTCAGTTTCATTTTCATTTCTCCAGGCATGGGATCAAAAGTTGCTCGGGTTGCAAAAGGTATAAGCAGAATGTTAACACGCATAATGATCTTTTCCTAGAGGGTTGGTTTTCTGTTTTTGACTATGAACATTTGTTTGGTAATGTCTTATCAATAAAGTATAGCAATAGTTTACACGTGGGGGGTGAGGTTAAAAAAAAAAGACAAAGTTTTTAAATAAATGAAACGCTAAAGTAAGGTGTATGTTGAAGTATTGGCAAGAAGCATGAGGAGGAATAGTTTGAGTGCCAGTAATGGTTGCCAGTGGCACCAGGATTGGCATCGGACCTTCTTTGTTTAGCCTAGGATGCCTGTGATTTGTTGGTTGGCGTCCGCATTGCAGAGCGGAACAATGTTACAATATATTGAGAATTTCCTGATCTAGAACTGTCAGTCCTTTTTGTTATTTCATGAAGAGGATGCTTCTCTGTACAGTATTTTCATATTTGTATGGAAAGAAGAAATAGAGACCAGTCTTTCATGTTTCATCATTGACTAGCTTTATCTATCTTTTCTCCTCACCCATTTCCCTCAAAATGCTGCCAGTTTCCCCTTTGCCATCTTTTTATTTTGTTTTGTTGTAGGTATCCTCTTAAAATTTTGGAACAGAGAGAAATGACGTGATATTTTATAAGAATCTCATCCCTGCTCTAGGATAGAAAATTAGGCTGCAGTGATTCACGGTCCACAGGTGTTTAAAACATGAAGCACTGAATAATTTTTTAAAAATGTATTTCCTTCTTGTTTTGGAGTCTGCTGAATTTATCTTAAAATTAAATTTCATGCAATTATTTTGCCTAGCAAGAATAGGTTTTATTTGCTATTTTCTTTTATTTGATAATGTGTTTCCGTCCATAAAATTGCTTGGAGTATTTGATTCAATCAGTGCAGCTCTTGTGCTGTGTTCCGTTTCAACAAGAACCGCCATTTTGTTTGTCAAGTGCCAGCAGAGTGGGGGAGGAAAAAGCAGACAATGTGCTTGATGCCAATAATGGTTGCCAGTGGCACCGAGGTTGGCATCAAACCTTCTTTGTCTAGTTGCTGAATGCCTTTGATTCGTTGGTTGGCATCTGCATTGCAGTGGGCACATTGGAAAGTTTTTTTAAAAATAATCTCTGAAAGAAAGCTGTTGTATTTGTTTGACGCAGTAGAACTTTAGATAATAGAAATCCTTCTTTTCACAGATAACTTTTTAAGTTATACAGTAGCAGATTGTAAAGTTCCACTGCTTTCTTAATTTGTGTGTGTATTTATTTCTTTTTTTTTTTGCAGAATTTAATTCTTATGTTGTCTGCTATTCTTTTGAATTTCAAATATGGTGTGTGTTCTTTCGCACATCGAGTAATAGCTAACAACAACAACAATAATAGCAACAATAATATTTATGGAATGTGTCATATAAATGCCACATGTTTCCTACTTTGATTATGTTATTGTTTTGTTACTATTGTAGCACATAGTTTAAAAGAACAATGGTAGGGAACTGAGATGTTATATCCTTTTATAAACCAGTTCACCAGAAGTTTGTTACATTTTCAGCAGATAATTCTGTCAACTCTACTTATACTTGAATTTCCAGATTTTTAAAATTTTAGAATTTTATTGCATTTAAGCAGTCTCACGTTGGCTACCTGGGAATGGTGAAAATGCTTACATCATTTCTATTGATGTTTTCTAGATAGCTAGCATTAATATTGCTTTCCAGCTACCACCATTATCTTGCTAATTAATAAGATGGATTAGCAGTTCTGCCCAAAGGGCTGCACTGAAGGAAGTCTGGCCTGTGTGAGCCCCTGAATCGCCAGACTGTGTCCTGTCTGATAGAAGAAAAGGAGGAGGGTGAGGGGGGCACAGACGAAGGACTGTTTTCCCCCTAGAGTATGGGGAAACTGTATGGAAAAAGCTGGTTTATCATGGTTTGTTGAAAATTCTACAGATTTAGAGAGAAAGTTCTATCAACTTTCTATGTTGACAAAATATAAAGAATCTACACAATGCGAACACTTTGAAGTTAAACTGATGCTTGTTAGCATGTGTATTTGTGGACTTGTAATATCTTACATTATGAGGATCATTTTTAAAGACTCTTGTTAAGAACATACAACTCTCAGTTGTAAATTCAGTTCTATATTAACTCTCACTTGACTCTGACTCATAGGCTATGGCTATGTAAATTGATAGCTTTCCTGACTCTATTAGTGAAGTAGCAAAATTCACAAAGTTTGATTTTTAGGGATCTTTAAAAATATGAGGAGTTAGCAGTTCAATGCCCTGTTGTTGTTTTTTAACTTTCTCCCAATGCATTATGATAGTCTTATTGTTGTGCATGGAGTGAAATAGAACTTTTAACTATTAGGACAGCCTTTTAGAATGAAAATATATGCGTTTTAATTGTCTTGTGAGGATATTTACTAAGAGACTTCAAAAATCTGTTGGAAATCATGTAGTACAACCATGAATGTAGTAAGAATAAAAGCTTGCTTTGCAATAACCATTTTAAAGAAAACAACAGTATTATTTAGGTGTAGAAGTTTTTAGAGTACTGCATCACCTATTACTACTCATTAAAACCAACTATCAATGTACCAAGATTACTGCAGTTTAACTTTTCTTAGCATTTTAGCTTTTACATGAGTTGTCTTAATCTTAAAATTTAAGAGCTTAATAGTTAAGATGAGGAACTGAGGATCCTAAAGTGATGATCATGCCCAAAGTGAGCTACCAGGAATGAAATGATGGCATTTGAAAGAGATATGAATTGAAAACTCATGTTATAGTGTGGGATAACAATTGAATATTATGGAATAATATGTCTAAATCAGTGTTATGTTTGGCTAGGTTATTGTGGATGTATTTGCTTCAGACATGGTATGTAGCTCATTGAGAGGTTTTCAAGGGCCATTTCATGTAGCATGGTATAACAATGATTTCTACCAGTTTTTGCAGTGAACATTGTATAGTTTCTGTTAGGGGATGTATCAACAAAGGCATTTGGTGTTCATCAAAGTAGCTCGCTAGTTATTCCTTTTTCCTCCCTGCATTCTTCTTCTTTTGCCGCATCCGAATCCGAATCCAAATCTTGGCTATCATCATGGTGATCAGTCATGAAGACTGTCCTGAGAATATAATGCAGTGGCCTTTCATCTGCCTTATGCATCGCAGCATGGCACCCATGCCACTGATCCAGTTCCATGAGTAACTTTTGGTTCCTGAGCCCTTTTGGCATGCAAAGTCCTCATCGGTCCCAGGCCAGTATCGATGAAGCTGCTGCCCTCCATCAAGATGGATTCAAGTAGGATTTAATCCACTTGGGGACCATCACCCTTCCCTGTGGATTTTGCTGCCCAAGGCCATTAATCCTCAGGGTTGTCAGGTTAGTTAACCGCCACCTGATAATTGGCATTGGGGCACTAGCAGTATGTACATGGATCCAAAGGTGTTTTGCATTAGAAGACATGGCCTTATTTTGATTCCCCTATCATGATGCAGGTATCCTAAAATATTACATGGCTATGTACTTGTTAGGAGAGTGTGAGGTTATATTGCAAGGTTATATTGTAAAGTGAGAACCTCATTGTTTTTGGTTGAAATATGACAACTAAGAGATGTTACTGTAGTTGCACAAAGGCTAGCTCTTTAATAAAAAAATTATGATCTTATTACTGTACTGCTTTTTTCAGAGTAGTTTGCTCTTCAATGGCATTAATTTTAGAAAGCTTGTTGTATTCATGTTATTTTGAGCCTTTGTGTGCTTTTATGGCAAACATGAACTTCTGAAGGTTAATTTGGTTAAACATGAATATAAAAAATTTATTTTGAAGAGTATTCCAGTGGTATGGAAATGTTATGCAAACATACAAGAACAGGATAAATGCTTTGGATCCAGAGAAGAGCAAGCTCAAATTAGCTTGCAAAGAATGCAATCCTTGTGCTGCCCCCAAATCCATTTCCTTTGGGTAGGAGGTTGGGTGAGGTACCTCTTCTGCCTGAATTTGAGTCATGTGAACCTGCATCATGATAGGGGAATCAAAATAAGGCCATGTCTTCTAATGCAAAACACCTTTGGATCCATGTACAATTGCCAGTTACTTTAGGTTTTAATATGTATGCAAAAAAGCATTTTTTGTATTGCTTAAGGCAATATTTTGTGTTGTAATTTTTGAATGTGTTTTTTTCTATGAAGATACAACTAATAATAATTTAGTGTCAGAAATTATTCTGGATTGAAAGGACTTTTTTGCTGGAGAAACTCTGCTCAGGGGATGCCCTAATAGGGCTCATTTCATGTCCCCAAGATTTCCCCCACTAAAGTGGTCCCTATTGATCTACTTGCAATTTCTTGCTTTTGATTGCTAGGTTGAAGGAGCTGGGACAGAGACGGGCACTCAATCCATCATGCAGGACCTGGGTCTCAAACTGCCAACTTGCTGGCCTTCCAGCTAACATGGCGAACTTCTTAACCACTGGGCCACTGCAGCCCCCATAAAATACAACAGAAAGTTGCCTAATCCAGTTTAAGTCACAGAAGACTAGACCCTTTGCAATCAAAAGGTTGTGTGTTAGTGTTATGGGGGAGAAAGGATCAGCATATACTATAATGTCAATTGAAATTGATTTAAGAATCTATCTTTAATTTCCAATATATCACATGAATAGCAAGTTATTATATAGCTCTAAACAAGTGGAGTCAGTGCATACTCAGACAGAAGTCTATGAAGAAAAATGTATCTTGTGATACTGTAGTTTCATGTTCATATGTGTGAAAATGTCCACCAAGAATGGAATCTGGCAGCAGAAAGTTCAGCATGTGCTCAATACCACTGATACAACGTTCAGTGTAATTCGATAAAAGAGACAGATGTTCCTTATAACAGATCTGATTTCTAAAGAAAAGAAGTATGAGATTTCAGTTAAATAAGACTGATTAATAACATGTTTTTTTGTATTGAGTTTAAATATTATATAATAGATACATGTAATGGAGAATGTGTAATGGGGGCCCATTAAATACAATGTTGAGATACATCTTGTCTTTGGTTTCTGTTGGACAGTTAGAGTCAAAAGTATAAGTAAGTTAAAGGTGTATCTTTGCTTAAAAAACAGATTTTAAAAAATGCATGGGTGCATATGTATGTGTGCCATGCTGAAACTTAACAGGAACAGAGTAAGCAGGGAGAAGGGGAAAAAATACAAAAATTGTTCTCCCTGCAGCAGTCCTGAGGAAAGTCCCTGGTAACTGATTTTGGAAGATGTCTCGTATTACTGTCACTGGAGGATTCTTCACAACAGATGTACTAATTTCAAAGTGGAGTTTACCTCAGGACTATGGCAGAAAAAGTCATTTCTGCTCGGATCCTTTGATAATCATATTATCTCTTGTGACTTTTAATTAAAAGGCATGCACAGCAGCAATTTGTTAATTAGTGACAACTTGATCCCATTTTTTTTAATTTGCAGTGTAAATTGTCATTCTAGTTGCTACATCTTATTCCCTTTTAATGTTTAAAGTTTGTTTGATTGCTGTTGTAAAGTTATAAAGTTGGATCCTATTAGGGCTTGCAAGGTAAGAGAGAGATTTAAGGAGTGGTTTATCAGTTCTACTTCATCAGTGAATGTCCATACAGAGTAAGGATTTGAATGTGGATTTCTTGGGTCCTAGTATCTCATTATGTTCATTACACCACACTAGATAAAGCTAAAGGTTGCCCTTGCTCGAAAACCAGTTGTGTCCGACTCTGGGGTTCAGTGCTCATCTCCATTTACAGCCAAAGTGCCAGTGCTGTCTGAGTCTGCAGACATTTCCATGGTCATGTGGCAGGCATAACTAGACACCAAGAGCACACAGAGCACTGTTACCTTCCCACCAAAATGGTTCCTATTTATCTATTTGCAATTTCTTGCTTGTGAACTGCAAGGTTGGAAGGAGCTGAGACAGAAATGGGAGCTCACTCCATTGTGCAGCACTCAGGTCTTGCTGACCTTCCAGTTGTCAAGTTCAGCATCTTAACCACTAAGCCATTGCAGTCTCTTTCCCAACACTGGGTGTCTCTTAGTACAATTATCAGGGGGCTTAAAACACAAGCATTTTTTAGTGTACTACTGCCTTAACAAGCTTGGGAATTTGCATTTTAAAAATCTGTTATTAATTGAGAGTGAAGATGAAGAAGTAACTTGATAATGTGACTTGTAATCTTGTCTATTGTAGTTCTTTAACAAAATAAGGATTGTTACTCAATATATCATATGCAGAATATTACAATAGCAATCCAGTAAGTAATAATTGTGTTCCCTGAGGTTTACTTCTAGGTAAACGGGCATAGAATTGCTTCCTAAATTAGCATCCTGATGTGTTGTACATAAAAAGTGTGTGCAATGAAGATTATTAAAAACAGTCTTAGTTCATGGAAGGCACTGATTTTGTTAACAGATATATTTCTGTTCCCTGGGGAAAATTTCTAAGATAAACGTGAATTCAATTTTTTGTATACAAATATGAGTGTACAGAAACCTGTGGTTAAACAGTACAACCTACGCATTCTTTTCATTAGTGCAGTTGAAAGTGAGAAGATAACTCCAGCTTGGTACCCTGAGACAAGTATGGAAACTGTTCTTGTTCAGGGCAACTTATATTTTATCTTGCTGACATCTGCAGTTTCTGGATGGATTACCTTAAATTTGTTATGCCATGTTAAAAGCCTTGTTTTACGAGGCCAGCCTCAGCTCCTGGCCTCAGTGTCAGGAACCCTGCTATGTGATGGAACATGTCTTGTTACGTTTAATTGACCAAAGCTGATTTGTTAAAACAATTCATTTGAGCAAGTAACTTATGGCCAGGCTAAGCTGCTACCTGAATCTTTTGACCTTGACTTGTCTGGGTCATGAAAAGGCCATGAACTCCTTGACCTTTCTGTTGTATAGAAGTGTCACTATTTCTTTTGATTCTTTTATGGTAATAGCAGACAAGAGAATTTCAGTCCTGACTTTACACCCCAGTGGGCTCCTAGGCAGTCTCTGGAATTGCTGTCTTCTATTTGATGTGGTCCGGCTGCAATCTTGGTTCACTTTTGTCTGCTAACAATGATGAGGACAAATTGGCAGTCTGTATTTGTGTAGAAGGGATAGCAAAAGGAATTCTTGCTCTTAGAAAGACATTCCTGTGTAATCTGGCCTGATTTTAAAATACAGTTTTAGCAAGGGAAGCAGTTACATAGTTCAGATTATATATTTTTTGCCATTATGATAACTATCGGGATAAAATCCAGAGGATTTAAGTTTTTAAAACCTACTTCACGTGTAAATATTTGCATTTACTTTAGTTTTGTTAGTGTGTGAATTTGGCATTAGATATAATAAACTGTTTAAAAGTTAATTGTGTGTCTGGTAAAGAATTGTATGAGTTTGTTTGGGAAATATATTGTGTTCATAAAGTAGGACAAAAAAGGTTTATGGTGTTACCTGGTTACAAAGTTGTAGTTTAGTACAGTATCTAGTTTGTTCTTCCCGTGCTTCTAATGGTCTGTTGTATGTACAGTGCTGTTTTAAAAAAAATTATGTTGGGTTTAAATTTCAGTGCTTCAGACTTGGATAAATAAAGGTACAGTACGTCTTCTTTGACATTTGAGCAAGACTGACTGGTTGTATAGGTAGAAATTTCCATTTCAAATGGGCCAGTCTTCGACTCATATAACTGAGGATTGAGTGGACCATACAGGGCAAGAACTTCTATGAAGCAGTTGTGCTCCACATTTAGCAACAGGACACTGCTGATAGATTTGACTGGAACACAAGGATTCAATTTTCTTATATTAGGTTTTATTTTACGAACCATTAATATAAATACATGTAAGTATCCTTTTTTCAAGAAACTTTGAAATGAAATGGGCTTCCATGCTGAAACCACAGTGCATTCTTGGGGACTACACCAATGACATGGTGTTCTTCACAGAACTCAGAAGATCAGGTTACAACTTAGAGACAAACTATAGAGAATCTGTCGTTAGATAACATTTACAAAAGGATCCATGTGAAGGTTGCTGTATGGAGATCTGTTCTCTGTTTTGTATGTTCAGCCAAATGTTGCTGGATATGTGAAGACAAAGTCACCCAGATGCTAATAAGTTAGTCTGGATGTATATGCGATCTGTTTTTTCTTTTGCCTTTTAGCTGTAGTTGTTTGAAAAGACAGAGAGAGGGAGGGACAGATAGTTTGAAAATGGAGGAAGGCCTGTCTGGTGGGTGGTGGGTGTGAAGGTCTGTCGAGGGGTGGCAGGAAAGCCTGTGGGGGAGGGGAGGCCCGATGGGGGTGTGTGATGGGAAGGCCTGATGGGGGAAGGCCCACCAGGGTGGGTGGGTAGGTGGGAAGGCCGCATGGGGCTTCTCCAGAGCCTGGAAGGCCTTTCCGGTGACCGCGTGGGGCTTTTCCAGAGCCCAGGAGGCTTTTATACCATCTGACGTGGCCAGATAGCACTTGTTGGGGCAGCAGTGGGGCCTGGGGTGGTGGCGGGAGCTTGTCCAGGGGGTGACTTGCCTGGGAGGCGGCAGCACAAAGTTGGGTGGTGCGGGGGCAGCTCATAGGCATGTGTGCAGCTTGAAGTGGGTGGGCTGGTGACATCACTGGCAGGCACGATGCCTGCCGCCCATCTTCCCCTGCCTCTTTGGGCACTCAGTCTCTAAAAGGTTCGCCATCATTGAACTAACCTGTCTCAGACTCTCAGGCTAAGAAGGACTATTTTAGGGATAGCCTTCTGAATAGATTATGTGCACAGCATGGCGACTTCTTTTGTAACCCCTTTTAAGACAGCAGAAGGGGAAATCCTGAACCACCTGCGTAACTGGATTTTGCTTCCTCCTGTGCTTTATACAGGCCAGTCCTGAGTTACATGTAAACAGGATCCATTGTTTCCATCTGTTGCTTTAGTAAGTCTTTAAGACCAGGAAAGAGAGGACACTGCATGTTTATGTACATTCTGTATTTATGTAATCTTAAAGAAGAGTTATTTCAGTCTTCAGCTGAAAAGGCTTCCACACAGCAATTACACAATCAGTAAGATAATCTTTATCCATATGGTTATCTTACTGATTGTACATTAGCTACTCTGGGAATCTGTATGGTACTTTAAAAATGCTAAAATATAAAGAGGTGTGGGGTAGGGTGGAAAGGACAAAAGCAGGTTTAAATGCTAATCTCAAGGCCAGAATCCTGTTGGGGAAAATGCACACAGGGACAATCATACAATTGTTTCCTCCACTGATATAGTGTCCAACATTGACTAGTTGTGTGCTTGTTGTAAAATCAAGTTCTCAAAGTGTTTGTGTTCATTGTGAAACTAGCTGTGTGATTACCCATGTGTTAGTGGCTTTTTCCAACATGATTCTGGCCTGAAAGTTAAATTAGCTTGGCAAGCTATGATTGAAATAGTGCAGGGCGATGAGGAACCAGTGGATCTGGTCTTTCTGTGAGATGGTAGATTAATCCTACTTCCTTTCCCTATGTTGCTGCTCTCCCAATTTGACACAGAATCCTTTTACACACACACACCAGCTTTGTGGGAAAAAATAGTTGAACAATGAAAGTGTTTTGTATGTCTATAGGAATAATTTCCCTTGCCTAATGGGTAAAAGAGGAAGCAAAGAAGAAGATAGGAATAATTGCTGGCAGTATTCCTAATAAAAAGATCTGTGTAGATATATGGCTGGACAACTTGGTGCTTGAGGGAGGAAATCTAGTTTCCACTACCATAACTGGCAATTTATTACTCTTTAATAAACTCAAAACCTATTGCCTTAGGTGGACTGCCTCATCTTGTCTTAATAGCAGGGTTGTCCTTGATTCTGTGAGATAGCCAATGAACAAATGCTGCAGTATACACACACCTTTGCCTTTTTAAAGTAGATTATTATGACCTATTGACCTTACTACATATCCTGTTCCCATTTTATATATTTCTTGGTTTTGCTATATTTAAACTGGGAGGGGCCACTCCATGATTGCAATTACCTGTAATTTCATTCCAGTTTTATTTTGGATGGTTGAAAGGGACTAGAGATTCAAACAAATGGTTTTTAGAAACATGGTGTTGGGTGTTTAAGAACTGCTTAACTGTTTCTAAATGCCTAAGGGAGAGTTGGTCATATGTTTCTTAAACAGTATCCCATGCCACATTGAACATTTTTCTGAAACAGAAGGGTGTTTCAAAACAGATTGTAATGTGCCTGCCTGCCTTCCCTCCTTTCTTTTCAGAGACACCACCAGCATATAATAACATACAAAGCTAAAATTAACACATCTAAAACAAAAAGGAATTAAAAGTACTGTACTGTAATAGATGACATCCACCCAATATTGGGCCACATCAACAGCATTTGCCTTCATGCCAACATAAGGTCCTCCTCAGTGCACATTGAAGGGCTTCGTGTGCATTGTATCATATGGGAAATTGTTTGTTCTTCTATGCATTCACACAGGCTACCATCTACAGCAGTGGTTCCCAACATGGGGTACACAGCCCACTAGTGGACTTCAATTCCCAGAAGCCTCAGTCAGTACATTGGCTGATCAGTACTTTGGGGAAATGACTTAGGCTTCTGGGAATTGAAGTCCAAAAACCAGCATTTGGGAAACACTGATCTACAGGGAAACCCCATTTTCCCAGATTACCCCTTGATCTTCCTACCCCAGCACACAGTCTGTTTAAAGCTTCCCCACAGGCCATGGTTGTTCTTGACCAGGCGGTAGAGAATTGTGTGTTCTGCCCAGTTATCTGGTAGCTCTTTGCTTGCCTTCCAAAGCTCTAGGGTGGTCTGTCATTTGAAGGAAGACATCTCAAATTATAATGGGAATGGCTAAGACTTTAAGCATGCATAAACTAGATATTGCATTATGGCCTGTAGCTAGGATTCCCAAATAATATACAGGGTGTGGCAGCACAACTTCCTGTTTTCAAAACTTAATAAAACCCATTGTATGAATCAGAAAATTTTTATTTGTTTTTTATAATGTAGGCGCATACCTAAAGTTTTGTTTTACACAGTTTTGAAGATCAAATCAGGTAGCTGATGTCCCCCATTCTCCATACACTGAGTAAACCGATTTCTGGAGTTTGTCATGACTCTTTCCAGCATAGCAGGCTGTATGCTGGGTTGCGATCACTGAACAACCGCTCGAAAAGTAGGCCTCGACGGCAAACGCATGCTCCACACTATTCCAACGCATGACAGTGACTGAACTGTGTTGGGACAAAATTTTATAGTTCCGCCTCTCGAACTAGACCACTAGTGCTCCACTACAACATCAACCGACTGAATTGCGCACATTTTAAAAAAGGAAGTTATGCTGCCACACCCTGTAAAACACATTATTTACATCAAAGATGTTAAAATTAAAAGTTAAAAGATTAAAAAGTTAAAAACAACAGAAACAGGGAGAGAGGTGGGGTTATTCACAGGAGCCAGCCGACCGAGCTGGCTCACACCCCACACATGCCCCGCCAGCCAGGTCTACTCTCCACCCCCTTTCTGAAGGGCAGCAGCTCCGCCAGGAGACGCAGTTCACTTGGCAGGAGGTTTCATAGGGCTGGAGTGGACACAGAGAAGGTCCTCCTTGTGCTAGAGAGATGGGCCTCTCTAGCTGATGGTATGAACAGAGAGCCCCTCTTGTCCGCTCTGGTGGGACGGACAGATGTTCTTGTTTATATCTAAACAGTTTATTATAATTAAAGCCACAACTTCACATTAATAAATTAAACTGTGAGGCTAATTTTTCTTTTTATTTCAGCCATCAAAATAATGTTGAAGGATAGTTAATGAATAAATGTGCAAAAGCTCAAAAATAGTTGCTTATAACGTTTTAAAGTGAATAAACAAAATATATTTACTTTTATTGTAGTATTATAAAGCTGTATATTCTGTTTCCTTGAAATAGTTAAAGAGTTAATGTTAAAAATATGTGATTTCCCCACCTTGCCAGGTTAAACAAGTAACTGGACCATGTTTCAAAACAGAATTGTACTGTATATACTCAACTGTAAGTTGTCATGAATATAATACAGCCAGCTGACCATAAGAATGCCAATGCCACCACCACTGGACTTTTCCTTCGGCCATTTAGCCTGGAGGGAAGTGGACAAGTCTGAGTTTTTTGCAATGTATTTTTCTTTTCTCCCTGTGTATTGCTTTGAAATGTGTATTGCTTTTGAAATACAGTATGTATTGTTCTTGAAATGTTTTTTATATTGTGCTGATGTGATACTTTGTAATTGTAATTTGTGATGCTCTATTTCTTTGTTAGCCACCCAGAGTCGCATTGCGAGTGGGGTGGCATACAAGTCTAATAATAATAATAATAATAATAATAATAATAATAATAATAATAATAATAATAATAATAATAATAATAATAATAATAATAATAATAATAATAATAATAATAATAATAATAATAATAATAATAATAATAATAGTTGTTGTTGTTGTTGTTCAGTCGCACAGTCGATTCCGACCCTTTGCGACCCCATGGACCACTGTCTGCCAGGCACTTCTGTCCTCCACCATCCTCCTCAACTCACTCAGCTTTGTGCCCATTGTCTCTACAATACCAATACTACTACTACTACTACTACTACTACTACTACTACTACTACTACTACTACTACTACTACTACTACTACTAATAGTCGAGGTACCTAATTTGGACCTCTAAAACTAGGAAGATAGATTGACCCAAGTATAAGTTGGGGGTGGAATATGCAGCAGCTGCTAGTGAGTTTAAATAATTAAAATACATCAAAATACGGTAAAATTAATTAATTTAGACATTTATGTGGGTATGTTTTTGAGTGTTTATGTTGACCTGAGTATAAGTCGAGTCGCATTTTTGGACCTCATTTTGGAGGCTAAAAATCCCGACTTATACTCAAGTATGTGTGGTAAGTGATTTGGCTGTCCTGTGAATCCACACTAATGGGTTCAGCTGTGTATGTGGACAGTAATATTTGGAATCTTTCAGAGCTTTGCAATCCAGGGGTGGAGAAAATTAGATAGTCTGCATGCCAATTTTTCTACCCTGGTGTTCACCAAGAGACATACCAAAATGAAACAAAAATAGAAAAGATCAAAACTGAATATTGTTTAAAGTCTACTTAATGGTTTCATTTTCAATGGAGTCAGTTTTGGAGGGGTGGCACCCCTCTCTGTTGCAAAACTAATATTCTTTAAAGCTTCCTGGAGTATAAATGACTCTCCCCACCATCATTTTTTCAAGGAGGCATTCAGGGACTGCAGAATGTTTTTGGGCACAGAGACATATTTTACCCATCTCTGCTCCAATAGATTTACCTCTACTTACACATTTTTGCTTATGCGATTAAAGTTTACAAAATGGAAACATTTTTGAAAAACACCATGGCAAAACTTCTTTTGTGTAGTATCAGACTGGAGTAGGTTCATTTAATCAACGGGAATTTGTTCAACTCCTCTGTAGGTTCTGTGGATTCAAATGTGACTTGCTTTAACATATGTCACATTTAGAATAGACCCGTGTGCATTCATGGACCTAAATCCCCATTGATCCACTGGGCTTACTCTAGTGCAACTTGCTATGCTAAGCTACAGGAATTTGGGCTAGTATAACCTGAACTGTTTTTTGAGTTTTCTCTCAAAATTTCTCTTTTATTTATAGATATCACATAAAGGAAAAAGCTGCTTATAGTAATATGAGGATCACTGGTCTCTCCATAATTAAATAGACATGTTATGCAGCATTAATCCCTTTTGGAACATTTGGAGTGACTTCTTAGCATTAACAGGTACAGCATTAGGGCCTGCAGTTAATCTCCTTTTTCTCTCCTATGTTTTATACAAAACAGGCACACAGAAAGCCATACTTGCCAATAAGATCAGAACCATTCTAGAGACACGAATGTAAATTATCATGTGGGACTTTTAATAATATGAGTAAGTCATCAGTGTAGAATAGATAGAAGGATGTTCCTGCTGTAGTGAAGAATGAAATGTTTCAGTCAGTAAACTGAAAATATCATCTATCAGTTTGGAATATTTATGTAAGGTAAAGGTCACCCTTCCTTGAAAGCCAGTCAATTCTGATTCTAGGGGTCAGTGCTCATCTCTGTTTCATAGCTGAAGAACCAGTGCTGTCTGCTTCTGCAGACATTTCCATGGTCATGTGGCAGGCATGCCTAGACACCAGAGCGGACAGAATGCTGTTTAGCTTCCCAGCGAAGTGGTCCCTATTTATCTACTTGCAATTTCTTGCTTTTGAACTTCTAGGTTGGCAGGAGCTGGGACAAATTATATACCATGATGGTGGTTTAAAAAGACAAAGAGCGAAATATGTATAATTAATATGTTTGGAGAGGGACACAGGGTTTAGATGCTGTATAACATTCTTTTGAACGAAGAGTGAGAAAACTATATAGTATAAGAAGTTGGAACATATTTTCATTTAGGGTGGGACTGTAAGAATGTGAAGAAAATATGAAAAAATGTTTTTATAAAAAGAAACAGTTTTTTAATCATGTCAGAAGCACACAAAGATGCTTTCTGGGTTGAAAGGATTTTAGCTGGAGGAACGCTCAGAGGACTCCAGAATGAGACTCCTTCCAAACGAATGAAATATTATTTATAAAGTTGGAGATTTGTACTAAAATAGCATTGTTAATGGGTTTTGGAAATAATCAGATATAGAATGGAAAAAGAAAGAGATGGTTGTTATATTCATAACATCATTGACATTGAATATTGTTAAAAATGGAAATCAGACTGGGAAATTGAATTGGATTGGAAGACTGGTATAAAGAGATACTGTATGGAACATAGGTATAAATGAGTTAAAGGGAAAAATGAATTAATAAAAAATAAAACAAAGCTGATTTTAGAGAGACATGAGGAGACTTTTTAGATTATGTATTGGTGAAAGGGAAAGTAGTAAAGCCAGAGCAAGATGTATTATCTTTTTGGAATGAGGGGGCAATATAAAAAATTGATGATATCAAAATATTTAATGGAGGTGGTTTGTAAGTCCCACTGGTGGTGGATGCACAGAGAAGTTATATTGTATTACAGTAAAACCCCTATAATGATTTTAATTCTTTCCACAGGTCTGGTCACTATGCGATTTTGTCGTCGTATGATTTTTCCTATGGAAAAAAATCACTAAGCGGTTATGCAGGGCATCATTTTCTTTAAAAACCTATTCATTATGTGATTTAGTCGCTATTGGGGGCATTCGTAAACCAAGCCACTATTTTCTATGGATTTCCTTTTGCTATGCGATTTTTATGTTAACGGAGCCATTTGTTGACCAAGGTGCCACTGTACCTACAAAATCCTGAAAAGGGTTGCCGTACATTGGAACTGACTTGACAAGACACAGTTAATTAATTATTTTTAATAGACTTTATCTAATAGCAGTGTCCATACAATGAAGACAGAATTATGTGAAGAAATGACATCATGAAGACAAGCTTGCAGTCCTCTTGGATACAATTACTGTACTTAGAAATATGGATTGATTAAGTCATCTCCCAAGCAGTGTATTTAGGATTAGGATGGTATTTTTCATATGTTGGAGTGGGTCATGAGTATTCAGGAAGAGAGAAGTAAAATGCATTTTTCTTAGAGCACCCAAAGGTTTACACTGGCAATGCCCATCAGTGGGAACTACAATGAAATGGAGCACATTGGATGCTTTGGGTTATAGGAGGTCCTGTTTCCTCTTGATTTTATCCATTTCTGGTTGCATTTAGAAGAAATTCTGAGCTGTTATTTTCCTCAGTGTTCTTAATGAGATGTCACATTCTTTAATGCTTTTAGAAGGGATTCTGAAGAGTCATGCTTTTTAGTGTTAATGTTGAATCCAAAGATATGTAGTGATAGCCTTCATACATATTTAAGAGGAGTACAGTACTGTATTGTGTCTTTCCCTTCTGAAAAGGTTATTGATTGATGGGAATGGTAGTTTTGAAAAGCAGAGTTTGAATAGTGAAGTAGTTCCAATCTCTTACCCTTTCTCATTTTCCAGGTAGGAAGGTTCTTGAGAGCAATTGTAGATACGGTAGGTCTGTGCAGCACAAGGAGATGGTAAGCAGTGAAGAACTGGCTACTATTGACAACTGAAAGTTGTGGCCACTGACAAACACTGCTGGTACATGTCATCACCACCATCATATGCTGTCAAGCTGATTACAATTTACAATGTACAGTACTAAGTCAGCACATTGGCTGATCAGTGCTTTGGGGATTTGACTTAGGCTTCTGGGAACTGAAGTCCAACAACCCAAGTTTGGGAAATGCTGATCTAGATCTACTTCCAGCTGGCTTCAGAGCTAGTCTTGAAACATAAGCAACTTTGTTTACTTTAGTGGATGACCTGTACTATGAATTGAACGAGGGGAGCGTACCCATGTAGGTTCTGCTGGACTTCTCAGTGGTTTTTGGTGTCTTAGTGATATGACTTCGAGATACTGATTTATGGTGGCTCCAGTCTTTCCAGAAGAGCCCAGTCTTTCCAGAAGGGCTAAACTCAGAAGATGGTTCTTGGGGTTTGATTGGCCTGTGGAATCTGTCAGATCTTAGTTTTGTCTCTCATGTTATTCAGCATTTTCATGAAATCATTGGGAGATGTCAACTGTAGATTTGGAGTTTAATGGCACTAGTATGCTCATGATACTAAATTCTGTTTCTGCTTTCCATCTGTCTTGAAAATTATTTCACTTACAGACCCATGCCTGATGTTAGTAATGGACTGGAAGAAGGTGAACAAATTGAAGTTAAATTTTAAGAAGACAGAAATGTCCCTGGTATATCAGGACAATTGGATTCAACCTGTCCTTGATGGAGTTACACTGTCTCTGAACATGCAGCATGTGTGTGCTCCTGAATTCAGCCTTGAGCTTGATATCCAAATTTCACTGGTGATCAGGAGTATATTAGCATAGAGTTAATATGCCAGCTGTACCCATTTTTTCATATGTACCCATTTTTTCTGACTCTATCGATTTACGCCTTAGTTGTGTTCCATCTGGATTACTGCAGTATGCTCTGTTTGGGGCTGCTTTTAAAAACTCTTCAGAAATTGCAGTGATTCAAGCTTTTGCAGTCATATTGCTGACTGGTACCAATGAAAGGGGCACATAAGTCCCCTGTTACAACTTCACTGGCTCTGGTTCATTTTTGGCCAAGATTCAAAGTGTTGCAGATGACTTGTTTCGCCCTGTGTGGCTTGGATACAGGCTGTCAAAAGGACCGTGGGAGATGGTCTGCATTTTAAGATGTTTGGAGAGGCTTTTCTCTTGGCGGCCAAGGAATTTAATGCACTTATGATCTCTGTTCAATTATTATGTGGAAAGTAGTGTTTATAAATTGGATTACTTATGGAGAACTTAGTGCTGTGATGGTGAACCTTGGCACTCCAGATGTTCTTGGACTTCAATTCCCAGAAGCCCAAGCCCCCTATGAGTCCATATGAATGGGTTTACTGCGATTTATCTGGCCCACGCTGCCCTCGTCACTCCTGGAAGCGGAAGTAAAACACGCCTATGATGGACCTAATGTGAATAACATAAGTATGCTTATGTTTTTAAGCCTATTATTTTTGTTATATTTGTTTAACTTGGCATTCAAAACAGCTTAAAACAAAACTATATTTTCAGCATGCAGTTGTTTCCCATTTTTTATATGAAAGAATACTATTGTATGTTTCTCTCCTGTAATTTATTATAATGCTATCCTGTTCTGAATAGTTTTGATACCATTTCAGACAATGTACTTGGGACCAATCAGCACAGGCAAGAGGAACAGCATGAGGCAATGGTGCTGGATCATGCAAATGAGACTACTGAATAGTAATAGTAATGGGCAACATTTTGGAAAACACCAATTTAATGACAGTAAATGCATGTATAAAGTCCCCTGATTTTATTGTAACGTACTGAAAACAGATGTCAAAGTGTCCCAAACTCAATTTAATAGTTAATCTACACATCACACAGAAGCTACAAACCAACCATTTAGAATTTTGTTATTTAAATTTGCAAAGAGGATGTGAAAATACACCCTGTAGAGCAAGGGTTCTCAACCTTTTTAAGCTATGGGCCGAGACATGCCCCCTCAGTGGAGGGGGGGGGTTCAGGGTGGTCCCGGCAGCAACGAAGCAGAGGAAGCTACCATAGTTCTACAGTGTCTGAGGTCAGTAATAGACTGGATAAAAGTTAACAAAATTAAGCTTAATCCAGACAAAATAATGTTCAGAGATGCATTAGGAAAGTGTTCAGAATCTTCAAAATGCATCATCTTCAAAATGCAGTCGAACTATTGACTGGAGCAAGTAAGAGTGAGAAGAGAAAGTGTCTGCTGCAGAAGCTGGACTGCCTTCTGGCCTGATTCCTAGCATAATTCAGAGCCTTACCCAGCTTGAGTCCAGAAATTTATCTGGAAGACCATCTCTCCCTATATAAGATATTTAGGGAGGTATTTCTCTCAGTACCTTCAGCCTCACCAACATATTTGATAAAGATGAGAGAGAGGGTTATTTCAGTGACTGCTCTTTAATATGTAGCACCATTTTTTAAATTTAAGCAAGACTTTTAGTCACTCTTGAGAACCTTTTAATAGCAGCTATTTTGCTGTTGTATGTAGCATTTACCGTATATACTTGAGTACAAGCTGAGTTTTTTAGCCCCAATAATGAGCCCCCCAAAGGGGACTCTGCTTATACTTGGGTCAGTGACCACAAGGGTCCCAAGACCGTGCCGGATTGAGATGTGCCAACAATTTATTTAATTTTACCATATTTTCATGTATTTTGATTATTGAAACTCACTAGCAGCAGCTACATTTCCCACCCTCGGCTTATACTTGGGTCAATCTATTTTCCTGGGTTTTCAGGTCAAAATTAGGTATCTCGGCTTATATTTGGGTCAGCTTATATTTGAGTATATAGGGTATTAAATGGTTTGTTTTTGTTTTGAATTTAATTAATTGTGCATTTGGTTTAACTGTGCATTTAAATAATACTGTTTTCATATTGCAGTTTAATGGCTAAAATTCAGCAGCATAATCTACATTACCAGCCATGGTGATTTTTCCAGAAATAAATAATTTTAATTTGTTTCCCTAAAGGTCTCAGACTTTTGTTGGATACCTTACATTATGGGAAAGTTCTTTGGGGATTTGGGAAAGAGTTGAATTTCCAACTGTTGGTAAAATCATCCCACCAGCAGCAAATTTCAGTAATTAAAGATTTCTCTCTCCTCTCCTATAGCTTCTAACAACTTCCCACAATGAAAGGAATTTCAGTGGAAGGTCAAGGATGTTCCCAAGATAAATTTAAAAAGTTTTATTTTGAAAACTTGTGACAGCTGATGACACCAACAGTCTTAGGAGGCATAGCCACACAAACAACATGGCCAAAACTCTGTTGTTTAGCATAGCAAATAACATGAGAGTGGACCCACTGAATCAATGATTTGGTGAATCAATCCCTCCATATGTTTCATTGATTTAGATGGGCCTTCTCTGACTTATTTTTTTAGCATAGTAAGTAACAGAGTAGGCCATTTGAATAAATGGAACTTTTGTAGGAATTAATCAAATCCTCATTGATCCATGTGGGCCTACTCTTGTGTGACGTACATTAAGCAACAGGATTGTGCTTTTTAGTAGGTAGGTTAATTTATACTGTAAGCAAATTGTAAGCCATGATGACTTAGTGATTAAGTCACTGAGCTTGATGACCAGAAGGTCAGCAGTTCGAGACCAGAGTGCTGCGCGACAGAGTGTGAGCCTGTCATCTGTCCCAGCTCCTGCCAAGCTAGCAGTCAAAGCAAAAAAATTGCAAATAGATAAATAGATAGTGGGTAAGGTACAGTTGGAACACCTTTGAGATTTCTACCATTGTTGCATCTAGCTTATTTGTGATGCAGGCCTTTCATGGAAAATGCTGTCAAGGCATCATCCAGGAAAGAGGTACCTTGTTAAGTAGTGTAGTCTTAAGTAGTAGGGTGGCAGATAACAAGCTATAGCCTTAAGTAATAGGGCGGTAAATAACAACAGCAGGAAGCTACATGTTAAGCTTAGCTTTCCTTCAGTAGGAAAATAGTTTTCTTGACTCCTATTCTTTCAGGAGGCTGTTGAGCAGACTGCAGGAATCCAGAATTTATCAAGAGTACAGAGTCCTTTGTAAGAACAAAATAATTGTAATTCCTTTGGTTTTGTTTAAAGAGCTACTAATAATAGTACAGTAGTTTAAAAGCTCATAGTGGGGAAGTTTAAATATATTCATATGAAACATGAACTGTCACAATGATAACAGCACATTATTTTGTGAGATAGGGATGCAATTAAAATAGAAAAGAAATAACTATTTTTCAGCTCTTTAAATTTCTATTGTAAATTCTGGAAAATAGATGAAATGTTTTGTGAAATTTTGTGTAAAGTGAGATACTTCTCTTTGCCATGAATAGATCAGTCTGACATTTTACTCCACTTAGTAAAGAATTAACAGGCCAGTTTTTAAAAGACATTCTTATGTGTTGAACCACTGTGTTTATCCAGAAGCTGATTAAGCTGGTACAGTATATTGGAATTTTACTGACTGAAAAGGCTGTTTAAGTGCTACTGTCGCTACAGGTTCCTTGTGTACAGAAAAAATGCCATAAACTGAATAAAGTACTCTTCCAAAGTCACAGAAGTACGCTCTTGATCTTCATTAATCATAGTTCCTGAATCTTCCTTCTCACCATTTCAATTCACAAATGCAAACATTTTCTCTAATCTTATCATGTGACCAATGGTTTTGATATACTGTACAGTATATAGAAATGTTTTAATGTAAGAAGTCAGTAAAAGCTACTGGCATTGGGATACTTGTTGCTTCAAGATTCTTAATTACATTTTTGTATGGAGGAATATCTCAATGGTGTTTCATTTACTAGCAGATTCTTCTGTTCTGTAATTTTGTATAGTTTTACAAATTTACCATGTTTTGTTATAGACTGATTGCAGTTTTGTAGATTATCTGAATGCTGGAAATGGTGTTTGAAGCCCTGATTGCGGAGAATAAGCCAGAAGCTTATATAGGTTGCAATGTTCACAACTCCATTCCTAGGCAAGTTCTTAGAGGTTTTCTGATAATATACATTACTGGAATCCTAGTGGTAGACACATTGGCTGAAATCTTGTTGCTTAGTGTAAGCCAAATAATAACTTCTAGTCCATTTCTTTCAGATAAACAAAGTATACCTGCTGCGATTCTCAGGGCACAGCAGGAGCATTTTGTTTGCCAGGGAGGAACGGACCGACAGTTACAATTTGGTTTATATTGAGTAACATGATTTTGGCCATTGTATATTATCTGCAGTCTTTGTACTGAGTTTTGTGACCTCATGATATATTTTTACTGGAGGGAAAAACTTTCTTAGCTGTGGAGTAATAATATTGCGGGTTAACAGACAATTCAGTCGATTCATTTGTCTTGGCTTTCTGGAGGAGATAATCCAGGAATTCAGTTGTGACATGTCATATAGTAATTTTGGAATTTGAAATATGACATAGAAAAAAGGTGGTTGAGTTCCACATGCTCTTTGAATCAGATAGAACCAGTAACTTTAATTGTATATAAGCAAACAAAGTGAACTTCTTATTGTGCTCGTTATAACAAAGTAATCATGTGCAATAGAACTTTCAGGCTTCTAGTTTAGACAATTACTTTCTATTAACATTATGTTCTAGAATGTAGTTATGATCATTTTGTTCTGTGTTCTAAAAGAAACCCAGGTTTGCCATATGTATTTAGTTAACAGCTCCATGATAAATACCAGCAGCTGTATAAACTTTTTCTATAGATTTCTCACAGGAGAGTTGGTTAACAATGGATTATTGTTCCTGTTCTAAGTTTGAAAAAAGTTCTCAGGTCATGTAGACTTTTCCATATGTCACTTTAATATCATTAATGTCTATAAAGAGAGTGGAATTGTAGACTGCAAGAGAATTCAGATTCATAGGCGTTTTATAAATGCAAATATTTAGTATATTTGCATCTCCAGGCTAACATGAGAAATCTGTAATTTTTCAGTTGATATAGCAGTACATGAATTACATTTTCTGTGTAAAGTTCTTGAATAGGCTGAGTGTAATTCTATTCACTTTTACTCAGGAGTAAGTCCTGTAAGTGGAGATGATGTTATTCCAATTGAGTTATTTAAAGCCCCAAAAGATGATGCCATTAAAGTGTTGCACTCATTATGCAAGCAATTTTGGAAAATGCAGCAGTGGCCACAGGATTGGAAAAGGCCAGTTTACATTCCAATTCCAAAGAAAGGCGTTCCAAAGAATGTTCAAACTATTGTACAATTGTGCTCACCGCACACGCCAGCAAGGTCATGTTCAATAGCTTACAAGCTAGGCTTCAACAGTACGTAGATTGGGAACTTCCAGAAGTACAAGCTGGGTTCTGAAGAGGCAGAGGAACTAGAGACCAAATTGCCAACATTTGCTGGATCATGGAGAAAACAAGAGTGTTCTAGATAAATGTCTGCTTCTGTTTCATTGACTACAGTAAAGTCTTTGTTTGTGTTTATCACAACAAAGTGTGGCAAGTCTTTAAAGAGATGGGAGTACCACACCACCTCACCTGTCTTCTGAGAAACCTGTATGCAGGTCAAGAAGCAACAGTTAGGGGTGGATATGGAACAACTGATTGGTTTAGAATAGGAAAAGGGAGTACAACAAGGCTGTATATTGTCACTCTGCTTATTTAACTTATATGCAGAGTACATATACATCAAACTTGAAACTCAACATAAAAAAACCAAGATTGTGGCATCCGACCCCATCATTCCCTGGCAAATTGAAGGGGAAGAAATTGAAGCAGTGACATACTTTACCTTCTTGGGATTTAAGATCACTGCAGATGGTTACTGCAGTCATGAAATAAAAAGATCCTTATTCCTTGGGCGGCAAGCTATGGCAAACCTAAGTGGCATAATAAAAAGTAGAGCCATAACCCTGCCAACAAAACACTGTGAGTGCTGTCTGAATTATAGTTTAAGACAGGGGTTCCCAACCTAACGTCCTGTGCTGACCCACCCGGGCAGGCACGGTCGCCACACAGTGGTGCTACACAGAGAGTCTTGCTCAGGGATAGTCCAGATACCAGAGTCCAAGAAGCAAGCCAAGGTCTGTTTACTGGTAGTCTAAGTCAGTAGTCTAATTCAAAAGGTGTCCAGGGGCATCATCAGGGTTGGCAGAGTAGTCAGGGTCACAGCAGGCAGGTCAGGGTCTAGGCAGGGCAGTCTAGAGTCAAGCAGGACATCAGTCTTCACACGAGAGTTGCACTGACGCTGACAGGGTGCAAGAAGCTTGCTTATAAGCCTACCAGCTAATCGGTATCAGCTGGAAGCCTTCTTTGGTGCTTCACTCTAGCCTGCCTGCATCTCAAGTGTAGCTGTTTCCTCGACCTCTCCCTGACTGAGGGCTGATCATTGCCAGAGCCAGACTCTTGATCTGACAGGTCAGCTTCCAGGGAAAACAGACTTGGGCCAGGCACAGGCTGAGATCCCTGGCTCAGGGAAGCCTCAGGCTCAAGTGCAGGCAGAACCAGACTAGGCATAGGGAGTGCCTCCTGATCCAGCTCATCTTCAGAGAGGAGGGTTGGATCACAACAGGCCCATGGGCATTCAAGAAACAAGATGGCCACTCCCATCATGCAGGAAGGACAAAATAGCGGTCTGGCTCTCGAAGTGGACTTGGCAAAGAGAGATTTTGTTCACCTCTTTTTATTTTGCACTTTAAAATGAGCTTTTTAATAGAAATCTCTTCTCATGACTGTCATGGACATTTGGTGGCTTCCTACTGGATATTGCCCAGTATGAGATGCCATCCCTTCTCTGAGCTCTTTTATCAACTAGTGCAAATAAGAGTTGTGGAGAACTCAAAGCTTGTTTATTCTGTAGAGCTATAGTTGATTCTAATAAATTTATGTCCCATATATATGTACCAGATTTTGTTTTGTTTTGCTGCTGTCTTTTTTAGATTTGGCTTATGAGATTTAATGTTCCTCTTAGCAGTATTTTCTGTTAATCCTTTGATCTGCACATTCATTTGGAAAGTTGGAAGATGACACAATTAGATAAATAGACAGCAAACATTTAAAATAGAATGATGAAAGTGAACTTCAATGTATTACAAGCTTTAGTTTATTAATATATATAAAGTATAAATATAACTTTTTTTAAAAATAAAAAGTTTGCTTTGAATTTCATTGTATTAAAATTCATAATAGTACAAAGTTCTCTAACATTGCCCTAAAAAGCAATACTTAGTTGCACATAGATTTTCTTATATATTTTAATGAGGGCTTCATAATTTATTGGAAAAGCTAGCCTTTTGTTTTGTGAGCTAATTCCTGTGCAATGACTGGTTTGACATCTGCTTATTAAAGAACACTATATTGCTTTTGTTTGTCTTTTTTGGGCAAAGTGGTTGTCTGATGAGGCTCTTAAAATAGCAGAGGAAAGAAGGAATGCAAAAGGCAAAGGAGAAAGGATAAAATTCAATCAATTGAATACAGACTTTCAAAGAAAAGCAAGGAGAGATAAGGAAACATTCTTAAATGAACAGTGCAAAGAAATAGAGAGAAACAACATAAGGGGTAGGACTAGAGATCTTAAAAAAAAAAGGGTAACTGAATGTTTAAAGAGAAAATGACCATGATAAAGGACAAAAAAACAGCAAGGAGTTAGCTGATGCAAAAAGGACCTCAACACCCTGATAATCACAATGATGAGAACATTTTGCTTGAGACAGACATCCTAGAGAGTGAAGTCAGGAAGTCATTGTCGTCGTCGTCGTCGTCGTCATCATCATCATCATCTTCATCATCATCATCATCATCATCATCATCTTTTATTTATATGCCACCCTACTCGGTAAAAAGTCCCTAAAAAGCACTGTAAACAACAAAGCCAGTGGAGATTATGGTATCCCAGCTGAATTTTCAAAGCTCTAAAAGATGATGGAATCAAAGTGTTGCATTCCATATGCCAGCAGATTTGGAAAACACAACAATGGCAACTGGATTGGAAAAGATCAGTACAGTATACATTCAAATCCCAACAAAGGGCAATAACAGAAGAATAGATGCCTTTGAAATGTGGTATTGGAGGAGAGTTTTGAGAGTCCCCTGGACAGCGAGGAGAACAAATAGGTCAATCTTAGAAGAAATCAACCCTGACTGCTCCTTAGAAGGTCAAATAGTAAAGATGAAGCTAAAGTACTTTGGACATCAAATGAGAAGAGAGGATTCATTTGAGAAAGCCTTGATGCTGGGAAAGGTTGAGGGCAAAAGAAGAAGGGGGCGGCCCAAGATGAGATGGCTAGATGGTATTGTAGAGGCAATGGGCACAGAACTAGGCGGGCTGAGGATGGTAGAGGATAGGGGTGCCTGGTGTGTGATGGTCCATGGTGTTGCGAAGGGTCAGAATCAACTGTGTGACTGAACAACAACAAATAATTTCATTTAAGGGGCTGAGGTGGCTCAAGTGGTTAAGATGCTGAACTTACTGACTGACAGGTCAGCAGTTTGAGACCCGAGTGCTGCACAATGGCGTGAGCTCCCATCTCTGTCCCAGCTCCTGCCAACCTAGCAGTTCAAAAGCAAGAAATTGCAAATAGATGAATAGGGACCACTTCAGTGTGAAGGTAAATAGCGTTCCGTGCACTCCGGTGTTGAGGCATGCCTGCCATATGTCCACGGAAATGTCTGCAGACCTAGACAATGCTGGCTCTTTGTCTATAAACAGAGATGAGCACTGAACCCTAGAGTCAGATACAACTGGCTTTCGAGAAAGGGTGGCCTTTACCTATAATTTCATTTCAGGGTAAAACATGTACAGTACATACATTGGGTGTTCAGAACCCTTTGTTTTGCAGACAACATGTGGTATTCATGGTTTTGTCTGTTAAATGTCATAAACAGCTTTCCCCCGCATGATTATTTGTGGTGAACTGCCACGTTAGTTATATTTTACTACAGTCAACAGCTTCAGGGTGCCAAGAGCATGTATCTACCTCCCTTGGGAGTGGGACGTTTCCTCTTCAGCTTAGCTTCAGGAAACTTGGAACATTTGTGTTTTCAAGACTGCATACCATTGGGAAGGAAGTAGGGGTGGAGATGTGTACTGAGATTAAGTGGATATGAGAAGAAGTTTGCTGTGTGATCTAGGATCTGCAGAACCTTATGAAAATCTCACACTCTTTCTGGCATGCACTTTGGTTTCTTTAAAAATATGCAGACAAAAGTGCCAAACCAATTAATTTTTTTAAAGGGAAGGGAGAGAGAGAGAGCAAGAGAGAGATAAACTACAACCTATTAAAATACATGTACAGGATTCTAACACATGTAAAACCTTTGCTTATGTTCTTTCAAAACAGGAAGCAAAGAATAGTGATTTTGAGTTAAGATACTTTTACTGAACCACCTAATCATGTTGCAGTTCAGCCTTCAAAGATTTCAAACATTTTATGGTTTCTTGGGCAAAGGCTGGGTTAAAACCACACGTCCCACAACCACCACAATGAGCCAGGGTCTGGCAGTTTTAGAAATGAGGTCAGGAGAAGAAGGAATATATGCGTTGAAATGATTTTTTCCCTATACACCTATATAGTGCAGAACAGTTTGCAGAAGCGCCAGACACATGTATTCAAATGTAAATTAAAACCAGCAAAAAGAAAAGAAAGAAGAAAAAGAGATTGATAGTAGCGGAGGTGAAATCTCTGGTAGTGTTTTTCAGGTAGTGGCAAATAGGAGGTGGATGCTAAACACTTATTATGTAATTTTGTTTGTCCCACTTTCCCACCTCTTCAGCTGGACTTGAAAATACATAAAATTTTCTATACTGTATATGAAAGGGTTTTCCCCAAATTATCTACAATATTCCTACTTTGAAAGGCAGAAGCATAAGCAAATAGAGTGGATTGAAATACTTCATTTTTGTTTGCCTGTGGCCTATTAAGCTGTCGTAAATGAAGGTAGAGGAATTTCATAATTTGTGGGAACTAGCCATTAAAATAACTTGGAGATTTTTAAAGGCACTGTACCATTTGTTCTTCTCATATCCCCTACTGTGTTTACAAGTGGGACTCCTATTTTATAGCTATACCCAAAGATTCTATGTGCACGATTACTTTTATAAATACATTTAAGGAAAAAAAAATATTACAACCACATTAGCTTTTGCTTGTGACGTGTTACCACTCTGAATATTGTAGCACTGAGAACAAGGGGAAAATTGTGCACTGAAAATAGATTCCAGATTTATTGTGCAGGTTGGTACATTATTTTCTGTTTGCTAAATACTTCATATAAAGTTTCTGCGATGTATTCATAGTGGTTACTCTGAACAACAATCTGATTTCTTCTTTTTTTAAGCCAGTATTTCTAAGTTGTGCTTTATCATTTATATTTGCCTCTTTCTTGGGTTAGTAGTGTTTGCCATGAAATTACTTACCGTAGTATGCCAAGACTAGGGTTACTGCCTTTCAGTCCTTCTCCCTGTCTTTTGATGTGTTGGTGTATTGAAACCATCACTTTGTAATAGCATTAGAAGCTCATATTAAGATCTCTTTTGTTGTTCAGTCGCACAGTCGATTCTGACCCTTTGCGACCCCATGGACCACTGTCCGCCAGGCACTTCTGTCCTCCACCATCCTCCTCAACTTGCTCAGTTCTGTACCCATTGTCTCTGCAATACCATCTACCCATCTCATTTTTGGCCGCCCCCTTTTTCTTTTGCCCTCTACCTTTCCAAGCATCAAGGCTTTCTCAAGTGAATCCTCTCTTCTCATTTGATGTCCAAAGTACTTTAGCTTCATCTTTACTATTTGACTTCTAAGGAGCAGTCAGGGTTGATTTCTTCTAAGATTGACCTATTTGTTCTCCTCGCTGCCCAGGGTACTCTCAAAACTCTCCTCCAACACCACATCTCAAAGGCATCTATTCTTCTGCGCTCAGCTTTCCTAATGGTCCAGCTTTCACAACCATACATTGCCATACATTGCTTTGACTATATGAACTTTTGTTTTCAATGTGATGTCTCTACTTTTCACTATGTCCCCCAGGTTTCTCATCGCTTGCCTCCCAAGAATTAGTCACTTTTTTATTTCATGGCTGCAATCACCATCTGTAGTGAGCTTTGATCCTAGGAAAGTAAAATCTGTCACTAGTGTATATGTTTTCCGAGGTGGAAGATTCCAAATATTATCTTGGCAATTTAGTTGCCACTGTAAAACTATTCTCCATGATCAGCATCCTTGCTGCGTACTTCAAGTATAAATATTTTGAAGAATTTTAACTTCTTGGAACATAAAGATACTTGTGATGCCAGCAGTCTTCCTTCCGTAAGTGCTGGCACTGGCATGGAAGTATCACTGGGATCTTAAGTACCCATGAGATCAAAAGATTAGGTAGCATTCTCTATCAGTGCAAGTTAGAAGAGGTTTGCCACAGGGAAATTCCAGTTTTTTTACTTCCCAAGTGAAACATCTGGTCTCTGAAAAGCTTCTCCTGAGGGCCTTCCAATTCTCCCTTAAATTCCTCTCACCCTGTCCTTCACTGAACACATCTTCTGGCCCTCAAGATTTTGAACGCTCCAGTCGAGAGGAGGAGGAAGATTCGTGTTGTACAGTACTACCTTGGGTGCAATTGGCTACTTGGCTGCATCTTAGTTATTCTTTTAATGCACAGGTATGAAATTACTTGCAGAATTTACATACATGCAACATCCTCTCTTGTTAGTAATCAAATGGATCAAAATAATTTTGTTTCACTTTGTCATCTGCAATCTGTTTCCTGGGATCATTGTCCATATCTGGTTTTCTTTTGTTTATTTTGCATCCTTGGGGGAGCTGAGGTCACTGTAGCTGTTTCTGCCAGAGAGATAATGAAAAAATCATATACTGAAAAAGAACATCTATTTCTTCACCTATATACAGTTGCCAGAACCGGTAGTAACTTTTCCCAGTGTCCCGGAGAACTGGTAGCAGCTTTTGGGGGGAACTACCTTCAGGGATTACCTTTTCACTAGTTCCCCCACTGCACATGCGTGCCAAGCACTTGGTGTGCATGCATGCCTACAGTGCTTGGGGGGTATGCATGGCCTCCTTGCTGTCCTCCCAAGCGGGGAGGAGGAAGAGAAGCTGCTAGCCTGCAGCTCCCTATAGCCTGCTCCCCAGGGTAAGTGACTCACCTTTGGATGTGGTGTGTCTGTGTGTATTTTAATGTGTATTTAATACCTTTACCTATATTGACGTACTACCACAGTTCCTAAAAAGGCCTGGTGGCCTGGCTTGGAGTTTTTAAGCAAAGTCTTGGAGTTATCTCATCAAGCTACACCTGTACTGTTCCAATTTGCTGTTCCAATTGGTGAACCCTTAAGGAGTTACAGCTGTTTTACATTTACATTAAGACATATTATCCTAGAGAACTGGTTAGGCAAAGACTTAGTACCTAACTTCTTTAACTGTTGAAAAGTTGAAAAGTTCTAAAATGAAGCCATCTTGTGGTGAGTTCATTCTGTAGTTCCTTCCATCTGACCTAGTGTGAGAAAGATTAGCCAGAATAAGCTTTAAGCTCTGGTTTAAAAGCTCTGGTTGATTTGTGTTTGGGGTGGGTGGGTGGGTGTTTGGGTGGGTGGGTGTATTTTAATGTATTTTAATTTCTTTATTTAATTTATTTATGGATTTGTGTTGTGGGTGGGTGGGTGGGTTGAGCTGTGTGCGCGTGCACTTCTTTTTATTTTATTATTATTATTATTATTATTATTATTATTATTATTATTATTATTATTATTATTATTATTATTATTATTATTATTATTATTATTTTCTTTGGCCTAGCCCACAACGTCATTACATCATGACGTTGGCTCCGCCCATGACATCATGACAGTAGCTCCGACCACACTGTGATGACATCATGGTGGGGTAGTAAAATTTTTGACATCCTACCACTGCCTATATATCTTTATTTTAGTAAAGCTCCAAGCAACAAGTCTAGTTTAGATGAATTATTTGGCGTTTCTAGTTGTTATGTAAAACTATACTATATCAATCAGCCTTTTAAATATAAGCTTATACCTGTGTCATGTTTAGACTATCCAGTGCTTGATGACTCTACTGAAGCCTATTTTTTTTTAGTGAACATCATTATTTTAATTTAGTGGAACCTTTATAGTTGGTAGAAATGAATCAAGATATGAAGTAAAGGCAGATTAAAAGTTATAAACATTCTCAGCCACTATGCAGAAAAATAAAGAATCTGATTGATCAAACTCTTACAAAAATAGATACAGACAAGTTTTAATATCTGTTATTTTTCAGAAACCTCAACAAAGGTAAAAAAAGGGGGCTTTAGTTTTTTATTTTTATATGTGTTTATCTCAACATGCTTTTGTTTTAGAAATTTTTTTGCTCATTCCATTCAGCTTACTTTGAGGCTCAATAACTTCTATTTCTCATCCAATTTTTCTGAATTTGTGTACTATCATGGTTAACAGCTGTGAGCTGTTTCCTTTCTTTCCTTGTATGGTACAACATTATCAGTTTCTTCCCACCTTAATATGATTTCACTGAAAAAGAAAGAAACAATCAGATGATTTTTTAAAAAATGTCTAAGGTCATTGTCTCCTGCTGGCTTCAGAGCCAGGCTTTAATTTTTAATGTACAGCATGTTTATTTCTGCATTTGACAAGTCTGCAATTGTGTGTTCTTTCTGAGCTATAATGACTCAGATGTCATAATTAATTTGATGAGCAGGTGGGGGTTATTAGCCTTGTGCTTCACTTGCTAATAGCTGCACAGCTTTTCTAAAGTACTCTTTCAACTAGAGAGGCATTTCTTCACACAGAATAAACAGTGCAGCACAAAAGCCTCAGTTAGATAACTATCCATGGGTTTGACAAGCTGCCAAGCAGATGTTGTTATTGGAGCCGACCCAGATGAGATTGGGCAAGGCAGATGCTTAGGTGGGGGAAGAGGTTACAGGCAGCCAAGATGCTTTCTCTGCAGTGGTTGGAGAATTTTTGTGGAAAGGGGAGGTGTCTTCCCACAAACCAAATCCATAGTTAGTTGGCTTTATTCTTGCTCTTAAAGAACCCACCCCCAACTGCAAATAAACGAGGAGAGAAGAAAAAGACCCCTCCTCCTAATATCCATATGGGAGTGACTCTGGATGTTCGTCCAGCAACCAGAGACTTCTGGTTTGCATTAATTGGCTGTGTGCAATTTTTGAAAGGCCTACAGAGACTTTGCTGCATACCTATCAACATGTGTAATGAGTGCTGCTGCTTTGACATTTACCAGAACCCATAGGTTCCGTTGTATTACTATAAATTAGGTTGTGCACATTCAAGACAAAATGGTATTTTGTTTCCTGTCACCTCCTGATTTAATTTTTTTTTCAGTTGAGGGTTTTCTTCCTTATTAAGATATGACAAATAGCAAGTGTTAGACTAATTTGTTATGATTGAAGTGGAGGAGGGAGGGAGGGAGGGGTAACTAGATTTATGTGCAAGAGACTATTAGACTGGGCTGAAATATGAGCTTGTCTGTTTTCCGACTTCTATGTTTCCCCCTCTAACTGTTGTCAAGGTTTTCAGAAAATTATCTTTCCTCTTTTCCTCACTTTCTGCTTCCTTCTTTAGTATATCATTTCTCTTTGTATAGGTGCTCAATTCAGTGGTATAGAAATTTCAAACCAAACATTTTAAAATGTTAGTTTTCAAAACTTTGTATGCAGAGATTGGATTTTTTCAGTTGGGGGAATAAGTTAAGGATATTTAATAATAATAATAATAATAATAATAATAATAATAATAATAATAATAATAATAATAATAATAATAATAATAATAATAATAATAATAATAATAATAATTGATAGAATAGAAATACTAGCTCTTGTTAAGGTGGCTGTATTAAGTCTGTTTTGTTGTTTGTTGTTCAGTTGCACAGTCGATTCCGACCCTTTGCGACCCCATGGACCACTGTCTGCTAGGCACTTTTGTCCTCCACCATCCTCCTCAACTCGCTCAGCTCTGTGCCCATTGTGTCTACAATACCATCTAGCCATCTCATTTTGGGCCACCCCTTCTTCTTTTGCCCTCCACCCTTCCCAGCATCAAAACTTTCTCAAGCGAATCCTCTCTTCTTATTTGATGTCCAAAGTACCAGCACTTTAGCTTCATCTTCACTATTTGACCTTCTAAGGAGCAGTCAGGTTTGATTTCTTCTAAGATTGACCTATTTGTTCTCCTCGCTGTCCAGGGGACTCTCAAAACTCTCCTCCAACACCACATCTCAAAGACATCTATTCTTCTGCGCTCAGCTTTCCTTATGGTCCAGTTCTCACAACCATACGTTAAGTTTGTAGGATGCAATAACTCATTCTGTTTTTATTTTTCTTCTACATGTTATGTTGGATGTACTGTACAACAAAATACAAACACAAAGTCTTTTAAGACAAAGTTTCAATAGTGATTTATATCCATAAATGATTAATAATAATAAGATCAATAAATAGTTTTGGGACTTGTATATTGTTTTGTGAACTCCTTTGTAACCTGTTTATGAAAAGAAATACTACAGATACTGTACTGAAAATCAGTCTGTCTGTCTGTCTGTCTATATCATGTCACCTTATATCCTTGTATCCAGATGCTGAAAATAATCAATTTAAATGAATTGAAAGCTTCCTCCATCCTTGGGTTCTCTTTTGTTCTAGGGAGGTCTTTTGGAACATTGGAGGGGACTGTTCAATAGTTAAAAATCCCTGCTAACAGGGATTCCATTACTCTAATGGAGATCTAGCAAGGACTTTTTATTATTATATACTCCTTTCTCCAAGGCACCGAAAAGCTTCTATGAGGCAAAAGAAAACCCTAAGGAATCTCAAAACCTGAAGAAAAGGAGGGGAAAGGGTGTGTGTGTATGGGAAATTGATTATTTTCAAGATCTGGTTCTGGTTTGCACTGGCATAACTATGTGAACAGGAATTTTTCCAGTGGAAAAGTATGAAAATTGTAAACACTTTACTGCATTCAGAATTAAAAATAATTAAAACATTACTAGTTTATTCTAGTTAGCTTCTTAAAAGACTGAGAGAACAATAAAACTTCTTTTTTGCAGTCTATATGAATTCACACTAGTGGAAATTCTTCTGCACCCACATAGAATATTCTGGAAACTTTCATAACTGAGTTTTTTTTAAGGGGGGGGGCATCCTTGTATTGCACTTGTCAGACAGTTTATCTCCATTTTACCTCAATTCCTTTTTGTCCACTGTACAAGCAACAATGTTTAGGAACTTCTTCAGTGCTACCACCTTACTGCCTAGTCTTGCTGGTTCTACTGTCCCTTTTTTGTTTTTACCTATTACCTTCTCTGTTTGATCAGCTGAAAAAAAAAGCTTTTATTTTTTTCATCCACTCTTGCATTTTGTTTGAGAAAACTGGAAGGTTTTTACAGCAAAAGACCTTTTTTTGCATCAAAATGCAAGTTTTTGTGCACAAATCTCTCTCCTGTTGCTGAGATAAGAGCTTATCTTTTCACTTTTGTAGAAATGAGACTCCCCCCCCCCCTTGAGTCAGACATGAGACTGGCATTTGAGCAAAAGAGACCTTTACCATCCTAAAGCAATTGTGAGGTAGACAGAATTCCCATATTGGAGAATTATGATACTGTATTTGTAATTTGGGAAAATCAAAAAGTCCTGTCCCTAGTGTGCATATCAGAATCTTCAAGTAGGCTTCCGGATCATTGCAGTAGATTGGCAAGAGTTCCAGTTGACTTCCATTTGACTGACAAAAGCAACAATCAAAAATCATGTCCTCCATCCTGTTAATTGCTTTCAAATAATAGCATTTAAAAACAGAGGCAAGAATGGGTTGTTTTTTTTTAAAGGAAAATATGTTTTAATCTGGTTCTGATATGGCTCACTAATTCCAGGGCTGAGCAGCTCTGATAGTCCATCATCTGAGCAAAGGGGGGGGGGGATCTTATCCATAAGTAGTGCACCTCTGTTCCATTACGACCATACTGAACAGGTGGCCAGAGAAAACCTGTTTCTTAAGCGTTTGATTATTTGCCTAAATCTGTTTTGATTTTGGCTCCTGTTGGTGAATATTAGAATAGCAGTAACAAGTGAAGTAGATAACATTTTGGTCGTTCATTAAAGATTGAAAATATTTATTTGCCATAAACTTTAGTGGTTTTTAACTTGCTTTTCAGATGCATGAGGCAAGGGCTCAGAAAAAAATCTTTATGAAAACATGTCTGTAGTATTAAGTGATAAATGACAGTGGAGATTTTCTGTGACATGTGAATCATACAACTGGCATGATCTGCAAATATGTGTTACAAAGGGCATGCTTCAGAGCGGAAGAGTCAATCTGTCTAATTTCACCCCTATAGGAAATGAGATTTTCCATAGTGATACTCTACAAAGATCACATTTTGTGAATATGTAGCAAACCTGCCATAGCTGATGGTGCTACAGTTATTATTTATGAATTTGTTGGATTTTCACAGTGATTCTCCACTGTGTTTCCAGGAGAAGAGCCAGCCTGTACAGTCATGGGCAAACTGCAGTCTCCGGATGCCTCTGGAAAAAAGAAACGCCAAACTACTTTTGAGTTTTCTCTACCTAGAAAACCCTGAAAAGAATCATCATAAGTCAGAATTGACTTGACAGCTCACAATTATTATTTATGTAAGGTGGATGAGAAGAAGCAATTTATCTTTGAGACTGGTATGCCAGATGTTTTAGCAATATAGTAGCATTCAGATATGTACACTCCTAAAAGACTGGGGAGGGGGGATTGTGACTGGAGCTACAGTGTTTCACAGTTTGAAACCTTTGACTTATAAACACTTTTAACAGATGTTTCATTGAGATGTGTGTTGACATGGTAATTTTTTCTATGGAAAATGCAATTGTGTAATATGAGAAGAAAACGCATTTAGTTGTCTACAAGTACTGTACTGTTATTTAGTTAATCTGCTGACATTAAACATCCTCCAGATATTTTTGAGAGTCCTTGTTGGATCGAAAGTGTGAGATGGGCAACAGACTCTTTCAAACCTGATATGCTTAGAATGAATGATTTTTTAAAAAATTGACCAACAAATTGCTGAGGAAAATGGATATTTCTCATTTAGCTGTCCTGATTCCTGGAGATTTTGAACTTCCTTTTTGGGTTGTTCTGAGCTTCAGTCCCTGCACAACAAACCCTCTCACCATCAGCTTTGATCTTGGCAACTAAAGTTCATTCCATAACTCAGGTCAGACAGAAATGATGCATTGCATCACAGATGCTTTTATGAAGGTATTTATTTCATATCTGAAATGTTTTTAATATACATTTGCTTTGCTATGACTTGCAGGAAGATTAAAAAAAAGCAGTTTTACTGGAGGCAAAACAGCCACCTGTGGAAACTAATTGCAGAGGTTGTATTGTATAAATATCTGTGGGAACAATCCATCAGGAAGAAAGTAGATGTTCTTAATTTGGATGTAGATTATCTGTATGACAAAATGTCCGTTGGTGAGGCAGTCTTATGAAGTGGCCCTTCATGGGGTAGAGGAGAGTTCACACAGAGTTAGGTTTCATATTTTGCAGAACTGAAGTTTTTAAAAGTCAGGACTGAATTTTTTAAAGTTGCTAATTTATTCAATTTAAGCCTGCCATTTAGTATGTTCATAGCAGTGTTCTTAAAGTAAGGATAAACAGTACAGTACTTGAAAAAGTTACTTTTTTGGACCAGTGTTTTCCCAACCTTTGGTTTTTGGACTTCAATTCCCAGAAGCTTAATTCACCAAAGCACTGATCAGACAATGTATTGACTTAGGCTTCTGAGAATTGAAGTCTTACCAGTGTTCTGCAGAACATAGTTTGGGAAATACTTACAGAATTTTCTAGCCAGCATGACCAGGCCTTGTAAAATACTCCCTCATGTGTGACTTTCTTCCCATTGTTATCTCTTAATTTTCATAAGAATGTGAAGTAGAGATTGATATAGCGGGAAGCCAGTCTGACATTTACATTGGTCTTTTCATTCATATAATTCCCTGGGTTAGCAGAATTCCTGCTAGTCCTCTGAAATGTTGTATTGCTCTTGTAATGAGAGCCTGATTTCTTCCTACCTTGTTCTTCCATTGCCTCTTCTATTACCACCTCCACATCTAGTCTCTCTCTGTGTGTCTGTGTGAGTGTGAGAGAGGCCAGTTAACTGCTTTTAGTTTGTGTCCCCACTCACAGAGCTATAGAACAAGGTCCCAACACCCTCTCACCACCCACAAACACGTCTTAACTCCTTTATATATGTGTATAAATTAAATTATAGATGTCTATAAATTGATGCTATGAAGTCTTACTCTTATGTCTGACAAAGTGGACTTGATCCACAAAAGCTCACATTAAAATACAGTACGGGCACATTTTACTTCTGATTCCAATAGCAACGAAGGCTTCATGGGCCGGATGAATTGGCATTGGGGTCTGGATCCAGCCCATGGGCCATAGTTTGGGCACCGCTGCCTTAAATATTTCACTTACCTTAAAAACCCTATATATATATTGGGAAACATGCACTGCACCCACACTGGGTGCCAAATTCTGAGACTATATTGCTGGACTAAAAGATTCAAGTCCATGCTATTATTTGCACTTGCCTACTTTATCTCTGGAAGAATGATCTCCTTTGGAACAGTTTACATCAGGGGTACCCAAACTTTTCCTGCCAGGGGCCTGACCACACCCCCTCAGACAGCTCAACGGGCTGGTCACATGGTTCCTCTTGGTGGTGGCAACACATGAATTCATCACATGTTCTGGGGGATTTTGCTGTCTCCACCACTTCCCATGGTGGTGGGAGTGGGGGCAGTACATTTTTGCTGCATTTTTGAATTTTTAATGCTGTGTTTTTTCAGTGTTTTGGTGTGTTTTTTGTGTGATTTCCACACTTCTGGTGGCGGCAGGGCACTTCAGACAGCGGCAGCAATCGGACCCAAGGGCCAGACGGATTGGTTCCACGGGCCGTAGTTTGGGCACCCCTGCTTTACACGTATCCTCAGATACACTATAGCACAGTGAAGTGTAACTTATTATGGTTAATGAGCTCCAACTGCACAAATATGTTCTATTGTCTTGCCATAAAAAGCAGAATTGGTATGAGTATGTATCTCACAGAGTTGGAATTCATAATTATTCTTACGCTCTTTATCTCTGTGCAATTCCATGTGTGAAAATAAAAGAGAAACTGACAGTAGAAAAAAGTAGCCAGCTTGCATTTGTAGAATAGCTCTTAGTATCTGGGGTGAGCACTACTAATGCATGTCAAAGTAATGTTTCTCTTTTTAATACCAATGACTGTTCAGCTTGCAATATATTGTTAAAGCTCTCAGATTCTCCTTCCCCCTTTCTCCGGCACTTCAGGAAACCAGCTGGTTATCTACAGGCCTGTATTTATGCATTGGCTTTTCCTTTCCTAGGCTTAATACTTTACATATGTCTTTTATTTTATTTAACACCTCCCCCCCCCCCCAAAAAAAAAGGGGTTGTTGGGCAGTTTGGACAGACTTTACTTACAAATGTTTTGTGACATAACATTCCATGGTAGTTTTGATTCTTCTTCTTCTAGTGAATATTAGTTATCATTACGCTGAATGTCTTCCTGTTCTTTACGCCTGAGAATAATTCTTCCAAGGATATTCCATACCAGTCTCTCAGCTTCTTCCACAAGATCTGTCTATGTCCAGGACCTCTCTTCCCAAGGATCTAGAGGTGTGATAGATGGCTGTATTCAGGCTCTTCCTGCCCCCCTGCACAACTTTGTCTATTACCTGACACAATATTTTCCTGAAACTTTAATAAATATGTGGGTGGTATATAAAAGTTAAATAGTCAAAAATCTTATGCTGTGTTAGAGTAAACTACTAAGCCACAGAACAAGTGTATCTTTTAATATTACAAGGTCACTTAAGTTTTCCTTTCTCTGGTTTGCTGGGCCTGAGGGAGTGACCAAACTGAAATCTCATCCTGTTGTTTTTGACTAATTGAAAACAAGCAGTTTTGTAGTTTCTTAGAAGACTTGGGGAGATGTTGAAGAAGGTGCTTAATGACCTTCGCTCATTTGGAAGAAATCGGTTAGGTGGAACATATATCTACTGTGTTTCCCCGAATATAAGACACTGTCTTATGTTTTTAAAAACTCCAAAATATGCACAAGGTCTTATTTTCAGGGGATGTCTTATTTTTCCATGATGAAGAATACGGTACACATTTATTGCTGACACAGCGGATTGCCAGGGCAAGATTTAGGTGACTGCCTTATTTTCAGGGGGGAGCCTTATATTTCCGAGATGGGGAAAAATAGGGGGGTGCCTTACTATATGAGGAGGTCCTATTTTCAGGGAAACAGGGTATGTAGAAATTTGTGGTCCAATTGGGATCAACTGACTGATGTGTGACTAATGTTTTCCTCTAATTTTGAGTTATTGATAACATACTGTTTTTAGGAAAACACATTTTAAAATTTATTCAGCATTTTATAGTAGTAAACACAATTGTATAAACATTGTATAAAGCAGTACCTGTCTCCTTCTAAGAGGACTGCATCATTTTTTAAAAAATGTTTGGTTTTTCATGGGTCATAATCATAGGTAGGTGGCAAAAGTTACAACTTAATAATTAACCCTCAGGAGTGGCTTAATATTTAATCATATTTTAGACATTGACATGTAAAATGTTCAAAAGGCAGACCACATAGATTTCCTAGACGTTGATATTAGTAGCCTTATCGAAGAGAGAGGGAAAGAGAATCTTGACAACACCCTTTATCAGTAAAATTACCAGGATAAATTGACTCTTGTATGAAAAATAAAAAGAAATGAACTGTTTTACTACAGTTTTTGTTTGTTTTGAAATACTTTGGATGTACCAGAATTTCAAAGGTTCTCTCAGAACACATTATCAAGCTTCCAACACAATAACACCTGATCCAGATGAATTTCTTCTTGTGTTAGCTTCTTGTGTTACCGATGTCCAAAATGTGTGATAAACAGTGTAATGGAATTATTTTGGGAATGGAGAGAGCAAGAAGCATTTTTAAATGAAATAGTCTCAAAAATTCCATGCTGAATTTCATGGCTTTTAAAAATATTACTTCATCTGAAGAGTAGCATCAAGTGGAAAATTTACACTAACAGAAAATCTTTGTTCCCCTGTAAGATTGGCTATACCCCTTTTCTCTTTTACTGTAGCTCTTTACACCATATCTCTCTCTCTCTTTTGGAGACTCAGTCAATTACTGTACCAGAATCGGGTGGGGAGAGCTTCAGAAAGCTATAATAGCCATGGAGATTGGTACGAATTGAATTTCCCACCTTGCACAGATGGAGATGTATTGTTATAATGAAAGTCACCATTATATATAGTCCGGTTGACCTCCCTTCTCAGAGACGGAATCACAGAGTGTTTTGTAGAATTTATCCCAGTTTTAGATTTTTGGTTTTTAAAATTCCATCCTTGACAATGGGGTTGGAGCCAACTATAGAATAACTGCGCCGTAAGTTTTCCTTGCATAATAACAATCCCTCACCTAGCCCAGAAATGAGATAAGTTGTCATCTATAGCTTATAGTCTTCAACCAAGTTCTGTCAGTTTAAACAATGCATACGTATGAGGACATGTATTGACGAAAATGCTGTTAAATTTGTCATTAATAAATGCTTTAAAATGGATAAAGCTGTTTTAGATGGTATTATGAGTTTAAAGACTTCTTGTGTTTGAGATGTCTAAGCAGGGGTGGGAACCATGTTTATTTTGCCCAGATTGACAGTTACTGAGATAAAGAGAACACATCTTGGCTGGCAACACCCTTTGTTTGTTCCAAAAGCAGATAGGTAGAAGATAAGAAAGTGGCATGGTGATAGTTTCATTCCTTCTGTAGGAATATCAGAGAAACAGAAAATTAGGAAGCTAAAATAAGATCATTCCACTGGTCCTTGGTACTGCTGGTCAGATGAACATGTTTGTATTCTAGAGATTAGGAGCTGGTGCTTGGTTAGATTTCCTTCCTTTACTCAGGGATATGTCTTGACACTTCCTCTGCCCCTGCTGCAGGGGTGCAGCTCCTATTGCTGTTGTTCTACACCCAATACATGGTACCAAATATTTTTAAAATTATATTCTTCTATTATAGAGTTGCAGGAGTTCTTTGCCACAATAGCTGATAGCTGAACTATCATAGCACTATAACAGTACTTCATGGGGCAAGAGGCACAGTGCAAAATGTTACACTTACACATGAATGCATACAGAAGAATACAGCAGTTTAGGAATCAATACAGAATAAACAATCCCTGCCAGGTTGTTTAAAATAAGACGAGTTTCAGCAAGATAACATACACCCCAGCTGTGCATTGTGTATTCCTCGGTATTTGAATTGATTCTGAACCTGGCAAAGGTGATGCACATTTAAGACTTTTGGCAAATCAACACACTTCTTTAGCATTTTAGCATAGATGGCTAGCAAGAGAAGACATGGTTATGAAATTTAAAATCCTTTGGGACTTAGAGAACTCGAAAATATGGCTTTATCTCACAGCAAATCTTCCTGTCAATATTAAAGGGAGATATTTTACAGGGTCTTTGTAATCTGATTTATTATAAGAAGGTTTAATCCCTTGGAAATGAGGAAAAAGTTTGACCATCAAAAGGAATGACAAAATAAAAACGTAGCCCACTTTAGTATTGCAGCTTCCAATAGAAATGCTACTGACTTCAACATAATTTCTTTCTAAATCAGTATTCATTGGATTACAACTTTAGTTTAGTTTTGTTTTTTAATTCTCTCAAATCTAATAATCTTTTATTTTGTGAATACTGAAAATTTTCTAGGAATATTTGTTTCCCATAACTGGAATTCTTCACCATTTTTGCCATATTAGTGTCAGGCTTGTCTAGTGTACGTAAGTGGCTTCAAGAGACTTCCTCCCCACCCAACCCCAGATAAAGGATAGAAAAAAAATATATGCAGCACCTTTTCTGTGTGTAACCTCTTGAAATTGAGTGCAGGACTTGTACTGATAGTTTGTTTGCATATCATTTGCTGCAACCTGAATGACTGGTTATTCTGGTCCGGAGAAAATAGCACTGACATCATGTGATTCTGGCAGAAGAAAAACCACATTGGAACTTGGCCTTTGAATACTCAGGGGGCTGGCAACAGTCTCAGGGGTTGGCTGGGAGCCCCATTGAGCTCTCTAGTATAATCAGTTGTCTGCCGAAGCTGGACAAGCTACTTGTGTGTGTGTGTATATGTGTGTGTGTGTTCTTTTGCAAACGCTGTCTAAAAGAATGATGGGCAGTGAGCCATGAGTGTTCTTCCTAGAGCAGTTGCTGAAGATTAACTGTTATGCCTTGCACAGAGGAGATACTGTGGAGTGGGTGCCCCGTTCCCTTCATTCATTGGTTGAATGGCATTATATTTGAAACATCTTGTAATTTTAAACAGGCAGAATACAGTTGTCCCTCGCTTAAAGAGCATAATGAGTTCCACAGGATTGCTCTTTAAGCGAGTTTGCTCTTTAAGCGAAACACCATTGTAAGTGACCAATTGTGGGGGGATTGTGAACCCTGATTTATTTGTTAAGCAAGTTTTTGGTTGGTTTTATCTGTTAAGCGAAGCGAACATTCAGAGAAAATCCTGCTCTTTAAGCGAGTTACTTTTTAAACGAGATGCTCTTTATGCAAGGTTTGACTGTACTGGTTAACTTCTTTCTCTGTAGATGTATAAAACTTTATACAGTACAGTAATACCTCATATAACATTAGTATTGAATAACACGAAAATCGCATAACATCAAGGAATCTGGGGGGAAGAATTGCATCAGATAACATTAAGATCCTATGGGATGCTTCAGATAACAACCGCGAAAGCGTGTGTGGTTACAATGTATCTCTATGGATCCCATAGAGGATCAGATAACACAAAAAATCATATAACACGAAGACTTGTGGAACCAGGTTTTAGTGTTATATGAGGTTTTACTGTACTGTGTTTTTACTGAAATAATATTTAAATACTTTTAAAAAATGTTAATTAGCAATATACTATTAAAATATTCAACAGCTGTTTGAGAAGTCTCAGAGTATTCATTTTTATTGATATAAAACAGGATCCTTTTGAGGAGAAAAGTGGAGCTATAAGTATTTTAAGCAGAGTGCACTAAGTGCTGTGGGGTGGTATATAAGTGTAATTGCTATTAATAAAAATAAATAAAATTCAGTGCCTGATTCATAAATTGTATAAGGTGAATGGCACCAAAACCAGTTACATAACAGAGCATCAGCTGAAACATAATGTTTTCAAAAATAATTAATCAGAACTAATAAAGGAACTGAGCAGCAGCAAAGACCCAACAGGGAACCTAGCCCAGAGGACCCCAAATGTGCCTAAGAACATTTGCCTGGCATTAGAAGAAACAAAGAGTGAGGGTACAAAATGACTTTCTCAGGAGGGACTTCAAAGCTTCAGTGGCACCCTGCAATCTGTTTCAAATTACTCAGGGACGCAGAGTAGGGACTCCTAAAGATTGGTTCATACAGGACAGGAATTATTTAGGTATTTTGCTGTGTTTCAAAACAGTTCACATGACCTGCCTTTGAGACTAAGGGATGCCAGCACCGTAATTAGTCAGTAAATCTAAATTGTGCTGCTAAATTAGCTACTTGGTTACCTGAGTTCATATAAATTAAACATTTATTTCTCTTCAGAATGTTAAGGAGATCTGCATGGAGAGGAATGCATCCTGATCATTGGTAATACTATATCAGAGAGTAAACAAAACAAAACAAAACAACAACAGACAAAAAAGTTGTAGCACCTTAAATACTAACTCCTGTATTTAAATGTGAGCTTTCATGGATCAAGTCCACTTCATCAGGCATAAGAATAAAACCTCATAGCATCAATCTATACACCTCAGATATGGAGCCCAGCCTAGCAGAAAAGTAACATTGTAGTTTGTTATATTTGTTATACCTGACAATGATGAGAAATCCCTGGTTACACAGACTAACATGGCTACCACTTCAAAAATTTCAACTGGTAATACTGTATTATTTTTTTAGCCAGCTACATCACTAACTTTTTTTAGAGCCACTGATTAGATAGGATTATGATCCAATCTTGCTTGTTTACATTATTCTTGCATGAAAATAGTGTTGCCCATGTAGTGGAAAGTGGTGCTAAGGCAACTATTGACAACTGTTACATAGCAATTAAAAAGGGAGAGATTCCTGTTTATACTGTATATAATTGTTCTGGTACAGATGCAGGCAGCTGCTACTGTGTTTTTAACACAAAATGCTGGAATCTTGCTGCTTAGCATAGTAAGACTAGTCCCATTGAACCAGTGGGGATTTGACAAATCAGCTCCTCTGTTTGTTCAGTCATATGTCAAAAACAGCACTATTTCTGGGCTTGTGTTGGAAGCTGTTCTGCAGTTTCATGACATCTGTGCATGTTCACACATGCATGTGTGGGTGATTTATTATTTGATGTACAGAAAAATGTTTTGCTGTTTGCAGGCAAATTAGTTTCGGAAATTGTTTAGGGATGACAGCAATGGAAATTCCTGGATAGGTTGGAGCAAATCCTGTTGGCTGGCTATAGATCTTTTTTATCACCATAACATCTAACAACTGTTTGGCTCCTAGTTGATTGAACCCACTCCCAGTTGGATACTCTTTCTCAGATGTCAGGCTATTGCTTCATTACCTAGCTCTGCTTTTTTTATTTTCCAACTGAATAGGAGCAAATACAGAAACGAATGGGACCTTGACTTGACTTGATTAGAAAGTTAAGGGAGTAGAATTGCATGAATTTTGAAAAGTGGGAATGTCTGCTTATTTTAAACAAATTGATATAGTTTTACTCTTTGACTTCATTTCCAGTACAGTACTTCTGAAAAACCTGTACTGTTACTTTGTACTTGCATGTATTGCACCATTTGAATAGTATGTAACAAAGTTGACCTCAAATAAACTACATCAGACCAAAGTAAAAAAGAAGAAAACAAAATGTTATAGCTCTTTAAAGACTAATTCCTATATTTTTAATGTGAACTTTCTTCAAATAAAATGTGTTAGTAATCCAAGTGGGATATAACCAGTGATGGGCATAATTTTTTTTTACTACCACACTGTGGGTGTGGCCAAATTTGTAGGCATGGCCAAATCTGTGGGCATGTGACTTGCCGGGGATGGCCATGTGACTGGGTGGCCAATTTAGTCATGTCTGCCACATGGCCATGAAAAAGTCTGCAAACACAGACAGCATTGGCTGTAAATGGAGATGAGCACTGCACCCTAGAGTTGGATACGACTGACTTTTGAACAAGGGCAACCTTTACCTATTGTTAGATCCAAAGCTGACTCTAGGGTTCAGTGCTCATCTCTGTTTATAGTCAAAGAGCAAGAACTGTCTGTTTGTAGATGTTTCTGTGGACATGTGGCAGGCATGACTAGACATCAGAATGTTGTTACCTTTCCCACTGAAGTGGTCCCTATTTATTTACTTCAATTTCTTGCTTTTGAACTGCTAGGTTGCCAGGAGTTGGGACAGATATGGGAGCTCAAACTGTCATGTCGGCCTTCCAGCTAACAAGGCAAGCTTCTTAACCACTGAGCTGCAGTGGCTCAAGTGGCTAAGGTGCTGACTGGAAGGTGGCAGGTGGGCAGTTTGATACCTGAATACTGCAGGATGGAGTGAGCTTCTGCCTCTGTCTCAGTGCCTGCCAACCTAGCAGTTCGAAAGCAAGAAATTGCAAGCAGATAAATAGGGACTATTTCAGTGGGAAGGTAAACAGCATTCTGTTTACTCCAGTGTCTAGTCATGCCTGCCACATGACTATGGAAACGTCTGCAGAAGCAGACAGTGCTGGCTCTTTGGCTTTGAAATAGAGATGAACACTGAACCCTAGAGTTGGATATGTCTGGCTTTTCAGTAAGGTAAAGTTATCCCTTGCTTGAAAGCCAGTCGTATACAACTCTACGGTTCAGTGGTCATCTCTGTTTTACCGTGGAGCTCCCTAGGCCAACTACAGTATACCTCGAAGCAGCAGTTAGTCTTTAAGGTGCCACAATGTTTTTGTCTTTTTGGTTTTTTTTATTCTCTGATATGCTTGCAGAGAATAAAATGGCTACCAATTCAGAAGTTTTATTCGGTGTTAGCATATCAGGAAGTAAACAAAACAAAAAGACCACAAAACGTTGTGGCACCTTAAAGACTAACTGCTCCTCAGGGAGCTCCACGGTCCTCGTTCCCCTTTCCACCTTCTCTGGGAAATCCCCTTAGCCTGTCCGAGACCCTGCCCCCTTCCACACCCCCACAACACAACCACCCATCCACCCCCACCCACGGGCGGAGACTCATGGCCACAACAGAGAAGGGCAGGCAGTGGAGCTCCTCCCCCTTCCCTCAGCCACATGTGCTGCCTCTGCCTCTACCACCACCACCACTGCCCAAGCGGTATCCACAGCCTCTTAAGGAGGCAGCAACAGCAGCTGCTGGAGAAGGAGGAGAAGAAGGCAGCACTACACTTGAGGAGAGTCCAGATATCAAAGCCCAAAAGGCAAGCCAAGGTCTGTTTACAAGTAGTTTGAGCAAACATCTGATCCAAAGGGTGTCCAGGGGTGTTTTCAGGATTGGCAGAGAAGTCAGGGTCACAGTAGGCTGGTCAGGGTCTAGGCAGGCAGTCTGGAGTTGAGCAGGGTGTTGGTCTTTACATGAGAGTTGTACTGACACTGGCAGGCTGCAACCAGCTTGCTTATAAGCCTCCCAGCTAATCGGTATCAGCCGGGAGCCTTCTTTGGTACTTTTATCTAGTCTGCCTGCATCTAGGGTTGCCATATGTCCCAATTTTCCAGGATTTTCCTGGAGTCAAGCTGTTCCGGCCGGTTCAAGAAAAAAACATGTAAAAGTCCTGGATTATTAAATTTAAACAAAGGTAGCAAGATCATTTCTCCCCCCCCCCCAAGGGATTTTTGGAAAGAGTTAATTTACTGCCTCACTGCCTTTCTTTCAATTATCCTGCTTGAGAGTGGCAAAGGCAAAACAGCACCCTGAGAAGCCCACCAGGGAGGGGAGACACTTGGAAGCAAGATAATTGAAAGAAAGGCAGGGAGGCAGTGAATTAACTCTGCAAAAATCCCTTGGCTCACCTTAAAGTTTGGGGGACAAGGAGTTGCCCTCAGCTCTTTTCCTCAAAAGCCACGAGGGAGCAAGAAATACCCATATCTAAGAAGTCATACTTCCACCATACACTGGGATGGAGGATTCCTTTTTCACGTGACTGCAAAGGGTTAATTGCATAGGTTCGGTATTCCTAGAGAGGAAAGGAACAGGGTGGACAGAAAGTGAAAAATTGTCCATTGCAAAGGTCCTCCTCCAAAATAAGTCCCTTCCTGTCTCCTGCTTTTCTCCCTCCAGAGGGAAATGGAGGATCCATGGACTGCATTGCCATTCCGGGCCCCTCTTTACAACTTTCTTCTAAGGGATCCTTGTGTGGGGTTTGAGGTTGAGTCTACTTCAATGGTGTGTGTGTGAAGGGGAGGGTGGGGGTGACCTCAGGGGGAGGAAGGGTGGTTTCAAGAGTGGCCCAAAAATTTTTATTTAAAAAGTAAAATAAAAATAGATCCATCAAGAATAGTCTTTGGCAAGAAGAATCACATGGGGAAAAATCTCTTGACTACAGTTTATTTTAAACTGATGGAGGCTGTCCACCCTGGACGGGGAGCCCGCGGGGTCTTAGAGCCATGGTCTCCTGACAGCCCCGTCCGATGTATGCACAGTTTGAGAATGCACTCACGTCACGTGGCTGTCCAGGTTTGGTGAGAGAGAATTATGGCAACCTTACCTGCATCTCAGGTATAGCTCCTTTCTGGACCTCTCCCTGACTGAGGGCTGATCACTGTCAGAGCCAGACTCCTGAGCTGACAGATCAGCTGCCAGGGGGAAACAGATGTGGGCCAGGCACAGGCTGAGATCCCTGGCTCAGGACATCCTCAGGTTCGGGTGCAGGCAGAACTGGGCTGGGCATAGGGAGTGCCCCCTAATCTAGACCATCCTCAGAATCCGACGAAGACTGGATCACAACATTAAGGTGAAAAGTGATAGTTGGACCAGTGTTACTCACTGAATTTTGTCATGACTGGTAGGGGGTTTAAACCTGATACTTTTTTTGTGCTAGTTTTACTAGTCTGTCCAGAGATATGTAAAGGAATAATATATTGTTTCTGAACATGTTCAGAATGTATAACCCAATCTGTCCATCTTATTGTAAGCGGTACTTCCTGATTTCACAGGGTAAACTCTAAAAAGGTTTATTTATTCACACAGTGAACCTGTGCATTTATAACATTTTTTCAGTCTTTTAATTTTGAAGAATATGGTTTCTTAAATTTTTCTATTTTTGTTTTTCTCTCAACTTTTTATGCAAGAATTTTTAAGTTACATTGTTAGTGAGCAATAGTGAACAAATATTTTGTTGATTGTATACCAGTGCATGATAAAGATATGTGTAACTAAAAATCCTGTACAGAAATATAAATAATATTTATCCCTAAGTCAACATCTGTCATCTGCTTCAGCAGACAGTGTTTCTTTCATTCCTGCAAAAAAAAAAAAAAAAAAAAAAAAAAAAAGCTGAAAGATTTATTGAACAGCTTTGTTTTGTACTCTGTGCTGCTTAATCAGTTTTCATTAAATTCTAAATTAAAATTTGTCTGTTATACTCCTTCAGTTTTTCACTGAAACATGTAACAGAAAAAAAGATCATGGCAACTTCAAAAAGCTAGGCTTTGGTGGCAGGGTGCAGCTGAATTTTCTTTGAGCTATTTCTTTTGGATATTTTAAAGAAGCCCTTTGAAATATTGGTTTACTCTGTGACATATAAAATTACAGGTCACTGTCATCACCATCATCATCCTGAGAAGACTTTATATCAATCAATCAATCTTTATTATGGTTCAAGACTTTATATTTTATGGAAATTTATAATTTTGGTGTTACTAATTAGACCTTCATGGTAGCTATTCATTTTATTGAGCCTCACATCTAATTGTACTAACAGTATTCTGCCAAACTCAGGGATCATAGGCTGATACTGTAGTCAAGGTTCACATCTAGCAAGTAATGAGAGATGGCTTAATATGTGACCCAAAACATAATTTTGGGACACTTCCTTGCTTCTGGTTGCAGAAACACAAGCACAGAGGGAGCGGGTTATTGTATGACAAAAGAGCCAAACAATCCCTCTAGTACAGGCTTGCCAACCTTTTAAAGTCAGGGGCCAGGTCATGCTCTCTCAGACAGTTGAGAGGGCCAGACTGGTGGTTCCCCCATCATTTATGGCTACCATAAACATATTTACGACAGCCGTAAATGAGTCTGCAGCCAATTCCTGCAGTGGCTGGAGTGAGGGTGGGGCCCAGACTATTTGGCACCATTGGTTGCCTACCCCTGTTTTAGTGCATGGAATCCTTAAATGTTTTATTCATTTATTTTGTATATTTCTGTACCACCCATCTGGTGGAAGAAAAATTCACCACTCTGGGTAGTTTACAACAATCAGTAGGAAGAAAAAAAATTGCAAAACACAAAATTATCCTGGTAGTGGCAACATAAAATAAAAATAAAAATAAAATTATAAAACTTGAGGTCCAAAAGCAAACAAAAAGGTATTAAAAATCATTAACTAAGAGGGGAGATGTCCTTGTATGCCTCTCTGCAAAGTTCTGCCTTCAAGCATTTTTCAGAGATGTCCAAAGAGGGAGCCTTTCCAGCTTCACAGATAGGCCATCCCATAATAGAGCATTCCATAATGTAGGTGGTGACACAGAGAAGCTTTCTTCCTGGTTATAATCTTCTTTGACATTCTTGTTGTTGGCACCTGGAGCTGTATAATTTGAGGAGACCTGGTGATTTAGGGAGCCGATCTTTGGGAAGGATGCTTTGAAAGGTGGCAGGGATTTATACTGTATACCGCCCGCCTAATTCAGTGGACTTTTGGGTGGTGTAGATAGGCTAGTGAGCACCTCACTGACCATACAATGGAACAAGTTAAAACCAATATAAAAACAATTAAAAACCCTTATGAAGATTTGGCAATATTGCCCACTGCTGTGCCATTTTGCTATCTAAAAACAAATATAAAATCAGCATAACATTAACATTAAAATTGGTTACAGGAGGGGGGGGGGAGGAAGCCTCAGATAAGCCAGAAAGGGGAGCTTGTTGACAGTCCTGGCCCCCAGACCCATTTTGCCAATCAAGTCTTCAGCTCTTTCATAAATGGTATCAACTGGGCCTGGAGGCATAGTTCTACTGGGATGCAGTTCCATAATGTGGGGGCTACCACTGAGAAGGCCCTTTTACTCATGTTGGAGAGGCGAGCCTTCCCATTGGATGGTATCTGAATAGTGCTCTCTCAGTTTGCTCTTGTGGGACGGGTCGATGTTCTAGGGACAGTGTAGTCACTGAAGTGTCTTGGTCTGCTACCATGAAGGGCTTTAAAGGTGACAACCAGCACCTTGAATTTCACCTGGAAACATATGGACAGTTCCCGTGCAAATCATTTAGGACTTTGTATATTAATTTTAACACCTTGTACCTGGGTGTAGCTGGGCAGGAATCAGGGTGATTTGTTTGAAACCATTCACTCCCAGAATCAACCTAGTTGCAGGATTCTGGACCCCTTGCAATCTTTGTAGCAGGAGCTAGGGAAGCTTCATGTAGAGAACATTACAGTAGTCATTACCAATGCATGAACCAGTGTCTTTGGGGACCTCCTGTCCAAATATGGATGCAATTGGGCATCCTGATAAAGATGAGGGAAAGGAAGTCTGATTAAAACAGTAACCTCAATGGGCCGTAGTAAGCACCGGATCCAGAATTTCTGCCAAGCTGTGGACCTGTTTGTTCAGACTCCCTCTAAGGTAGGAACCAGGCTCCCCAAACAACCAGAAGGTCTGGCAATAATGCCACATCTATCATCATTTTGTACAGTTGGTTTTGCTTTTTTTATATAATGGTGTTTGCACAGTTTTGCTTAGTTTCTCCATCAAGGTTACAGGCTCATATGTGAGGAAAGATATGTCTCATGTACAAATCTATTTCTTGTAGAGATAATTCTGCATAATGATGCAGAGGAGGTATATTAAAGTGCTTGCAAGAGCCCTAATACAACATGATTTGCTTCATTTTGGTGTGAATCTGAATTGTTTTTGTAGATTGAATTGGTCAGATGTTACAGAATATTCTTAGGCATATCAGGAAACAAAAACACTGCAGCACTTTAAGGACTAACTGCTATATTTTCATTGTGAGCTTTTGTGGATCAAGTCTGAACAAGTGGACTTGACCCACAAAAGCTCACAATAAAAATATAGCAGTTAGTCTTTAAAGTGCTGCAGTGTTTTTGTTTTTGCTTCCTGATATGCCTGAAACACAGACTAACATGGCTACCATTCCAAATAATTCAAACTATGAATATTCTTAAATAGTATTATTTTAATGGCTTATAAAGGGGTTAAATCTTTATCTAGATTATATTTGAGTTATAAAGTGTTAAAGTTTCAGCAATCAGAAAACCTACTTTTTGTTCTAGTTGTAAATTTAGCTTTTCATTGTTTCCTTATTTCCAGTCAGAAGCAGACTCCACTGGATTCAGTTGGACTTAACTGAGAGAGTTTCCTGTTACTGCAAAGTGTTCCTTCAAAGCTATGTGGCTCAAAACCCGAACATTGGTGGCTGATATATGCTGTAGTTGTTGAACAAAAAGTGCAGCAATTGCTTCTTCTAGCCAAGGAGGGTTCCTCAAACTTGGGTCTCCAGATGTTCTTGAATTTAAATTCTCAGAAGCCCTGATCAGGCGGTCTGCTTACTTGGGCTTCTGGTAATTGAAGTCCAAGAACACTTGGAGGGCCAAGTTTGAGGAACCCTCCTCTAAAGCCACAGGTGACAGACACAGCCAGATACAAAATGGGAGTGTATTTACATGTATACGCATCAGGAGTTCTCAACCTTTTTATGCCGGGGCCAGGGTCACACTCCCTCAGACGGCCATTTTGCCCTTCTTCCACCACATGGCAGTTCCTGGTTTGGTGGAGGCAGTGGGCCCCCCACATGAAATGGTGCTGCAGGCCAAATCCGGCCCATGGGCCACAGGTTGAGAATCCCTGATATACATACACAGAGGCAGACCGACAAGCAAGCATTCATGCTTACACAGAGAGAGAGGTGAGTAAAGACTGTAATCACTCAGACTCTCCCCACTGTTTGTTCACTCCACAGAAACAGGAAAGAACATCTTGCCACCAAATTAGAAATTCTCCTGCTGTTTCCTCAAACCCCCCCCCCCCCAGCAAATTGTGAGGTTGGGAATTCAGTTGAAGACTTGGAACTCTGTTTCTAGTAAGGAAGCAAGTGGAAATTGGCTAGTTGAGGGTAGTTAAGCCTGAACAATGCCCAGTTTACCCTAACAGACCAGCAAGCTTGCAGATGAAGCTCAACTACCAGTCTCTCTGGCTTTCTCACTCTCTCACACAGAGAAAACCTATTTGCAACATGCAGGGTAAGGAAACCTTGCACTAGGATAATCAGATGCCTCTAACATTTTAAATACACTCACTTTGTAATAGCATGCTAACTATCTTGTTCAGCTTTCTGGGAGTGACATTGGTATGACTGTATTGAACTTCACTGCTCATGGCTGAGCCGGGATTTGAGCTAGGAGTGTAACTGTGTGGTAACAGTTCAGTTCATTACAGTAGAGACAAGTCAGGGTTGAAATATCTTTGGGTATGAGGCTTTATCTCAACAGTTGGTAGTGTTTATCAGCACCTTTTAAAACGTTGAGAATAGATATGGGAGTTCCAAAGCACTGACTCATGTGGTTACAGCGAAGTGCTAGGATACAGCCATTTCCTACTTTTGTTTGAAAATGAACTAACTGGGCTTGGCGGATGCAAGTTTTCAGCTGCAGGGTTGTGTGGAAGGAAATGCTTTTCTCCTTTATTGATTGCTGAATCCTATTTACTAACTGTTTTGTACTTACAGGTAGTAAACAAAGTGGTACATTGGTTTTAATGTTCATTTATGGACATGATAGCAATATGAAGTACAGTAAAACCTCACATAAAGAGCGCCTCACTTAGAGACTAACTCACTTAAAAAGCAGAGTTTTCTCTGAATGCTCGCTTAACAACTAAAACCAACCAAAAACTTACTTATCAACTAAATCAGGGTTTGGAATCCCCCACCCCCACCAGAAGTCACATTTGGTCACTTACAATTGTGTTTTGCTTAAAGAGCAATCCTGTGGAATGCATTATGCTCTTTAAGTGAGGTACCACTGTAATTTCTAAAGGAGTTTAGGAATATGAACTTGTTCAGTTCTAGCAAGAATGAGATTCCCCACCCCTTAGGAATTTCGGACTCTGCAGGAAGTATATTTGTTGTTACTCTTACCGCCTAGAGTCAGGTTCGCCTGAGCAAGGTGGGGTATAAATTTGAAGAATAAATAAATAAATAATAAATAGCCTACCAGTGGAGGCGAACCTTGGCAGTCCAGCTGTTCTTGGACTTAAGTTACCAGAAGCCCGAATCGGTACACCTGCTGATCAGGGCTTCTGGGAATTGAATTCCAAGAACAGTTGGAGTGCCAAGGTTGGCCACTGCGAGTAGGATCTATCTTCTCTCCTCGCCACTTTCCATGGCACTGAAAACTTGCATCAGAAGTCTGAAAACCTTTTGGAGCAGCTTTTTAGGGGAGTTGGCAGGGCTGGCAAACGACATCACATTTGATACTGAGTCTTTTTAACTCCTCTTCAGCCCCACCTGTTTTGTTGACTGTAACATCCAATATGTAGAATGGTCCTGATATGTTGTCTTTGGACAATTCAGTGGAGTAGTATGTTAGGTTTGAAATCTAAATTTAGTCATATTCTTTAGAGCTCTAGCATGGTGCTCTCTAGCAAAGGGATTTTATTTTTCTGCAATATAGCCTCTAATTTAGTAGTCTCTCTCTTCCTCTCTACTGTTGCCAAGCAAGCACTGTTATATGCTTGCCTACCAAATGCCTACTTTACTGTTTTTCAGTGCAGTTCTTCAACCTCTTTGAAAAAGGGGAAATTTTTTGGTACAGGTCTTCAAATAGAAACTTGGGTATTTTCCTCAGGTCTCTGGGAGGATGCTGCCACTACTAATGTGTCAGCAAGAAGGCAAAAGGGCATTTGATTAAATAGACAATACATAGTGTTCATCTATCTATTCATTTAGTAAATTTTCTCCATTGGAGGGAAACTTACAAAGATTCTAGAAGATAAGTATTAAAACAATTAAAATACAATGGATGTAATTATTAGAAATAGATATAAAAACTACTAAATAACACCTCTTAAAAACAATTTCAAAACCTATTTTAAAAAACCTCCTTCGTTAAGATCCCTTTATTAACACCTTTCTTAACAGTATTTTTCTTATCAAAAGACAGTTTAAAAATAAATGTTTTTGCTTGACCTGTGGAAGAGAATTCAACAGGCTAGGTTGAGGGTGGCCAACCTTGGTGCCCTAGGTATTTTTGGACTTCAATTCCCAGAAGCCCTGATCAGCAGGTGTCCTTACTTGGGCTTCTGGTAATTGAAGTTCAAGAACACCTGTGGCACCAAGATTGGCCACTCCTGGACTAGGAACTGCCACCAAAAAGGCCTCGTCATTGTATACCCATGAGGACAGTAGGACCAAGAGAAAGACCACCCCACAAAGATCTTAAAATGTGGGGAGACTCAAAACAAGAAGATAAATTTCCTCAAATAACCTGGCCCCATGTTATATAGAGCTTTGTAGGTCAAAACTACCTTTACTGTGCCCAAAAGTGAACTAGTAACTAATGAAGATATTTTAACAGGAATTTCTGTTGATGGTGTGACCAGCTCCAGTTAGAGACTATTAAAAATATCCTGGATTTGCCCCATGTATAGCACGCTACAATGTCCAAATTGGTTGTGATAAAGACATGCATCACCATAGTCACATTAGAGAGCTGTACTTGGTGAAATGATTTTCACTCAGTTTACTCTCCCTCCCCTTTGTATTTAATATACAGTATAGATAAAGCTGCTGGAAGAGCTGTTAACTGGAGCTTTGGAGTGCTACTGCTATCCAGATGACCCTTAACATGCTTCTTTTCTGTCTAATTCGATTCATAGTTTGGGAGTGCACCTGTATTCATTTCTCACCTTGAATACCTAGGTCTTGGCAATGAATCTCTGGATTCTATTCTTGTAATTCCTCTGCTCTAGAATGGCAACTTTCAAGTTCTGTGCCAAGTGTACAGGTAGATTAAAGTGATTTGAAACATGTGTCTGTGTATTACCATTCTTGCTGTCTGGTTTGTGTCCATTAACTCTTTTGCACAGAAATTGTCCTGTTTGTCTTATGTAGAGTGCAGAAAGCATTTTTGGGAAGGAATGGCATAAATCGCATTAGCAGAGGAACAAGTAAAGTTGGTCTTAATGTTGTGTGTGACGTCGTTGGGTCCTGCAATTGTGTTGCCAGAGAAAATGTAAGGGCATAGCTGGCATCTGGGTTTATAGCAGGGTTTAGTTCTCATCTCTGTTTCAATGTTGTTTAGTCTGTTGAGTGTCAACAGTTGCTTGAGATTGGGAGGTTGTCTGTAGGCAAGTAGAGGTCTGCCACCAAGTGAAGTATTCATGTCCAGGATGGGTTAGAGATCTTTATTATATGTTGAGAGGTCTCAGTTGTGGGCTGAAAGTGACAGCCAGTGGTGTTAGATTGTTTATTTCTAGGTTGTTATATATTGCGCAAGTTAAAATTCCCACATAGTTTGATTTTTGAAGAAGTATTATTTAATACACGAGGCTAAAAGAAAACAAAAGTAACCAGTAAAGGGATAAAAATGTAGTTCTGGAAGTTATCCAGTGAAGGGTAAGGAAGCTACTGAGGAGCAAAAGCTGCTGTTTTGAATGTATAATGACACATTTCTCCACCCACGTCTTTTGCTTTTTGTCTGCCTTCTCTTTCTAAGCCAAAATTAACCACAGTAGAGTTTACTGTTTGCTAATCGCCATGTGTTTACTTTCTCTTCCAAAACTGAAGTTGCCAACCAATACATTTCCTACCCAGTGCTGCGTATCTGTCTAAATAAACATGGGAAGCAGTAAAACAATGACACCACAGGGAAAAAAATCCTCATTCATGAAACAGTCTCCCAAGGTTTTAATGGAATTTGGTTGTGAAAGCAGAGTATCATGCAAACCTGTAGACTGTAAAAGATAAAAAAAGTACATTGAGAATGGACTTAATTAAAGGTAAAGATAAAATTCTACTTTGGAGGATGAGGTGGGTAAAATTTAAATATACAGTCTACTCAACTGTACTGTTTAACAAAGTATATTTTACATTCAATTTGAAAGGTAAATTACACTCAGGTTATGGAACTTTCTTTGTGAAAATTACTAGCCATGGCAGTAGTTAGATGTTGAACTGGAAGATGTAGATGGGGAAAATGATATTTCCCAGTGTTTCCAAAGTTTAGAGATACAGTATGTTGATGTAGCCAAAATGCAATATCTGTAGATTAGAAGGAAGGTGTGAATGAACATTGAAACACAGTTCTGGGTTAGGTGATAACTTTATTGGGTGACTAAGAAGTTACAAATAGGCCATACTTTTTTTTGTTCTGGAGAACTTGAAAGACAACAGAGGCAGAGGCAAGTTGTGAGGTGGATTGAAATTCCAATTGCATCTCATTGCATTATATCACATCGCCAGTATGGTAGGTGAAATGCCAGTCAAACTCATAAGCCCAACGTGAACAATCATCTCTGTCCCAATTGTTTTTAACCATTATTAAAGTTGCAAAACAAACCATCTCACTTGTGGGCTTTGTCACCCAAGACCATTAGTCCTCAGGGTTGTCAGGCTGTTTAACTACCACCTGATGATTGGAGATGAGTTGCTGGCAGTATGGCATCTATTGTGTAATGTTCTGATATGATTGAAGATAGAAATAATATAGCAGTAAAAAAAGACCATCCCTCAAAATAACTCTCCTCCAAACAAAATAAAAACAGATGGGAACTCCTAGATATCTCAATATGGCCTAAGCATGCTCATGGGTATAGCCTTAAGAATGTAGAGTTGCGCAGCAGGATGAAAGGAAAGTCATGGGAAAAGAACTGGAACAAGAGATAAAGGTGTGTGCTCGTTTGTATTCATTTAAATCCACAAGTGAACAGCTTAGATGTAAACACCCATTTGCTATTGTAGTCAGGAATGTGCCTTCACCTCTGCCAAAACACAAGTGGTGGATACCTATGAATACCTGTTTCCAGAGACATCTCTCATGACATCACTCTATGCCATCAGTTATATGGCCTTCTTTAAACTCAGTTGTCTTGTTTGCCAAGATAATGCCAGAGTGGTCCCTAATCGTTACTGTCTTTATTTAAATGGACCTTGCAAATCAGGATTAATTTTATCTTATTGTATTGTATTGTATTGTATTGTATTGTATTGTATTGTATTGTATTGTATTGTATTGTATTGTATTGTATTGTATTGTATATTTCGACTTATATGCCATCCCATTCGCACAGTGACTCTGGGCGGCTCACAGAGGAAACAGTTACAATTACATAGCAAAATTCCATAGCATAAAAAACAATTACATATATCACATAGCAAATTACAAATATCACATAGCAAGAATAGCATCACAAAACATATCCAAATACATCCCAAAAATCTCCAGTAACAATTACAAATTACAAAACATCAGGACATCCTAAAAATACATCAGAGATACTATAATATAACACCTTCTTATTGCCAAGTTGCAGTCCATTCCCAATGGAATTTATGCCGCACTCCGGGGCGGGAGTGAAGTTCTTATGTCGGCACCCGCCCCACACAGCTGTGGTCTATTCCCTTGAGGCTGGCTGAGGGCAGTTCGGTGGCTGCACGGCCGAGGCGGCGGGGCAAATGCCCACACGACCAGGGCTGCTTCTTCGGCCGGGCTCCTGCCGATGGCCCTTTATCCCTCCCAGCCTGGTGGAATGAGTCGGGGGGGGGGGGGGAGGAGGGAGAGGCGGAGGCATCCTCACCTGCCCGCACGGTCGAGGCGGCGGGGCAAACACCCACACGACCAGGGCTGCTTCTTTGGCCGGGCCCCTGTCGACGGCCCTTTATCCCTCCCAGCCAGGTGGAATAAGTCCGGGGGTGGGAGGGAGGGCTTCTCTTATGTATAGAGAAGCATAATTATCGTGATTTGTTTTTCCACTCATATTGTTTTACTTTTCTAATTATTTGCTAAGTAAACACTCAGGTTGCATGCCATAGCCTTTAAGCTATGTGAGTTGTTGTAAGAATGTTAGGAGATGCATTGGCTTTTGTTACAGTTGCCTAGAATTTAGCTGCCTTACCAGCTTGATGAAAGCAGGATCCTTGACCTGTCTTCAACATTTATGTAGCAATTTCACTTTTCTTTGATCTTCCCAGCTCTAAAAAAAACTAGGTAATTACGTGAGCGTTTCTGTGTATGAATGTGTATATGAAGTTCCTGAGATAAATTTCAGGTTGTGTGATATTTTTACTGTATATTGGAATTATGGTTTCTTCTTTGAAAATGTTTCTGACTGCTTGCCTTCCACTTGGGTGTTAAAAAGATGTAATCTGGATGTATACTGTATATCAGATGTTAACTGTGTTAAGTTTGTTAACCAAGCTTCCACTGTATATGTATTAGTCTTTTCTATGAAAGTGAATAGGTATAGGAGCCCATCAAAAACAACAATTATCTCTAAAGAAATAAATACTGTTGATTTTTTGAAGCTGTTGACAGTTGAGCTACCTACTCTTCCAGTTGTTAAAGTTTATTATTGATTCATGTTTGGCGTTTATAACATCATACTTTTTTAAAAATTTAATCAAAACTGTTATCTGACCAACTTCCATTCTGAATAACCATGTGAAAGATACAAACCAAATCTGTTGTATATGTTTGAAAATAACAAATGGCAAATAGTTTTGTTGTTGTTCAGTTGCACAGTTGATTCTGACCCTTTGCGACCCCATGGACCACTGTTCACCAGACACTTCTGTCTTCCACCATCCTCCTCAACTCACTCAGCTCTGAGCCCATTGTGTCTACAATACCATCTAGCCATCTCATTTTTTGCCGCCCCCTTCTTTTGCCCTCAAACTTTCCAAGCATGAAGGCTTTCTCAAGTGAATCCTCGCTTCCCATTTGATGTCCAAAGTACTTTAGCTTCATCTTTACTATTTGACCTTCTAAGGAGCAGTCAGGGCCCACATGTGAACATACGTAGCTAATCCAACTGCTAGTCCCAGCAAGAGTAGACCTACTGAAACAATACAATTGTCAGAAATCTTGATTTCCTGTTCAGGAACTGATTCAATAAGTTTGCTGTAGTTGGGAGTAGCAGTTGGATTTTAGCCCTATATGTGCACAAGTCAGAGCATGCAGTAAACTGTCATGCTTCATTTTATATGAGAGGAATGAAAATGATTCTGTTAAAATTGTGGCTGATGCCTGCAATTCTTGTTGGCACTCAACATGCAGAAATATATGGATAGAGATCTCAGTATGCTGTCTGGCTAATTTCTTGGTGCACATTTGTAATCAAATTAACCGAGGAAGCATTTATTAAAGTTCATACAAGTTGCGAACAATAGTTTAAATAAACGAATCCTACTTTCCAATCTGACTAAATGTTTTAGTTTCTTGTTTATATGAGTGATCCTGCTTTCCCTTTTGATTGCTGCTTGTGATGCGAACATGGATTTAGCTTAAATGCACCAAGGAGAAGTTAATACTTTAAATTGTTTAAATTCTATTCACAGAAGTGCCTGGCGGACAGTGGTCCATAGGGTCGCAAAGGGTCGGAATCAACTGTGCGACTGAACAACAACAACAACAACATTATAAAATATTCACAATTTTTAAAATAAAAAAATTAGTACCTCTACATATTTAGCCTTTGCTGATCTGACTTTCCTTCTCTGTATTTTGCTTTTCTTATAAGCACACTTTAAAGAGCACATACTGTTGTCTTCCATTACCTTAAAAGCTAGCTTGGCACTGATATGCATGCTGTCTGCTAAGCAGTTTGGCAAGTCTAGAGTTAAACAGGAAACTGGTTTATGTTGCTTGGCCATTCAGAGTTGCAGGATCTGTAATCCTTAAGCAGATGCTTTACTACACTCTCATTACACTGCATCACAAAATAAATTAATATTGTCTGCTACTTGGTCTAACCCATGTGTCCTATACAAAATCAAGTGCGCTGAATCCAAAAAGTTAGCAAATCTCACCCTCTTCGTTAGGTTCTTGCGTTGATCATGCAGGGTATATTTGCCAACAATGTGACAAAAATTGTCCGGTTTATTAACACAGCTGTGCCTACTCATCTTTAGCTCAAAACAGACTCACTATGGCCTAGCTATGCTATCCAATAAGATGGTTTTGCACTAGAGACAAGCCCTTGGGCCATCTTGCCTTATATACCTATTTCTGACGTCAGTTCACCATCTTGCCCAGACATGTCCAGCTGCTGTTGGAACATGCATGCCACCAGGGACATGATTCAGCTGAAGCAGCAGCAGGCATAGTGTTATAATGTTCCCTTGTAAAAATACATTACCCAGTTACTGACCATTTGAACAGCTATAGCACGCTTTAAAAATCTGTACATGATAGGCAGATTCTGAGTTTAGATTTGGAATCAGCACATTTGATAGCATATAAATCATATGTATTATTCCCATTAGCAAAATTGTTGTGTAATGACTTTCATCTACAGTTAGTTGGAAAAAGGATGATTATAAAAAGGCGACTAATTCTAGAGAGGCAAGCTATGGGGAACGCAGTTAAAACTGGAGACATCACCTTGCAAACAAAAATTCGCATAGTCAAAGCTAGTATTCCCTGTTGTAATGTATGGTTGTGAGAGCTGGACCATTAGGAAAGCTGAGCGCAGAAGAATAGACACCTTTGAAATGTGGTGTTGGAGGAGAGTTTTGAGAGTACCCTGGACAGCAAAGAGAACAAATATGTCAATCTTAGAAGAAATCAACCTTGATTGCTCCTTAGAAGGTCAAATAGTAAAGCTAAAGCTAAAGTACTATGGACATCAAATGAGAAGAGAGGATTTACTTGAGAAAGCCTTGATGCTGGGAAAGGTGGAGAGCAAAAGAAGAAGGTGGTGACAGAGAATGAGATGGCTGGATGGTATTGTAGATGCAGTGGGCACAGAGCAGTTTTTGTGTGTGCATGCATGTATGTGCATGCATGTATGTCCTCCTACCATTGGCTACTTGTGATTTTTGTTTTGTTTTCAGTTGTTTCAATCTCCCCAAGAACTTGGTGCTTTCTGGGTTGAAAGGATTTTTGCTGGAGGAACTCCATTCAGGGGATGCTCGAATGGGGCTCCTTTCATGTTCACAAGATTTTTTCCCTACCAAAGCAGTCCCTATTGACCTACTTGCAATTTCTTGCTTTCGAACTGCTAGGTTGGCAGGAGCTGGAACAGAGATGGGCACTCATTCCGTCATGCAGTATTTGGGTTTTGAACTGCCAACTTGCTGACCTTCCAGCTAACAAGGTGATCTTCTTAACCACTGAGTGACTACAGTCCCTTGCTTTATTATGATGTGACACAGCTTTGCAAAGAAAGAAAGAAAAGATCAAGAAGAAAAAATTCCCAACATTTCAACCACATTTTAAATGCTCTTGTTTTACTCTAAAGCAGTGTTTCCCAACCTTTGGGTTTTTTTGGACTTCAATTCCCAGAAGCCTAAGTCAATTCCTCAAAGCACTGATTAGGCATCTGGGAATTGAAGTCTCTGTGGGCCATGAGCTTAGCAAGCAAGAACAAGAAAAAAGTCCGGTAGTTTCCCTTTATTTCCAGTGGAAATAGAATAGGATTTTCTTAACAAGAACTGAAAATTTGCCATCTTCCAAGGTATGGCTTGTTAATGTGCAGCATATTAAGTTGTCAATTTTATACCCTGCTTTTATGCAAATAGTACTCTAACACACTTCTTGCAATAAACTGTATAATTAGTGTAGTTAATCATCATCAGTCATTCTTTAGCGCTTCAGTTGAGATGTAACCAGTGTGTGTAAGACCATGACTGGGTCTGACTGAATCAGGAGCTGCTACAGTTGTGGTTCTAGTTAGACAACCACAAGCATGGTCACATCTGACATATGGACATCTAATATTTTAAATTCAATACTCTGAAGCTATGCATATGATTTTTAAAAGAAATTCAACTGTTGAATCAGCTATCATCTGATCGTACCTGGCGTTACCTTCTCAACACTATGTCCTATGTGAATTTAAATTCAGTCTGTTTCACCTTATCTAATCTGTCTCTGGATACAAACACTGGGTTTAGAGTCTCCTTAACCATAGATGATGGGAATTGAAGTGCAGTAACATTGGGAGGAGTACTAGTTGACTACACCTGTTTCTAGATTTGGGCTAGTGACAATACTGTATATTTCTTCAATTGAAACACTTTCCTTTGCAGAAAACACTTCTTAAAGCATCAAATGAAGATTAATTCTATCAGCTCCAAATTTCTTAAGCTGATCCCATAGATATATTTGAGATTGAAAGGGTGAAACTGGCTTTGGAGATTCAAAAGTAAGCTGTGGCATTAGTTTTCTAACTGACAACTGTTTACAGATTTATTCATACCCTCTTGGAATTTCATTTTCTTTTGCATATAAACTAATGGGATAGTATAACTTCTGTAGTTGCAACATTGTCCAATCTGAATGGTGTGTGTGTGTGTGTGTGTGTGTGTGTGTGTAAATGATAAATCATGTTTACTTGGAGACAAGAATACATATTGAGTGAAGCTAGATTTTTTTATCATATAGTTCATGTAATCTTAATCAACTGAGTTAATAACTTGAAAATTTTGTCAACTTAACATTTGGAACTTGCACTATACTTGAAATCTTATTTGATTCTTCCTTGTGTATAATGCTTTAGTTTAGTTATTATGACTCATGTTGGTTGTACTCAACACCATAAATGAGATTACAGAACCTATAGATCACATTCTGTTTAATAGAATAGGTCTTGCCAGTCATAGTCCTCTTAAAGGTGATTCTAAAAGCAGAGACAGCATCAAGACTGCCACAAAAAGTTTAATCCTGCTTTCTTTAGTGTTAACTTTTATTTTAGGATTTATACAGATATTATGAGAATGCAATCAGACTAAAAACAGCAGCCATACAGTAGCACAATTTTAACCCTCATCACTGCACAGAGGACTAAGTCTTGAGGACAGGGGCATGCTGGCTACGCTAAAAGGGCGGTGGACTAGGGGAGGGGTGGAGCCTATGGAATTGGATGCGGAGTGACCGAGGGCATTGTCGGGGGTGGGGTCTGGGGCTGGTTGGTGCATGGCAATCCCCACCCTACGGAAACAGAGCCCTGTTGTCTCAAAGGTTCTCGCTTGGGTGGAAATCAACTTGCTCCATTGTGTAGCTGCCCGGTGTTATACTTCTGCCCGTCTCTGGGGGTCCCCAGACCCTGTGGTGCACCGGGACTTTTCTTGGTGTCCAAAATAGCCACTGTGGGCCTGCTTGAAGATGACATGCATCTAGTGCTCCAGTGGCTCAGTGGTTAAGAAACTCACCTTCTTAACTGGAAGGCTGGCAAGTCAGCAGTTCAAGACCAGAGTACTGTATGATGGATTGAGAGCCAATCTCTTTCCCAGCTCTTGGGGACATGAAAGGGGCCTCATTTGGACATTCCCTGAGCAGAGTTTTTTCCATTGCAGAATAATTTCTGACACAAAATTATTATTATTAGTGTTGGAAAGAGCATAAAATATGCAACAAGCAAGCATGGAGGCAGTCTTCCATTGATGTTGTCCTACCAGTTGAAAGGTTTTCGACACCTATCTAACTTCAGTTCTCAGAAGCCCTGATCAGCAAGTGTACTGACTTGGGCTTCTGGTAACTGAAGTCCAAGAACACCTGGAAAGCTAAGTTTGCTAACCCCTGGTCTAGATAATGTAGCAGGCAGCATGGCCCTAAGCTATTCAAGTCAGTGAAGTCAGTGTCAGTAGTTTGAATTTTGCCTAGAAATGGATTAGAAGGTAATGTTAATCACAAAGCACTAGCACAATATAGTTATACCATTCAGTTACTGTAACAGGTTTTGTTGTTCTGTTTTGAACCAGTTGCAGCTTCTCTGGTGGTTTAGTGGTTAAGACGCTGAACTGGAGACTGGAAGGTCAGGTTTTGTTACCTGAGATCTGCACTTGGGGACATGAAAGGAGCCTCATTTGGGCGTACCCTGAGCAAAGTTTCTCCAGCAAAAATTATTTCAACCCAGAGTAATCACTGACAGGAAATTATTATTATTTGGACCAATTGAACTTTCTGGACAGTTTTCAAAGGAAAGCACATGATTAATTAACTATAGCAGTTCAGGTTATTGATTTTGGTGTGTACATTAGTAGGTGTAAGTTAAATCTAATTGTATGTTCAAATTAAAGAACAAATTAGAGTATGCCTTTTGAATCAATGATGTTAGCAATTGTTGACTTACATGTTTGTACTGATTCAAATGGCCAATGGAGTTGGAAGAAAGATCTGGAATTAGGTGATTGTTTTATATTTGTGAATTAAACCATATTTCCATTCAGGCTAAGAGAATGACTTGTATGATGTGCCAGTTGATACATTCCTGCATTCTATTAACTCTGTAAAAAAAGTTTTTTTCAGTTCTAAGTATAAACTTAGCATCTAAATTTTGTTGACAGAATGTATTAAACTGCATTATCTTTTTAGCTAGACAGGAAAGTTGTACACAGTTTTATCATACAATAATCCTTCCCTCAATACATGTTTGTTACTGAATTTTAGCTTCTGTTAATATTGTAATGAGATTGCTATACCTTAGGGAAGACATTTCAATGGGTTCTTCTAGTCTTCTTCTCTTTTATTGAATCTTGGTATGTTTCTTTATGCATGTAGTACCATTCAAGTTTGCTTTTTTATTTAAAGAATGCACAATACCAGATTCCCCTTCCAAAGAGAAATGTTTGTAATGTGTTTAAAAAAAAAAGGAAAGAAGATTGAACAGATGGTAGTATAAAGCCGAAGGGGAAGGTATAACACTTTGATTCAAATTGTTTGGCAAATATTAAAACAACTACTTAGTTACCAATTTTTAAAAATTATTTATGTCTTCAGATAACAGAAAAATTGCAGGAAGGTAGGATTTCCTATTTTTAATTAAAAAAAATTGCATTTCAAATAGACTTAATTTATCTTAAGTGGTTATAGCAAAACAGTTTATGATCACTAGAAAAGCACTGTATAATTTCTGATCTTCACAGTGGGCAAGTTAACCTATATGCAGTGTGACAGCCTATTAGCAAAATAAACAGGTCTTCATTACTTGAAATCTTTTGCCATTTTCCTCCCACTCTTAACTAAATTAGTTTTGCAGAGCAACAGGGTTTAGATTGTGATTCAATGTGCTAGCTTATCCCCATACTGCTTTGATTGAGCAGCAAAGCATCCATTACCGATGTCCTATCCAAAGTGACGTTTCCATACAGGCTGCCTGCTGTTTCATTCATAACCACAAAGAAGGCTGAAATGACTTTACTTCTTTTTACAACTTGCAAGGAGTTAATGGACTGTGCTGGCCCCCTGCCAAAGCTTTTAAGAAACGTTATTAATGTGTTATGAGTCTGGGAGACCATAGTGTGGGATTTAATTTGATTATTCATTTTAATGAATAAAAATATGTGTATAATTAAAGTCATATTCTCAAGTAGTTGCTTTCTAGTAAACATTGGTCATTGACATACTTCACATACAAGTTAGTTTTGCTTTTTTCTCTCAAAACAGTCTAAATGCATCACATACTTGGGACACTTTTCTACTTTTGTATTTCAGATTTGTCTCTGAGCAATTATAGTGAAAACCTCTCATGAAAGTTGTAAATGAAGATGATAAAGGTTGAAATCCTGTTGTGTAGTATATTACAACAGAGTAGGTTCATTGAAGCAATGCAGATTTGATGAATTATTTGTAAGTTCCATTGATTTGGTGAGCCTACTCTAGTTGCATCTTACTGTGCTAAGCAACATGATTTTAGCCAATCTTCATGTGGGTTGATGAGATATAGGATGCATTTGCAACTGCAGCTTTCTTTCCTCTGAAGCAGAATGAAATGAAGAATGCATTATCCAGTATACCTCATTGCAGCTGGTACACAGGATGTTCTAACTATCATCAGTATACAGTATTTTATTTTGGATTGAGGTACAAAGCGAAAGTAATAATTTTGTGTCAGAAATTATTCTGGCCAGTGGGTGATGTGATATCCAAAAGGTTAAAAATCAATTTGCATGCATGGAACATCGATGCGGAGATGTCTACCAATGTGCAGACTCCTCGCTGAATAATGACTCTAAGGTACAGTATTCTGATTTATGCCACTGGTGATAGAACTGAACCTCTTGAGAAACTGTAGTTCTGTGGTTTCACACCAAAAGGTGCCTTTGCTATTGGAGTTGTTTTGTTGAAGAATTGCCTCTTTGAGTCAAAAAGAGAACTTTCCAGGGATGTTGAAGTGTTCTGTCACTAGTTCTTGAATACTACTACAGTCAAACCTCGCATAAAGAGCACCTCGCTTAAAATGTAACTCGCTTAAAGAGCAGAATTTTCTCTGAATGTTTGCTTCGCTTAACAAATAAAACCAACCAAAAACTCACTTAACAAATAAATCGGGGTTCGCAATCCCCCCCACACACAATTGGTCACTTACAATGGTGTTTTGCTTAAAGAGCAAACTCGCAAGAGCAATCCTGTGGAACACATTATGCTCTTTAAGTGAAGTATAACTGTATTGGTATCAAAACATCATTGCTGAGCAGCCAGAAGAACAGATAAAGAGGTAGTGGAAACTGGTGAGCATCCAAGCAAAACCCACAAAGGGAAAAGACACATCTCAAGATGCTACAAGTTGATGTTTATTTGTTTCAAAACCCAATGTCTTTTGGCCTGGCAATGTTCAGACAGCTGAATGCTCCTATACTTTGTGAAAATTATATGAGTATATCCGTGTGCTGTCTTTTACATACTTCTCCAGCTCCTTGAGATATATCCCTGAATATTGTTGGGCCAAAATATGTAGGGCTTTGTAAAATAAAGCAATGTCATAGCATCTTAATCTACATCTCTTGCAAAAGGGGTAGAATTGGTGGGGGTATGCACTTTAATTCTTAGGAGAGTAAAGGAAATTGAGAAGGACACTTTAAGCAAATTCTGCAATTGCATCTGTTGAATTGTATAGCAAAGATCTATTTTCAATATACAGTACTGTATATCTTTCAGTAGTGGGCACTTAATTCCTTTTGTTTTAAATAGCAGTCAGGACATCACAGAAGAAGTTAGTGGACAAAGTAGCTTATAAGTGAAGCAGAATGAGGTAGAATAAAAAGATTATTTAAAACATTTTGAAAATAAACATAATTCTTTGACATATTTATTAAAAACATTAGGAAAATTGTTAAGAGTCATGTATGAAAATATATAATATTAAATATGGAACATAAACTTGCAAATATAATGGGTAGATATATGACCATGTAGTTGTAAATACAGTAGGTACATATTTTCTTGTTGATGTAAATACCTGTTTTAATAAACATATTATCAACCAGTGATTGTCATTTTATTTTAAATAGAGAAACAGCATTTGAGCATGCTTAGATAACCTCTTATATACACTAGGAAAGGTGGCGATGAACTGATTTTTTCCTATAAAAAATAAAATGCATAATATTTCAACTTACAAAATACAGAATTGTGAACATGGAACTGTAATTTTAAACTTTTCCCACAAAAGCACTTTTTAAAAATTATACTGGGTAATTGTATCTAAATTGCAAGATAATGGCATTCTCTTGATGGCATATAGGTTAAAAAATATAAATTAAATTATAGTGGAATTTAGAGTTGTAGGTAGCATACTGGTGAAGAGTATTTACAAATTTTCAACAATTTTGCGGAAAGAGAGTGGTAAAATTACTCAGCATATCTAGGTGATAAGGTGCCTGTGAAGATAAACATTTGATTGGTTGTATTTTAGGGGTGGGAAGAGGAGGAAAAGGAGTACTTATTAAAGATTAATGACAGAAGACTAGAAGGAATTTAGGAACAACCAAACACTGTATTCTGTGGAACATTTAACTCCAGGTCACTGGTCATTTGATTTACAAGGACACTGAAGCTGTGACTTTGAACCTGATTATTAACTAAACTGAGGGTCAAAGTCCTCTTGCACATGGAATTGTCTTGAATAGACAAACACAGTGTTTCTACTAGATTGTCAAATTGCTATAGTTTGTTTAAAAATTGTGCAAAAAGAAAAAATGAAGCAGACGTATAGTGAACTAGATCATGGGTCCTCCTACACCAGTTCTGTTTCTACATAAAAGATGCTTTCCTGGGGGTTCAGGTTGCCAGCCCTGAAGATGTCCAAAGATACAAGATTGAACAAACATGAAACCTGCTGCCTGCAAAACATGTACTATGTTAGTTTGCTGCACCCTGGTATAAAGAAAGATACTGTATATTAAATCTGAAGTACAGAGGTTTTGTATGTAAATACAGTCCAAATGTTCCTAAAGAGTAGAGCATAGATAATTGCTATTCCAGTGGTTGTGACTGGATTATATGTTCTTTCTTCTAGAGCTAGCTAGGGAAGAGCGGTGCTACCAAAGTGTGGTTTGTGCAGTCTTTGTTATACCAGAGAGCAAACTGATAAACATGAGTTAAGCTGTTGTCATATGGAAATGTTTCCTAATGACATGTATGCAGATGTGATGCTTTATAATCCAGTTATTTGGACTAGAAATCAGGTTATCATCATCTCTGGGATTAATGGGCCAGCTCTTTATTTTCCACACAAAGATTTTTGTTATATCAGTAACTAGCAATATATGACAGGGCTATCTAATCCTAATCATCTGTTCATGTTGATTTACTTGATGGTAAGCTATAGGAGTAATCGCCACAAACTGAATGTTAGGGAAACATATTAGGACTGTCAAGCAATATATATATATATATATATATAATTTAAGGATGTGGTGAATAACTGCAGATTTCTTCATGGTTTTCTGTTCCTTACCCTGCTGAGACTCCTTGTCAAGTCTTTTGCCAGCATCAGTGACATTACCTAGCTACTTCAAAAATGAGACAGTGGCCTTTTCCTGACTTTGGGCTCTCCTTTGTGCAGGAAATGCCCAAAATCTGTGCAGTATTTGTGAAAGTCCTGCATAGCTTCATGTTTCTTCAGCCCTTTACGTGTGACTCCTGCATTGGAAAGCTCTCATTTTACATTGGAATTCTAGTTTTCCTGCTTATCTTAAGATTTCTTCCATTAAAAGGAATATCAACATTCTGATAAATTATTGAATGTTTCTCGGGAGATTTCTTTTACAGGCAGGGTGGGCTCATGGTGTCAAATTTTGGACTGATTTGTCCCTCATCCCACCCCCAACCCCTGTAGTAGGAATTTCTGAAATTCACATCCATAGGTTGAAGCTTGTTTATTGAAGTAATAGAGTGGTGGGAAAGAAATATCATATGCATTTTCTTTACATAGTTTGATTTTTAAAAATACCATTTTGACATTCTGTTTGTTTGTATGCTAAAGGTGTGATGCAGTGGATTGCATAATAGTTTTGGTATAATGTGGAAAGGAATTGGGTCCCAAGAAAAATAACAGCAGGTTTTAAAAATTGAAATGATTAATTATTTAAATTCTTCAATATCTGTGTTTACGAGGTTCATCTGTTTTGGCAGTGATTATGAAGAAAAATTCTGTGCTTAAGGGAGATTAAGAGAATTTGTGTCAAAATACTTCAGATACTGTGAATGGAAAAGCTGTTCATCTTTAGGATCTGTAATGCTGCTCAAGACAAGGGACTCAACAATTCTGTTATGTAAAAATAAAATAATAAAAAAGACAAGACGTCTCCATTTTTAACAAGCTTAAGGTTCTGTTTACGAAATCTTTGACTTTTGTCACTTGGTATAACCTTTTAATATATCTTCACTGTATGATACAATCTAGCACTCCTTTTTTTCCTTAGAAAAAGGATCTAGCTTTGCCAGTACTTGAAAACAGTTGCGCAGCTTTAGATCTTAGCTTTGGCTTTTGCCCTTCATGCAGGACAACACACCAGGTCGACGACATTTCAGGATAACTGTTTGGCAGCCATTTTAGATACAGCCTGCGTTGAGAGCATGTTGGCTGCCAAAAATTGCAAACACTGTGTGCCAAAATACTCTTGGCAGTAGAGATAAACTATGTAGAGATACACAGTCCAGAAATATCTTATAATTACAAAGCGCAGGGGGCAGAATGTTTTTACAATACAGCTGTGCTAATGTAAACATTTAATTTGGCAGCCTTCTCCACCCACTTTTCAATTAACTGGGTTTATGCAGATACTTTAGGTCTGTAATAAACTTTATTGCTACTTCTCTTGAAGTACCATTTATGAAACACAGATTTGAGATGTGTGGGGAGGGAGTTCTATCCGTTTTCCAAAGCAGGTTGTACATGTTATCCTGCTATAACGGGAAAACATATATTCCTGTTTCCAGATGCAATAAGTTTTGGTATTACTAAAAGGCATTGCTTTGAGTAAAGGTATTGGGAATTATCTCCATTTGGTTTCTTCCAAAGAAAATAAGAGGATAATATTAGAAAGAGATGAAATCACTAAGTCCTACAAAGGAGTGCTTGTGTTGTGGATCAATGAGGACAAAAGTTCTCCGCATTGCATAATGGCATTACAGTGTAAAGTTCATAATAACAGTTCTTCCCTGGTTATAATTACAATAATTCTCTCCTAGCTGTGATAATTTATACTATAGAGCAAAGGAACAATCACTTTTATGTTCAGTCATTTTTTATTTAGAACTAATGGAGTAGTTGAGAGGCCTTTTACTTCAGATTTCTAAATTTAGAAGCTTGTGAATTTTTTGGTACCAAAAAATGCTCCAATGAACACTGTCTTCTCATTATTATATGTTTTCTTTTCATCATAGTTTGGAGACTTTAATAATAATCTAGTAAAAAACTTTCTATTTCATGAAAATTAAATTTTTCATCGTACTGTGAGTGAGAGATATCCATTTTGAAAAATATTCTGAACATGCCTCTCTAGATCATGGGGAGTCAAACTTTCAGGCCATGGGCTGGTTACATGGTTGAGTGGGCCAGTCATGTGGTTCCTCCCACTGGAATTGAAAGTAAATTCCACCCATACATGCATAAAATGCTGCCGTAAATGCCTCCGTGGCTGTCATAAATGTGTTCATGACAGCTGTAGGTGCATTTATGGCAGTGTTTTGTGCATACACACACATTTTACTTCTGCTTCATGGAGTGGTGAGGGCAGCGTGGGATGGATGGGATGGCGGTGTGGGCCAGATTTGGCCCATGGCCCATAGTTTGGCCACCCCTGCTCTAGATGAATGAAGAATCATATGCACAAACTGATCATAAAAGGTTGCACTCTATATTCCAGCTGTGCACACATTTATTATAACTCAGTCTGCTGATAAGCTGTTTAGAATCGGTCACTTAGCTTTTTGGCCAAGATCAAACGTATCTGTTCTTATCAGAAGGGATGGTTGGTCTGGATTTAGTTCTTTTCATCCTTGCCTCAGTAAACAGAAGCTTTTAGTAATATTTATAGCTCACTTTCCTTTCATGTGAAGCACTGCCCCTGAGGAGGATCATCCTACCTCTGCTCATTTATACTCAGTTTCAGTATGTTAATTATATTAATTCTTCTTAAAAATAAGTTTGCAGACTCTGCCAATACTTGAGTGTTGACATCATTTTTGGGGAAGCAATAGGGCAATCCAGGAATCTCTAATGCATCCTATGCTGCACTTGTTATTCGGAAGACAATCTCTGAAACTGCACAATAGTCAAGAAAGCTTTATTTCCTCTTGGAGCCTTGCCTAACTGGACAAAGGCAGTATCTACATGTCCCTTTTAATCCTTTTGCAATCCACATTTGCTCCTGTCCTTTCATGGGGACCTCATGAAAAAGAGCCAGCATGTGCAGTCATGGGCAAGCTGCAAAGATCCAGGATGTTTTCCCCATAATGGAATGGTTAACTACTTCTGTGTATTCTCTACTTTTGGACAAACGATTTTGTCATGAATAACAAAGATTTGTCAGGATGACAGATTCTATAAGGGAGATGAACCAAGATAAAAAACACTGTAGTTTACTAGTTTCTTACAAGTTTGGTAGAGGACGTCAGTGTACACAGTGGTAGATCAAACATACAATAATTACTCTCAGGTGACAGTGGTAAAGTACATGAGAAAGAATGATATCTTTTTTTTTTCAATTATACAGGTAAATGAAATAAATCTTTCTGGGAAATATTCAGCAATTTTGAGAAGGGTTTTCTGTAAAAAGAGGCAGAAATTACAAAGGGGCCCGTTTTTTTTTTTTTTTTAAAAACCATGTTTATTTTGTGGGGTTTTAAAAAAATATTTATTTGGTATAATAATGTTAAATCTTATAGACAAGTTTGAGATTTCTTTAAAAGTCATAAGGTAACTAACTGTTCATGTATAAAGCACAATTACAGAAGTTAGGTTTGCTAAATCTATTGTTAGGTGCAAATGTTGTGCAAATGTTACTGGTGAGTAAAAGAATATAGGTTTTCTACACAGTATTGTACCTGCTACATTTGTGTAGTAGCTTACAACTTTTGTTGTTGTTCAGTCCCACAGTCGATTCCAACCCTTTTGTGACTCCATGGACCATTGCCTGCCAGGCACCTCTGTCCTCCACCATCCTCCTCAAACCGCCCAGCTCTGTGCCCATTGCGTCTATGATACCATCTAGCCATCTCATTTTTAGCTTATATAGTTTACAACTATTAATCTGTATATAAAGCATTCAGAGATTCTTAATTTTAGAAGTTCTAATTGGTCAGTGATGTAATTCTTAAACATGCTATTGGTGCACTGTAACTGCCTTACTACATGGCTCTTTGTCTCTTGAATTGCAGAAGTAAAGATAACCAAACGAGACTGCAAGACATAAAAACAGTCTTCTAAAAGAGATACATTATTGTAAATTCATGGATGGGTTTCATTTATGTATTTGAATACAGAAATTTTCATTGTCTATAATAAAATATGATCTGTGCTTTATAATATTATGCCTGTACTTGTTTTGATTTATGGCAAGTTTACAATGATATGTCTGTTCCTTAAGGAGATTAAACGATAGAAAATAAAAAGATGTGGAAAGTTTTATGTAGGTATTTTAGATTTGGTCAGAAAGTGAGTCCCATGAAATATAAATTTTTGTTTTGTTTTTCTGTGAAGTTTTCTTCTGTTTTCTTCTATCATGAAAATTAAATTCTGCTAAAACATAATTGTGTATATTTTGTAAACAAAATGTGAAGAATTACAGAAAAGAATGCATTTGTTTTGCAAGCTCATTTTTCCCTTTACCTTCTTCAGGAAGTACTTATGGATGTCCATGGGCATGCATATGCACCTGTATAAAGTTCTAAGAAATACTTTATAGCTAGGTTGAGATGAAAGATTTATGTTGGGCTCTGAAGAGCTTAATAAACTGGTTCAGCATTGTTTATTAATACCTACAGTCAAAATATGTGACAATTTTATAAGCATGAAAACATAGATCCAAATTTAAAAGGTTATTTTCCTGAGCACCAAAATTGTTTGACGAGAGAATGTAATTATATTATTGTTACTTTTTCTGGTCCTATTGCAATAATTATTAATAATCATTGTTCAGAATTCAGCATATCAACAAGTAAGTGCAGGCTTTTGCTGTTGCCAGGTCATATATTTAGTGTACAAACATAAATGCCTATGCCAGCTTCTGAACTTGTGGCAAGAAACAGCTGATGTTTACATTGATAAGAATTATCCTGGAGGGCGTACCTAATAGGATTCTGGCTAATAGTGCTAATAGTTTTTGGATTCATAAAACTCTTTGGAGTTTTCTTTCAGCAAATCGGTCTGTACCTGTTTTGATCTTGACAGTCTGAGCTGTGTATCATAAGAATGTAGCAATCAAAGCAATTCATTGTTAAGACATTGTGAGCCAGTTTATATATACCTGAAAGCTTAAATACTTCAGAGATTGACTTTTTAGAAATGAACAATATCAATTCATGCAGCCCAATTTCTCTTACTTCTCTTACTTTCTAGGAAAAGTTAAACAATGCTAAAACCCAGTTATCCATGGTTTGTTTACTCTAATCCAGGCTGGGAACCATGGTTTATTATTCTTTAAGCAACCTAGAATCATATACCAGAGCAAGATATAATGCTAAACAGACCATGGAATATTCCTTGCTTATTTAGCCATTTGTTGATAGGAGGAGAAGCAAAAGTGGATGTGATAGAGCAGCATGCACATACAACCAAGTTTATTCCTGATAAGACAGTTTCTGCTTCACTGTTATATGTGAACAAATTTTATAAGTGCCTAGGGGTGGGTACTAGCTGAGTGGAGAAGAATAGATGCCTTTGAGATGTGGTGTTGGAGGAGAGTTTTGAGAGTCCCCTGGACAGCGAGGAAAACAAATAGGTCAGTCTTAGAAGAAATCAACCCTGACTTCTCCCTAGAAGGTCAAATAGTAAAGATGAAGCTGAAGTACTTTGGACATCAAATGAGAAAAGAAGGTTCACTTGAGAAGGTCTTGATGCTGGGAAAGGTGAAGGGCAAAAGAAGATGGGAGCAGCCAAAAATGAGATGGCTAGATGGTATTGTGGATGATACTTTAGATGGTATTGTGGATGATACTGGGCACAGAGCTGGGCGGGCTGAGAAGGATGGTGGAGGACAGATGTGCCTGGCGGCAATGGTCCATAGGGTCGCAAAGGGTCGGAATCGACTGTATGACTGAACAAAAAAAAAAGGGGGGTGGAGATTATTAGAATAGGTTGGTAGAGGTGTACACTTTACATTATCATTTATAATCATGACATGGAAGTTGCAATTCCAACTTGTAATTATAGTTGTGATTGTTGTATGATGCACAATCAGATTTTAGGTACAGTATATGAGATATTATATTAAATGTGAGATTTCAGTTTCTGACATCAAAAAGTGAAGCATTTACTACTGAGATTTGTTATGTTGGGTGACAAAGTGCTAATTACCTGTAAACCGCCCACGGAGTGGACTCAGCACTATGAAGCAGTATATAAGTCTAATTGCTATTACTCTAAGAAAATAGCACTGTTTCCTGTAATTTACTTTCATTTGTCTAGATAGTAGTTTTAAAGATGCTCCTTCTGAAAGTAATGTACATCAATAAAGATGAATTAAGTTCTCAACAGTACTATACTGTATGGTTTAAACAGATTAAAGTTTGGCATAGCATTCAGGTTTATCAGGCGTTAAGAATTTAGGATGTGCAATTCATCAGTCTTTTTCTTGGCAATTATATGGGCTTCCCTCAGTTTCTGGTTTGGCAGTGAGATAGTTGGTTCACCCTGTTAGAGAACAGCTTGCCAAGGAGACATGGCTAGCTCTCGACTTCCTGTCTTCCTCTTTGTCCTGGCCTCGCCTTTGCTAAAATTGCCAAGTCATAAATGCCAAAAGTGTCTTGCAGAAAGGTCAAACTACTTGTTTGCAATCACCTGTGCCAATTTTTGTATTTCTTTTTATCTGCCTCTGTTTAGTATAATTGAAAAAAGCACACAACCATTGCCAGAAGAGTATCTAGGCGTTTTTGGATAGAGTTTATGTGCTGTAGCATCGCCAGGTACGTAGGGTTAGTCAGCATAAGGTGTTTGAAGCATAATTCTATTTAAAACTGTATCACCATTAGAAGTATTTAAAGTATCAGTAGTTTACCCTGTGCTTTCTCTTGATTTCAGTCATTCATGTGTTTCTTGGCCTTTCTGCTCTGCAGTATAATGTAAAAAGTTCACACAAATTGTAAAGTTATGCCAATAAAGTTTTGTTGCTAAGCTCTAGTGATATGAACAACAAAAATAACCTTAGAATTGCAGAGCTAGAAGAGAACCAATGAATCATCAAGCTCAGCTCCTGTCAAGAAGGCACATCTGAGAATCAAACTCCCAACCTCCATAGCCAGATGCCTAAATCACTGAGCTATTTAGCAGTTCAAAGGGAAAGTTTTTGTGTTTACTCATTTGTTTGAAAATTAACTAGTATTCAGTATTGGCAAAGTACAAGGTTTATCTGTGTAAGGTGCTTACTAATGACATTGAGTATTGCATTTAAAAGAAATTTAAATTGACAAATTGGATATATTTTTGTCTTGAGTCAGGTAAACAACTTTTAGTCAGGAGGTATTTATGATCAAATACGTGGGCCTAATATATGTTGAGAATCACCATTGTAACTGGAAATGGTTGGTTAATTTTGATCAGTTATGAATGTATGACTATATACATGCTTATGTTCAAACATAAGGCTTAGTTGCAGCTAGACCAGGGGTTCTCAACCCATGGCCTGCAACACCATTTCATGTGGCCCCCCGCTTCCACCATATCCAGAAGTCCCATGTGTCAGGACATCTGGCCCCCGAAGCTATCTGAGAGAGTGTGACCCGGCCCTTGGCTTGAAAAGGTTGAGAACCCCTGATCTGGACTCTAGCAATGAATGTTGGCTTTATTTTTCTATTTTATTTCTTTTTGCAGAAAGATGACTGGAAGCATTTACTTACTCATTTAAACGAACCAGAGTACTGTATCTTATTGAGAAGAATCCAGTTAAATACTTACATCAGCATGTGCAATGGGTCCTTGATTAAATGCTTAGCAAGGATTAGAGACCATAGTTCAATCAGTTTGTTTCAGTGCACTGCCGCTTAAATTAATCACATAGTTTTGTCATAACATACCCAAAATTGTAGTTAATTTAAAGGCCTGTTTGCCTTGCTATGGCCATAGGTAAAGGCTTTCCTTGCCTGAAAACCAGTCATATCCAACAATAGGAGGTGGTGCTTCTCTCTGCCAGGGCTGTCTGTGTCTGCAGATGTGTCTGTGGTCATGACTACATGCTGTTACCTTTCCTGCCAAAGTGGTACCTATTTATCTACTTGTAATTTTTTGCTTTAAAACTGCTAGGCATATTTGAAGGGAAAAGGGGTAGCACAAAAATATATTCTTAAAGTATGGTGATGACAGTCTTGGACGTAATTGCACCACTACGGCCTCTCCGCGCACATGGGCTCTGCTCATCCCCATGGTTCATGGAGGTATCGAGGGAGCTTAAATGGGCAAAGAGATGCCAAGAGAGCAATTTTTCACCACCTTTATTGCCTCTGCGGATAATCGCCCAGCCACCTTGTTCTGGGTGACTAGGTCTCTCCTTGGTAGAGGGGGGGGGGGGCTGTCAGGGATTGGCTGAGGATATTGCTGTTTATTTGATGGAGAAAATTGCTTGGAATTTCTCGGGGTTTAATCCTGGCGTTGATTGTGTGGGTCTGGAGTTGACCGGACTGCAGTCTAGCCATGTTATCTGGGATCAGTTAGATCCAGTTGTCTCTGAGGAAGTGGATAGGCTCCTTGCAGCTGTTCGCACCACTATATGCCCTCTAGATCCTTTTCCTGCCTGGTTAATTATGGTTAATTGACAGGGTGCATTTTGGTTGTGTGCCTAGGCATGAGCCTAAATTGCACAGCTGGGATGCACTGTAGCAAGTTACACAACCCTTCTTTGAATCTCAGTATAAGGCCATTCAATATTGAATTCTGGTTTAAAAACTGGTCCAGAATAAGGGAAATCTGACTAATGGCAAGATTGTTAGATAAACGTTCCCTTTTCCTGCCTGGCTGGTGAAAGCCTCCAAAGTGGTGAGAGGTGGCTGGATTGGGGCAATAATTAATTCTTCATTTCAGGAGGAGGTGTTCCCTGCACCATTAAAACATGCTTCTGTGTGCCCCCTCCTGAAGAAATCATCACTTGACCCAGCAGTACTAACTAACTATAGACCTGTATCCAACCTTCCCTTCTTAGGGAAGGTACTGGAGAAGGCAGTGGTGCGGCAGTTGCAGGGATTCCTGGATGAAGTGGATTATCTGGACCCTTTCAAGACAGGATTCAGGCCCGGATATGATACAGAGATTGAATTGGTCACGCTGATGGATGACCTCTGGAGGGAGCAGGACAGAGGTCATCCATCCATCCTTGCTCTTCTGGATATCTCAGCGGCCTTTGGTACCATCGACCATGGTATCCTTCTGGAATGGCTCCAAGGATTGGGGATCTAGGGCACTGTGTGGTCCTGGTTTTCCTCATTTCTGAAGGGCCGGACCCAGTTGGTGTGGTTGGAGAGTGAAAGGTCTAGCCCTAGGCCCCTTCAATATGGGTTGCCTCAGGGCTCGGTGCTCTCACCTCTCCTATTTAATATCTACATGAAGCCGTTGGGGGAGATTATCCGTTCCCACGGGGTGAGGTATCATCAGTACACTGATGATACTCAGTTGTACATCTCAGCCCGTGGTGATCCAAGCAATGCTGTCAAAGTCCTATCCAGGTGTCTGGAGGCTGTTGGGGTCTGGATGGGGGACAACGGGCTACAACTGAATCCTGGTAAGACTGAGTGGCTGTGGTCAAAACTTATAGATTTCCATAGGATTTCTCCAGCTGAAGGGATATTTATGATATTTGTAAATGAAATGAATATTCTTCTTTTTTGCTCTTGCTCTGGTACTTCTGGCTGCCTCCAACAGCGTTATTTGGTGTTCTTGTAATATTTATTTGCAGTTATCTCTTCACCTTCCTTTTGGGTCTGCCCCATAGTTTTTGTCCGTCTCATCCTCCAAATATTATTCAATGCATATTATTAGCATGATAGTGAGGTCAAGGCCAAACTGAGGTTCAATGTGATTGCACAAAAATATTAATTTTGAAGAAGAGGAATTAAAGCAAATTAAATGTATATAAGTGTAATTAAGAATAATTTAACAGTCTTGATGTCTCTTGCTGCATCAGGAAAACATCAGGTGATATGGTTGTGGGACCTAGTTTTAAGTGCATTCAAGTTGGGTTAACACCACTGAAGTTCATTGTGCTGTTATTGCTTATGTTTTTACCTGTAGGAACTATTGTTTCACTTCACTTTATGAAAAATTGACAAGAACATTATTGGTGTTTGAATAAATTGCATAATATGCTGTGGGAAATTATGGTTAATTGACAGGGTGCATTTTGGTTGTGTGCCTAGGCATGAACCTAAATTGCACAGCTGGGATGCACTGTAGCAAGTTACACAACCCTTCTTTGAATCTCAGTATAACTCAGCCCATTCAATATTGAATTCTGGTTTAAAAACTGGTCCAGAATAAGGGAAATCTGACTAATGGCGAGATTGTTAGATAGATGTTTCCTATTAGCTTTTAATTGAATAAAAAAATTGAGGGAGAGTCCAAATCTGTGCTGGTGTATTGATTTTCTTGTTTCAGTTCTCTCTATAAAACATTTTCTCATGTATAAACAGCTGTTTCAAACTGCTAGAAGAGCAATATGAGATTAAAACAAGCTATTATGTGGAGTACAGTAACATCAGTTAAAAAAGAATCCTTGAATGGAATGGGGTGTTCCAATTAGAATCCCAACCTTTATGAAAAGAAGGTTAACCCTACTCTCCCCAAGCCCTAGTAAATCCTGACAAAAATGAGTGTCTCCTATACATTTACAATCCTTCATAAAACTAATTTTGGTGTCAGTAAGAACTTTTCTATCATTGCTGAAGATTTTTCTTTATTCTTATCAGAACATTACAGAGTTTAAAATTATGGTTGTGCAGGATAGATAAAGGCTGACCTTACTCGAAAGCAGTCATAGCTAATTCTAGGGTTCAGTGCTCATTTATGTTTATAGTCAAAGAGCCAGGTACTGTCTGCATCTGCAGACATTTCCATGGTCATGTGGCAGGCATGACTAGACACCGGAATGCTGTTTACCTTCCTACTAAAGTGGTACCTATTTATCTACTTGCAATTTCTTGCTTTTGAACTGCTAGGTTGGCATGAGATGGGTCAGAGACAGGAGTTCACTCCGTCGTGCTTTACCATAGTGGGTTTTTTTTCCATTGGGAACTAGATTTGTCCAATTCAAGCATCATATCAGATGATAGTTTGTTAGCTAGTTCACTGGCTAATACAATTGCTATCAAGAATGCTATTCATTGAAGAGCATGTCCTGGAAGGGCAGATAATTTGGTAGTTGGAGCTCTTTGGTTTCTCTCAAAGCTATGGCGTTCACATTTGGTTTTGCATAGAATTCCCACCTTCTTTTTTTTTAAACTGCTCCACTCCTTTTCTGGCCCTGTGTTAGGACTTCATTTTGTTTTTGGAGACCTTTCAGTGACATCACTGTGTAGTCAATGCAGTTGGTTAGATTGAAGTGAAGCTGTGGATGGTGTTACTTGAGGTAACTGCCCGGTATTTAATGGGTTGTTACATTAAACATGACAATGGAGAACTCTCTTCTTCTACTTTCATCTTTTAAAAAATATTTCTCCAACCAATGCAACACTATTCTAGATACAAGACAATATATATACCATATATTTTCATAGCAGTGGAGTCAGGAATATCTGGGAGTGCCCAGAGGCAGTTGACAAAGATGCATGCTAATTCAGTGACGGCGAACCTTTTAGAGACTGAGTGCGCAAAGAGAGGATCAGGATGAAGTCTATGCTGGGGAAGGGTGGAAGTGCTCCCATTGAGTTGCTGGGCAGAGGGACGGGTAAACTCTGTGCTGGCAGAAGGAGAAAACACTCCCATTGGGCTGCTGGACAGAGGGGTGGGGCAAACTCTGTGCTGGGGTGACAGCATGCTGCCAACAGAAAGGCATGCGAGTGCCACGTCTGGCACGTGTGCCATAGGTTCGCCACCACTGTGCTAGTTGAATCCATTGCAATTTTGTTTATTTTAACAAACAAAAATGGAAGGGAAAGTTTGCCTGCAAAAGAAGGCAGGGAAGCATGGGGTGGGGGGTGGGGTGTCAATAAGCAAACCAGGGAGACAAGGCAGAGTGATCTGAAGACATGTCTGGGCTCTTTGGCACAGGAAAATAAACATCTGCAGTGTGAACAGTAAATTGCTCCAGCGATTCTCAGTCATAGATAAAACTGATCACAGGAATGATAAGAAGCTTTTTGGCATGGCCCAGATCCCCGGTCTGGACATACTCAAAAGTGAAAAAATAATCAAATCAGGTCTGTGGATTTATTTTTATTTAAGGTGACTTCCTTTGTGCTCAGGATTCTGTTTCTGGGGGGATACTGCAATGTTTTTAGCAATTGATTTCTGTTCATTCTGGAAGAATGCTGAACCCCCCCCCCCCCCCAGAATGAGGGCTTGGGAGCAGAAATATGAGGTGTGTAATGATTATGAATACAGAAAGAAACTTGTGTTTGATCCAAATGGAGCTTGATCTTTTGGTTGCACATCTGTATATGAGAAATGGATACTTTTCTGTGTGTGCACACAAGCAGCATTTAAAGGTAAAGACTGCCCTTGCTCAAAAGCCAGCTGTATCCAATTCTAGCCTTCGGTGTTCATCTCCATTTATAGCTAAAGAGCCAGTGCTGTCTATGTCTGGAGATGTTTCTGTGGACATGTGGCAGGCATGACTAGACACTGGAGTGCACAGAACACTGTTTACCTTCCCACCAAAGTGGTACCTATTTATCTACTTGCAATTTCTTGCTTTCGAACTGCTAGGTTGGCAGGAGCTGGGACAGAGATGGGAGCGCACTCCATCATGTTTTACCAGGTAGATAAAATAAAGCAGTAACAACAAATAGTACTGTAATACTGCTCAGGAAGCTGAAGGTATATTGCCTTGCTCCTTTCACAAAACGAACAAAGGACGATCCAAATGTTTGTGCCTTTGCTGTTTCTGTTTTTCCTTCCCTGGGTAAAGTATCTAGCCCATAAGCAGGGCTGAGAAGAATAAACAATAAGACATCTGTGGTTCAGATAGATTGATCCATTCCATACATTACCAAGGAAAAAAGAAAATGATACTTATTTAAATCTATTGACGTGTGTCAGTTTTGATTTTGCAATATGTATCTTTAAGAAGGATGCATATTAACTGATTGCTGTAACAAAACAGTTTGGCCACATCTGACATCAGTAGCTTTCAATTGAGGTTGAGCTGACCTTTCTCTTAAATTACTGGGATTTTCAATTCACCTATTCCATGTTCATCAGTTTGTAATGTTATAGAGCAGTGATGGCGAACCTTGGCACTCCAGGTGTTATCGAACTTCAATTCCCAGAAGCCCTGATGAGCAGGTGTGTTGACTTGGGATTCTGGTAATTGAAGTCCAAGAACACCTGGAGTGCCAAGGTTTGCCATCACTGTTATAGAGCCTTTGGACTATCTAGGTGTACAACCCAAGGCCTTGGACATGAAGCCTACATATAATGCACAATAATGTTTGCTTTAAAACCACAGACTTGTTTTGGTTCTACATCCAGATTTAGTCATACTAGACAGGATCAATTTCATGAATGTTAAGACTGCATAGGAATTCCAAGTAAACATCTATAAAATTGGATTATAATTTCCATACTTTTCTAGATGAGAGACAATTACTCTTAAGAAACTTCTGCCCACCGTAGTGTCTGTGATTACTTTCTGGTTTCTGAATCTAATAGAAACCAAAAGTAATTAGTACAAAACCAAGGACTAAAAAAAGTGTTAGTTTTAACTGGAGCAGACTCACTTTGATCAGCTGTATTTGCATAGTGTTAGCTAATAAGTAAGTTCATTTCAGTTTATCTCTATAAGTTGGTCATCTTTAGTTGAGCACTGGATTTAGACATAGTGTTTAGGCATCAGTTTTTAATACAGTCTTGGAAAGTCATTATTACACCAAAAAGCAGGTTTAATATGTTTGACCAGTTTGTTGTTGTTCAGTCGCACAGTCAATTCCGACCCTTTGCGACCCCATGGATCACTGTCCGCTAGGCACTTCTGTTCTCCACCATCCTCCTCAACTCGCTCAGCTCTGTGCCTATTGTGTCGACAATACCATCTAGCCATCTCATTTTTGGCCGCCCCCTTCTTCTTTTGCCCTCCACCCTTCCCAGCATCAAGGCTTTCTCAAGCAAATCCTCTCTTCTCATTTGATGTCCAAAGTACTTTAGTGTCATCTTCACTATTTGACCTTCTAAGGAGCAGGGAGGTTTGATTTCTTCTAAGATTGACCTATTTATTCTCCTCGCTGTCCAGGGCACTCTCAAAACTCTCCTCCAACACCACATCTCAAAGGCATCTATTCTTCTGCACTCAGCTTTCCTTATGGTCCAGCTCTCACAACCATACATTGCCACCGGGAATACCATTGCTTTGACTAGACAAATTTTTGTTTGCAATGTGATGTCTCTACTTTTCACTATGTCTCCCAGGTTTCTCACTGTTTGCCTCCCAAGAATCAGTCGCCTTTTTATTTCATGGCTGCAATCACCATCTGCAGTGAGCTTTGATCCTAAGAAAGTAAAATCTATCACTACTTCTACTTCTTCCCCATCTATTTTCCAGGGATTGATAGGACCTGTTCCCATTATCTTGGTTTTCTTTATATTGAGTCTCAAGCCAGATTGAGATGGTTTCAATTCAATTTTGAGCACTTTTTAAAATGTAGAATTTAACATTTTAGTACTTTAAATTGGAAGGGAGCTATGTCAGCTGATTTAAAAGGAGTTTTGAAAACTACCTGTAAGTAGCAGAAGATTACAGGAGATACATTCCCCTTTATATGTTTACTGAGTTTTCAGAAACTAGAGGTTGGAAATATTTAACACACCTCACATTTGTAGGGAACTAATGGATAGTCTGTTGTTAGATATCATGCCTTTTGCAAAAAGGAATCATTTGCAAAACATTTAATAGATGCAGATATTCTGATTCATACATCTGGCACTGCGCTGTGTGAGCAGAAGTTTCTAATTGCCATGACTATTCATGCATTTGTGTACACCACTTTGTTTCTGTTCCTAACCATACTTTGTTATTGTAAATAGAAAATTCAATTATACAATTCTAATAACAGTTGCTTTCTAATGCCCATAAATATGGATGTTGTGTATTTCACAGTTTTTTTTACACAATTCTGTGTTTTATATTTCACAAGATGCCAAACTCAACATTTCTTTAAGGAACAACATGTTTAGAAATATGTGTTCTTATTTTGAGTCTGTTATTCTTACTATTGTACTACTGTCTCATTTGCTAGTAATCCTACCTGTGAGAGTTAACAGATTTGCAGAAGTTGTGTCTTTGCATATTTGCAAAGATCATAAATCAGTTGTAAATCAACATTTTTGCAACCAGCATTTTCAAGGAAAAGTAGACAAATAACATTTGAAAGCATTTTACTTTGCACATGTAAAAAGAGACGTAACTCATAAATCACATAGTTTCAAATGCACCTTTTTTGACTTATGTGAAAGGAATTGACTCCGTTCCACCCAAATACACAGTTGTGTTTCTGATCCCAGCAATTAAAGGATGGAAAATGTATATTGTTGGGGAATTCCAAACCTATGCACAGCATTTGCATGTAAATCATTGCGGAAAACCCAGTTAAGTAGCTTCAAAAAGAGCAGAAAGGCACATCTTTGAGAAAGAAGATACCGTGTTTCCCCGAAAATAAGACATACCCATAACATAAGCCTTCGCAGGATTTCTCAGCAGTTGTGCAATAAAAGCCATACCCTGAAATAAGACATAGTGATAGGCATGGCTATGTAGCTTCCTGGTACGGAGCAGTAAAGAAGATGGGCAGCCAGTGGCATAATAAAAAATAAGACATCCCCTGCAAATAAGCCATAGTGTGTCTTCTTGAGGAAAAATAAATATAAGACAGTGTCTTATTTTTTGGAAAACATGGTAGTTTTACAAGTCTTTTTGTGTTACATACATTTGTACAGGAATTTGGGTTTGAACAAGTCTTTTGTTTTGGTTTCCACATTTTATTCCCGGAAACATTGTACTTAGAACAAACAAATGGTAAACTTTTAGTAGAATTATATTAAGTCTCTAGACCAGAGTTTTCCAACCTTGGGCCCCCAGGTATTCTTGGACTTCAGTTACCAGAAGCCCAAGTCAGCACACCTGCTAATCTAAGCTACTGGGAATGCAAGTCCAAGAACATCTGGGGTCCAAGGTTGGGAAGCCCTGCTCTAGACAGACATATGATCAGTGGTGGACATCAGCAGGTTCGCACCAGTTTGCCAGAACCGGTAGCAGAAATTCTTACAACATTAAAAAATAATGTTCCCTTGTACCCTCTTTTTGTTCTTTCTATTTCCATATATAGTCAGATCCAGAAATATTGGAATAAAATTAACTTTTTTGTTGTCTTCCATGGCCATCCAGGCCTTTTGATGTCACTTAGCTTACCAGTCACTTCCCTACTTTTTCAGAATGATCCAAACTATTGTACAGGTCTCTCCCAGTGTTCTAGCTATCATGCTGTGTCCCCACTTTACTCCCTTCTTCAGTGTTTCCTTTCATCCATCATACATTAAAACGACAATGGAAATTAAATGAAACATAAACAATAAATTTAAATTTAAAAAAATCCTAGTAACTTTTCATAAAAATGAATTTAAAATATTAAATACATTCATTGTGTGCTGGAATTATTTACATAGTCAGAAGACACATCCAGCTGTCAACCATTAATAAGACTGGGCTCTTAATATACTGTAAAATGTACGTACAGTAATACCTCGGATAACGCTAAGACTTGGTTCCACAAGTCTTGGTGTTATCCGATTTTTAGTGTTATCCGATGCATGTTAAAATCCTATGGGATGTATTGGATAACGTTAAAGCTCCATAGAGATACATTGTAACCGCACAGGCTTTAGTGGTTGTTATCCGATACATCCCATAGGACCTTAACGTTATTCGATCCAATTCTCCTCCCCAGATTACTTAACGTTATGCGATTTTAGCGTTATCCGAGGTAAACGTTATCTGAGGTATTACTGCATACTAAAATGTGTCTTTGAATGCTTTCCATAAGTGAGGGAGGCTGGTTTAAGACTTAAAGCAAGTTATTAGGAGGCATTTTTTAGGTTTTCTAGAAGTGGTTGAGTCTTGAGGTGCTTTAAAATAATGTAGGCTCCGGTAATATGTTTACTTTGGGGTTAGAAGCAGACTGGTGCATAACATTTTCTAACTGGTAATTCTACTTTTAAAAAATGCCACCTTTCCCTTTTTAGTGGGGAGCCAAGGCAGTACACCATAAATGATAAAATCAACAATTAGTTCAAACAAATAGATTAAGATTCATATTTGTAATATGTTCATAATCACTTAAATTTTAATTTCTACATTCTAATTGACTTCTCCATCTCACTGGCTTCCTGGCTGCCCAGAAGCCTCTTTAAAGAAGGAAAGGGTAGAAGGAGTCAGCTGAATCTCCCAAGGGAGCAACCATAGAATAAGCCCTCTCTTGTGAAAATGGTGCGAGTGAAAGAAGTTTCTCCTCTGAGATCTTAATGCATGAGGATGCACATATAGGGAGATACGGTCTATCACATAGCTTAGAAGACTAAGGCTCAGTCTAAACTAAAGGATTTTAAAGGGCATTGCCAGTTACAGTCTGACAAAGGCTGAACTGGAAAACTTCTCAGGCTTTCCCCCTCCTCTTACTACATAAGAGGTTTAATTTCAGACTGCTGTTTCTCCCCCCAGGGTTCTTAAGTCTGGAATGTTTTGTTTCTTCCACCTGTGGGGTGTGTCTTTAAGGATCTCCGCTGTGCGTTACACCCATTGCATTGAGAAACATTGCTCTAAGCTATCTACCTATCATAAGAAGAATATATCTTCTATCATACTGTTTCCTCAGCTGTTCCTTATGTGTTTAATTTCTATGTTACAGTATTTCTAAACCTCACATTCTTTCTGTACCCGATTTCAGGATGTCCAGCTCCTGATGCTCAGAAACCAATCTTGCCACTTCTCTTGTGAAAGTAATGGAACAGACTTTAGTTCCAAATTGTAAATATGTGGTCTCTGTTTATTTTAGGCACTAATGCTTTTATATCACATCTTGGTCACATTTTCATGCTTTTCTCCACTATAATGGTAGAACCTTTAAACCTGAAACACATTGTGCCATGGGGTTGATCGCTTTATGGGTTTGATAAAAACAGATCTTAGCCATTAAAGAGTAGATATAAAATTTGAGTACACAGATTGACGTATTGTGCAAACACACACAGAAATAGATTTCTGGTGATTTATAAACATTGGAGGATATTGTTTCAGTAGTGGGTTTCTTTATTAGCTCACATAATTAATTCCAGTTGGTACTGAAGACTATGCTATTTTGAGATACTATTTAGGTACAATTAATATTGCTGTGGGATCCTAGGGCTAAAAAACCTTAAGTTTCTCTTAGCAAAAGGTTTTCAGGAACATAGTCCAGTGTGCTGATGTGGATGTCAATTGTCTGGAGGTAAACATGCATTTCATTTGTAAGTCTGATTACTGAAGCATAATGTTCTCAGGAAATCCCATCACTGGAAGGAAAACATGTTGGTGATTCCTTAAAAGTTTAAATTGTCCCTCTTTAAGTTGCCTATTCCAACATATTCTTTCTAGACTTGATAATTGTGGGCAGAATCCTGTGGCTCCCTTGCATAATTCTGAGCAATTTTTGGGTTACTGTGTAAACCAGAGATCACCTCACTGAAATTAAATGGGCCTGGGCTTACACAAGGTACTGGATACTTCTTTGCACAAATTTGCACAAATACTTTTTTACACAATACATAATTAGCTTATACTGTAAATCTAAAATTTTAAGCTATTGTGGTGGTTGTTCGCTAAAATAGCATTAAAAAGGATTAGATTAATTAATGGAAGATACCTTTGTCACAGCTTTTAGTCCTGATGACTAAATGAAATCTCCATTGTCAAGAAATGAAATCTCCATTGTCAGGGGAAATACTATGTGCAGCTCTGAATGCCAGATGGATGCTCAAATAGCAAGGTGTTATTCTGCTACTTTAACATCCTCCTCTTGAGTATCCTAAAGTCATACAGCTCATACAGATCAGAATAGCCTAGTGGGAAAAGCTCTTCTTTGTCCATATGTTGATACTGTATATCTTAGCTGGCTAGATAGTCCAGTGAGATAGGTATCTGGCTGCAGAATCAGAGGCTGGAAATTCAATTCCCCACTGTGCCTCCCAGGACAAGAGCCAGACTGCATAACCTTGGCCAAGCTGCACATACCCAGAAGAAGGGAATAGTGAATTACTTCTGAATACTGGAAATGGTTACCATAAGTCAGAATATACTTGAAGGATACAATTATGTATTATGAATTTATCTTGGAGTTTAAAGTAGCTTTTCATCATGGAAATGGAAGGATAAAGTTGTGAAAAATTAATAACTTCCTAAGAATAAAAGCTTTGTGAAAATATTAACTGTGTTAGAACCTGAATATAACTTCAGAAAAACAAAAGAAAAAAATCATGTTGAAATATAGTACAGTACTTAATAATGTATACTATAGCAGACATTAGTTTATCAGCTATTCTCCCTGATCCAGTTTGAAAGAATTATGTGGTTGGCTGGTGTGAATTTGGATCAGGATGCACAACTGCTTCTGAATTTCAGTGGTCAGATGGGCTCTGTTGGAATGCATCTTGAGAAGGCTCCCTAGTTATATGCAACTGGTTGTACAGAACTAGAGTTGTGTGTACTATGTTAAGAAGGATGTATAATTAATTTAATTGTGTGTTGCCATGTTGATTCCAATTTAGGCAAACCAACCATTATAAAGTACTGTATATACTCGAGTATAAGCCTAGTTTTTTAGTCCCAAACATGAGCCTCCAAAAGGAGAAATGCCTTATACTTGGGTCAATGACCATGAGGGTCCCAAGACTGTGTCAGATGGAGATGCGCCAAAAAATTAATTAATTGTACCATATTTTCATGTACAGTAAAACCTCACATAAAGAGCATTTACAATGGTGTTTCGCTTAAAGAGCAAACTCGCTTAAAGAGCAATCCTGTGGAACGCATTATGTTCTTTAAGCGAGGTACAACTGTATACGGTATTCAGATATGGTTTACTAGTCTTTTCTTCTGGTGGTGTTCTGAATCAGTGCAGCTTGGCCATAGCTGCATAAGTAGCACATAACCCCATCAGCCATACAAGTTTTGGATTATTTCAGCTGACCCCTGTTCCAGGAGATGCAGTGGAGCAGTAAACTCCTGGCTTGGCATTTCAATCTACTGAGCTATATTACCCAACAAACTTATAAAACAAATGTAATAGTTTTATATTAAGGTGAACTAGTATGATTAGGTATCTGAAATTGAAAGTTTTTATCCTTCACAAATAGTGTGAAAGCTTCCTTGCCTCTCCAGAGTTTTCTGTTCCACACAGAGTCTTCGGAGTGGGGTGGCTATACAAATTGAAAAATAAATAAATACATAAAATTAATAATTAACAAATACCATAGCTCTACAGCTGTACCTCGCTTAAAGAGCATAATACATTCCACAGGATTGCTCTTTAAGCGAGTTTGCTCTTTAAGCGAACCACCATTGTAAATGGCCAATTGTGTGTGTGTGGGGGGAGGATTGTGAACCCCAATTTATTTGTTAAGCGAGTTTTTGGTTGGTTCTATTTGTTAAGCGAAGCAAACATTCAGAGAAAATTCTGCTCTTTAAGCGAGTTACTCTTTAAGCGAGGTGCTCTTTATGCGAGGTTTGACTGTAATAGTGTTTACCACAATTTTCTGTAATAAAAAAATACTGGATAATATGATTTCTGAAAAATAGAGAGGAAAAAAATGCAGAATCTTAGTTAATTTTGAGGAGAGGAGTTGGAACAGTTATTTCCTAATGCAAGAGTGGGTCAAGCTCCCTCAGACAGCTTCAGGGGCCAGATGGTCATTTTGCCCTTCCTCCACCACATGGCACTTCCTGGTGTGGCAGAGGCCATGAGGATCATATGAAATGGCACTGCAGGCCACATTTGGCCCATGGGCTGCAGATTGAGAATCCCTATCCTGATGTGTAAAGTGGTAGTCATTCATCCACATTCCAAACATTTATTTATTTAATCATTTGATTCATTTTTGTAATGCCCTTCTGTGTATTGTACCTATTCCAGGTGGTTAATAAAACACGCACATACAGTTGAACATACTGGGCTACAATTCCTACCACTCCATCACAGTTATGCTGGTGGAGAATGAGTGTATGTCACTGGGTTGCAGTAGTCTGGTATAAACTGTGAACTTGTGTGTGCTTTTTTGCACTACCCAGAACCAACATTTGGTTCTTTGTAGAATACTCATAGCTGTTAGAAATTCTTTAGTAAATCTTACTATAATGAGCACTTGTAGCTTGAGTCACATTCCTTCACAGTAAGGTAAATGTAAGTGTTGGGAGCAGGAGGAGTACACAGGACATCTTGCTTTACCATAAATTTCATCATCAAATTTTGCATCACCATCCTTAGCACTGCATGAAGAAAGTTAGATAATGCTTTAGTTCATAACAGTATGTAATGAGAGACTGATATTGAAGTATTTGTACAAAGAAATAAGAAAACTTTTCGACAAGTAGATGAGGATACATAAATACTTTTGTTTTAATCCCCCACATCCCTAATGGGCTACCAAGGTAGAAGGCTAATTAACTGCCTCTTCATAGAAGTAAATATAACCACATTCCAAAGCATTGGAACCTTTAGACCCGTGGTTCCCAACATGGATCCCAGTCACCACAGGGGGACTTGAATTCCCAGAAGTCTAAGTCAGTACATTGGCTGATCACTGCTTTGGGGAATTGGCTTTAAAGGCTAACAGATTTATTTCAGTAAGAGATTTTGTCGATCAAAATCAAGCGCAAAATCTTTCTTCTGACATTGAAGAAATGGATTTTGATCCACAAAAAGCTAACTGAGAAATAAACCTATTGATCTGCAACGCTGTGCAATACTTTATTCTCTTTCATTCTTTCCCCTTCCCTCCTTTTTCTTATTTAATTATGCCAACATTTTGAAACAGACTAACATGGTTACTTTTTCAGAAGAAGGGCCCCCCTCACCCCATTTGTTAACTTGACATGAAGTGCTGGATGGTTACTAGATGAACTATAAGGGAAGATGTTCTGTTAAGATTATTAGTGTTTCAGTTTCTAATTCTTACATCCAAGTCAGAGAAGTAAGTAGCTAGACAAGCCACTGCTACAGTTCCTCTGGAAATAAAAGACTGATGATAACCTGGTGTGCAAATAGAAATATAGTGCACAGTAGACCTTGATGAGAAGTTCCAAAGGGGTACATTAAAAAGCAGTATAGTAAAACTTTGCATACAGAGCGCCTTGCTTAGAGACTAACTCGCTTAAAGAGCAGAATTTTCTCTGGTCGCCTCGCTTAACAACTAAAACCAACCAAAAACTCGCTTAACAACTAAATTGGGGTTCACAATCCCCCCTCCACCTGAAGTCACAATTGGTCACTTACAATGGTGTTTTGCTTAAAGAGCAAACTCGCTTAAAGAGCAATCCCGTGGAACGCATTATGCTTTTAAAGCCAGGTACCACTGTACTTTATTCAGCTTTAAGGCATGGGTGGGAGCCTTGTATTGACAAGCCCTTCTACTTACCAAGACAATGGGAGCCTGCACAGAGTACCAAAGGATGGTCTTTGTTACCATGGAGCATCATGATCATTTGCATCATTTTGCCAGATTATAAAGCTATGTGGTAGAATATGAAGTAATTAATACCATCTATGTTGTGGCTCTCTGGGATTTTGAGCACAGACATTTTCTTGGCATTTCATTGGAAGAAAGCACATACTGAGGTTGGAAGTTATTTTAGAAACTGGCAGTGCTATTCTTTGTTTGTAGAACAGTATTGAGGGGAATGAAGGGAACAGGGCAGCTGTCCTAATTTTTAGGTTACCAATTGGTGGTGAATTATCTCATTTGCTCAGGCATTTGTGAATCCAATTGTCACGCGAGGTATAAATAGTTATGGTTTCTGTACTGAGACAACAAGATGGACCAAACAACTGCAAAACTGTACAGGAAAACATTTAAAAAGACAAAAAACAAACAAAGAAGAAGAAGGCAGCACTTTTTATTCCCATTATATTCCAAGATATATTCGTCATTAATAAAGATTAGTCTTTTAATTAAATAAAGCATTTGTAAGTATTTGTTCATCTGCTAAGATTTCAAATATTTAGTAAAATTGACAGGGGCATTTTTCATAGGATGTAGTTTCCACTGTCTCGTTGTCTATGTTGACTCTGGAGATTTTATTAGGACTTCCAAGAAGTTCCACATTCCACATTTGAGAACTGCAGATTTGTTTGGTGCTTTTGTTTCAATGAATTTGAGCTGCAAATAGGGTGGAGTGACTGGACCTTTGACCCAGAATACTGAACTGTAGATGATGCAAAAAATTACTGCTGGATGGACATAGATCTGGCTAGTGTTATTGGTTCCTGGAAGCCATGGCCCTACCTAACCCAAGTGCATGTTCTACTTCCAGGTGTTCACCATCCGGAAGGAAATAGAAAACAAGCATGCTTATCCTGGAGTCAGTATGGCTATATCATATTCAGACCCTTTTCTATTAATCTGTGTTCTTCCTGTATATGCCAGTCTCCTTGAGCCAAGCATGACTAGCAGCACAGTGAGACCCTGGGGTCATATTTGTAGTTACAGCTCTGGACTGCATATGTGGAGATGGAAGGATTCACCTCAATAATGTATACAGAATTCCATGGAAGCCAATTAAATTGAGACCTCAGACAAAAAAAATGTGTCTCATTAAAAAGCTAGGGAAAATAGTTTGAATTCCAGCATTATAACATAGTTGTTTATCAGAGGCATAGGAGAAATTTGAATTAATTTAAAGAATTAAAGATTGAAAGGACCAATACATAGATGGAGGACAGAACTGAACTCTTTGTATAGCAGGCTATTTTAATAAGATTTTGTAACATCACTGATTTCATTAATGTATATGAAAGCCAGATTTATGTACAGTCCTCTGCTTCCTAAAAAGGATAATTAGTTACTTTATGTGAGATTACAAATAAAAAACAGACTGTAATGCTTATTTAATTGCCATTTCTATTTACCAAAATAAAAATATTCTTCAGAAAGTTAACAGTTTTGACAGTGCCTGGCATAATAGAGGAATAAGGAAGGTAAGTTACTGTTTATGTTAGTAAAAATGGAGAACAGCCTTTTTTGGAATATACACTGGTTAAGAGTAAAGGTGGCAGTCCTATACCAGATCAAATGAGTTTTTGGAAATAATAATATATTTTATGACATGCGGCTTTTTCCAGGGCATTGTAGATAGCACTTGGGTGAAAATGTTTATTTTGAAATAATGTGAGAAATTAAGATGTAAGAATTGAGTAAATGAATAATATAGTTTTATACATGATTGAAGAGAATGTTTAGAAATAATAGGTTTTAAGATAGATAATAGCAGTTAAGAATTAGACTAATCATAACTGAGATATTGTTTTGTATTATGTTATTTTTTTAATGGAGAACAGTTGATGCCTCCATCCATTTTGCCTTTAAACTGCAAAGGTTTAATCCCTTGTCTACATGTAGAATGGAGTAAGCCATCCCCAACATAACTGGATTCTGTGGACATATCTGATAGTTTTCTGCTTCTCTGATAAGGATTTGAGTCACAAACCTTATAAATCTTCACTATCCTACTTGGGACTCAGTGAAAACACCATCAAATCACTGAACATATCTCACAGCTCAGAAAGTCTCGATCATGTGACCCCCCCCCCCTTGTGCTCTTGCTGGCTACACCCTCAATACATATTTTTCACTACTCTAATATACAAGTTTTGTTTTTAAAATCTATTTACTTTTAAAACCTTTTTGTTTAGTTTCACAATTGTATCAGAAAACAAATGATTGTTTTAGTTACCAGTAACCTCAATCAGGAGGACTGCAGTGGCTCAAGTAGTTAAGATGCTGAACTCACTGACTGGAACCAAAGAGTTCAATTCCTGAGTGAGCTCCCGTCTCTGTCCCAGCTCCAGTCACCCTAGCAGTTAGAAAGCAAGAAATTGCAAGTAGATAAATAGAGACCACTTTGGTGCTAAGGTAAACAGCGTTTTGTGCACTACAGTGTTGAGGCATGCCTTTCACATGACCACGGAAACATCTACAGACACAGACAGCACTGGCTTTTTGGCTATAAACAGAAATGAGCACTGAACCCTAGAGTTGGATACGACTGGCTTTCGAGCAAGGGCAACCTTTACCTTTAACTTCAGAGTTAGAAATTAGGAATGAATGGGCCTGTTCTCATTTTCATATTTTGCCATTAATAGAAAAATATCTGGTCACAGTGTTCCCCAAACCTTGGATTTTGGACTTCAATTCCCAGAAGCCCAAGTCATTTCCTCAAACCACTGATCAGCCAATGTACTGACTTAGGCTTCTGGGAATTGAAGTACAAAACCCAAAGGTTGGGGAACACTGGGTCACAAGACTCGCCATGCTGTTTCTCAAAATATTAACTGAGATGTTGTTGTTTACATAGAGTGCAATGAAGGTGACAAACGAGGGAAATGAGGGATCTGTCTTCCTCCCATTTGCTGAAATTTTGTTATTTTGGAGTCTTCCTTTAAAAGGAAAAAAATTATATATGAATATAATCACTTCTTTTGTGCTGTTTTTCATACATCTTAACCCCAAAGTACTGTATTTAGTTAGTTCCATTTATTTGTCCTCTTCTCTTCCCTTTAAGTTTTGAAAGGCAGTACAGTATCATAAATGTTGTATTCTCTTCCCCTTAAAGAAGATTATGTCATTTATGTTGCTCATGATATTGGTGTGCCGATTCTAACATCTCTAGCTTCTTCTCATTCTAAGCCAATTTATACCCAGTTTTGGAAATTAGTTTTAATTCAGAGAGACCAGAATGTTGTTTGTCTTATATAACCAAATAAGTGCAGTCTATCCTTGCTCATTCATGTGTGGCTTTTCCTAAAGAGTATTTCTCAAAAGTTTTTATCAAAAATATAATGAATATCCAAGAACTTAATTAAAATAGATTCTTCAGAATATTAAAAAAACCCACATTTTTGGGCCAACAAAATAGTCCAATCTCTGGAATATTTTGATTTCTGATGTGTATTTTATAAAAGATACATCAGATGTATGCAGTATTGTCACAGAACATATCAGCAAAATGTTGTTGGTGGAAAGGTATTAGAAGAAGCATTTCAAAATGGACAATATACAGAAGATTTTAGTTCATGGAAGAGAGCAAAGAGTACAAAATTGGTAATGCATTTCTTTACTTTCTTTCTAGATTCTGGACAATCAGGAAGTCCGAGCCACAATGATCCTGCCAAGAACCCACCAGGTAAAAATGCACAATAAACCACTTTAAACTGCATATTCAGCAGCCAGGAAAATCTGTAGTTAGGAGAATAAACTGGTAGATTACTTTTTGCAAAATGACAAATGCTTCCATTGTTGTTTGATAGATTTGAGTAACTGCAAGAAAATCTTAAAACTCAGTGGAAATGGGATAGGATATGAAAATGGATTCCAAATTGTTAAAAATGTCTTACATTTTACAAATTTGGCTTTCCTTGAAGAATAAAACATTATTATTTTCAAGTTTATTTCAAGGACCATGTGGTTCTCTTTTCTGTGCACAGTTTGTATTTATTTATTTATTTGTTCATATTTCTCCACCGCCCTTCTCACCGAAGTGACTCAGGGCAGTTTACAAGTAATAAAAGACATCACAATAAAACACAAACCCTGCCTAAAAACCTCAAATACAAAACTGTTAAAATTAAAATTTAAAATTAAAATCTAAAAAGATTAAAAGCACATCTAATGCTACATCTTACTAATCTTACTAATTAAAAAGTAGAGGGAGAGAGGGGCTCAGAAAATTGTAAATGTAATTGTAAATTGTAAAATGTACATACAGTTTTTAAAAGGACTTTGGTAGTGAAATTAGAGTCTCTCTACTTGTATTATGCATGTGCTCATGCAGGGAACAAACAAATAAAATTTACAAAAGGTAATAACCATGAACATTGACTTCCTTAAAACAGATCCAGTAACTCATTTCACTTTCTAACAATATATTTCACAATGTATTCTTAAGGCAAAATAACTGAATCTTAAATATAATTACTCCAGGTTGATTACTATCAGGAACATATGAAGTACTGTGGTACCTCAGATATTGTAATTAATGAATTTCCCAGGACATTTCTTAAAGCAAAAATTATTTTATCCAAAATGCGGTTTCCCATAGGAATTCCTTTAAAAACAATAAATCCACTCCAGAGGTAAAAAAAGCCAATTTTTCCAGATCCTGGGGGGGTGGGGGGGATATCAGATGTTTTTTATTTTTATTTTTTTGCATACTGAAAATGTTTCCAGGGGTTCCCAATGGCAGCAGTTGAGTGGACTTAAAAGTGGAGTTTGAATACATTCTGTTTCTGTTGAACTTCAATTCCCAGAAGCCAATGTACTCTACTGCTGCCATTGGGGACCCCTGGAAACGTTTTCAGTATGCTAATAATAATAATAATAATAATAATAATAATAATAATAATAATAATAATAATAATAATAATAATAATAATAATAATAATAATCTGTTATCAGAGGGGGACTATTTTCTATGGATTTCTTTTCATTATGCAATTTTTTCATTACCCAAGGTGTTTGTTAACTATGGTTTTATTGTAAATATATTAAACTTTTCTATGCTGAAATAGAATGTTGCTCTGTCTTGCTTCCTCTCACTGGTAATGGTTATCCAAGATATCAAGAAAAGGATTATTCAGACCTTTTTACCTAGCATTTGTAGATACTTATGGCTGAATTTTTTCAAATAGTTACTGTGTTAATCTGTGTTTCAAGCACATCAGAAAGTAAATAAAACAAAACAAAAAAAAATCAAAAATGTTGTGGCACTTTAAAGACTAACTTCATTATTTTAATGTTAACTTTCATGGATCAAGTGGACTTGATTGCTTACCAAAAGTGTCTACTAAAAGTGGACTTTAAAGTGCCACAACATTTTTGATTTTTTTGTTTTGTTTACTCTCTAATATGCTAAATACATATGTAATCCAGAAGGCCCTGTTGTATGTGATGGACTTCATGCACAAAACCCTGTTTTTTTGGAGCTGACTTCATCCATAAATAAAGTATTTGTTGCATTTTCCCAGAGATTGGAAGTAACAATAGTGGTTCTTTGCCTGCCTCTTTCTTCCCTGGTAGAAGACTGAATGGGGTTGGGGGGGGGGCATTTTCCTTTCCTTTGATTTAAAAGCGACCTATGGTATGGCAGAATGTGATTAATAAGTCAAAAGTGAAAAGTGTTGTACAAATTGTATGTACTCTTCACATCTTTGATGTTTTATTTATTTATTTATATAATTACATTTATACCCCGTCCTTATCCAAGGACTCAGGGTGGCTTACAATTTAAAACAATTAAAAACACATTATCTACAACAAGAGTTAAAGAAAATTAAAAGTTAAAAAGATTAGAAGTTTAAAAAGTTAAAATACAAGTTAAAAAACAACAGGGAGAGAGGTGGGGTTATTCGAAGGAGCCAGCTGGCTGAACTGACCATCTGGCCCGCACCCCACACATCCTACACCAGCCAGGTCTTCACCCCCTTTCTGAAGGGCAGCAGTTCTGTCTGTAGGTGTAACTCACTTGGCAGGAGGTTCCATTGGGCTGGAGCAGACACAGAGAAGGCACCCCTTCTCATGCTAGAGAGATTAGCCTCTCTAGCTGATGGGTATGACCAGAGAGCCTCTCCAGTCTGCTCTGGTGGGATGGACAGATGTTCTCGGGGTGATGCGGTCTCTTAAGTATCCTGGCCGACTACCATGTAGGGCTTTAAAGGGATAACCAGCACCTTGGATTGCACTTGGAGGCATACTGGGAGCAAGTGCAACTCTCGGAGAAGTGGTGAGGCACGAGCATAATGCCCGCACTTGAAGGAATATTTGGGCTTGTTTAACCTTTTTTTTAATCGAATGCATGTGGTTACAATACTTTTCCTGGGAATTTTTAAAAATAAATGTTTCAGTTGTAGCCATGTGAGACATCATGCTTGTTTAACTGTTGTATTGTCTACCAAAAGAGATACATTAGAGAAGTGAAGCTGCAAGAATCCATAGCATTTTTGTTAATTTTTTAAAATAAAACATAGGTATATTGTTCATAAGATGCTCAACAGAGTCATCAGAAGTTTATGCAAAAGCATAGTTACCTTTCAGATTATAGTGGAACTCTGGGTTAAAAACACCTCAAGTAACAAAAATCTTGCAATATGAAAAAAAATCCCGAGAAAATAATGCTTCGAGATATTTTTTTCAAGATAGGAAAAAGTTTCCCTATTAAATTACATGATATACAGGTGCCTCTAGTGACCACCTCTGTTAATGCATTGTGTTTCTGCAGCTTGATATAGTACATCCTGTTCCTACTGCATCATGGTTTTATCAGTTCATTTTGCAGCAAGTTTCGAGTCTTGAAATTTTTGTAATACGAAGCATCCTGGGGGGGGGGGGGAACGGGACATTAATTTTGTAACTCAATATACTACTGTAGTTCCCTTGAAAACTCATATAAAAGAAGTTGGATCCCCTTGAAGCATCATTCAAGCTTCAGAAAATTATGTCTATTCTTTGAAAAACACCACATGTGGGGAAAGGGGAAAGGATTGAGCTTACTTGGTTTAGCTAGCTCATCCTAATGCAATTTCAATAAGAGGCTTTCATGTTGCTATTTTGACAAAGGGAGATGGTGACTTTTATTTCCAAAGTCTTTTCCGATACCTAAAAGTTTTAAATTCATTTTCAACCATCTAAACTCCCTAACTATTGTACGTCTCCTGAAGCTTTATAGCTCTCTGGAATTGATACACTTCTGTGACCCATACCCTTCCCATACAAGTTAATCACAAAATGTAGGGGTAGGAAAGGAGAAACAAATTATTCTTCCTTCTTCCAAATGCAGAAGATTCTCCTTGCTTAATAAATAACTACATCTACCTGTCTGGAATTTTGCATTTGTTACAATACTACATCTGTCATTTTTAGAACAATGATCCACTTGAGGGAAAAGTTTGTTACTTTTTGAATAGCCTCCAGAAAGAAATATCTCCATGCATAAAAATCTGTGTTCTGTCTGAAATTTGGCAGCTGTAATGGTCCCAGAAAAATAAAATATCCTTGAAACTTTCCATTTTGTAAAAAAGTAATTAAGGTATTGGCAATTCAGTTTTAAAAGACAATACTTTAAAGATGCCTAGTACGAAATCTTACTTCCTGTCTGTCAGTTATTTGGCAAGCATAGTGCTGAACATTTTATCCAATTTTGACAAAAAGAAAAACAACATCAGATCTTCATATTTCTTGTTTTGCAAACACACACACACACCCCTCCAATTTGTTGGGAGTTCACCCAGTCAGAATTCTGAAAGCTGGAGCCAAGAAATTCTAAGTCCACAGATGGACTTTTTTAGCACTCACATGTGGACTTTGTTAAACTACCAGAGCAGCCATTTGTCTGTGAAAGAGCAGGAAACCTAGGAATGGCTACACTGCAGGGGTGCACAAGGGATTTTTGGACTGGCAGATTTTTGAGAGGCACCCTTTATAGAGCCTAATGGACAAAGATGCACTTGAATGGATTCTGTGACTTGCAGTGCAAGAAATATGAAAATTTCATCCCTAGTTAAAACCATTTTTGTATTCATACAGTTGACATCTGGGACTGCAGTAGGCTTAGTGGTTAAAATGCTGTCCTTGATGACCAGAAGGTCAGCTGGTCAACAGTTCAAGACCTGAGTATTGCACGACAGAGTGAGCTCTCATCATCTGTCCCAGCTTCTGCCAACCTAGCAGTTTGAAAGCAATAAATTGCAAGTCGATAAATGAGGACACTTTGGTGGGAAGGTAACAGTGTTCTGTGCACTCCGGTGTCTAGTCCTGCCTGCCACATATCCACGGAAACATCTGCAAACACAGACAGCGCTGGATCTTTGGCTATAAACAGAGATGAGCACTGAACCCCGAAGTCAGACATGGCTGGCTTTCAAACAAGGACAACCTTTACCTTTATAGAAATCAGAAGTCTTCAGATTTCTAATTCTTGACTTGTTTTCTGCCTTGAGTTGAAATAACTCTGAATTGCTCCAAGCAAGGGCTGAGTGTATTCTAAAGCACTAAAATTGGGTTCCCAACAGTATTAAGTAACTGATAACATCTCCTCATTGTTCAAACAATAAAATATGTAGAGCTCAAAAGGTACTACATAAATTTTGATTGTTTCTTGTTTACACTAAATTAATTCTGTACCAATATGTGTAAAATTTTCTCTTCTTATAGCAAGCTATGTCTTTCAATTATATTGGTGCCTCTGGAACCTGTAATAGAGAAGGAAGTACAGTAGTTGCCTTATTAGAAAAGTCAATTGTTAGAGGACAGTGGTCCATGGGGTCGGAATCGACTGTGCGACTGAACAACAATATGAAAACAATAAAGTGGGGTTCCTTTCTGCAAAATGAAGACAGTGACATACCATTGTACAACACCCTCAAGAGTAACCTATTTATCTTAATGGTTTTTGTCTACAAAAGCTTGTGCCATAGTAAAATTAGTCCTTAACATGTTACAGAAGCCTTCTTTGTGCTGTTTTGCTTTAGCATGTTGACATTGTTCTGCTTCAGAAGGCTGTCAGTTTCTTGGTCTTCCTGTCCTCCCCTAGCCTTGAGTAATTATGAAAAAAAATGAGACTGTCCAAGTACTTTAGCAATGATGTCATTTTAAATTGTTCCTTGAATATACTATTTTTTGATCCCATTGTATCAAGGGAGTTATTCTTTTTTTAAAAAGCTGTTGGTTCACCATTAATTGGTACTTGAGTTTCAGTATTTGAGGGATTGGAGTAGAGATGTTCAAGAGTTTCTTAAAAGCACACACTTAGAATCCTCTTCTCATTTTTGATACTGTTTTTTCTGCTCAAAGTGGTCTATTAATGAGAAGCAGAGTTGAGGTTTTGTTTTTTTGCAATAGGTATCCTCAAACTGAATAGGGAAGGTGTGGTTTGGTATTTTATACCCTACTCTTCATTGCAGAGTCTTTCAGATTAATGGAATGTTTGGATACTTACAGTTAATCATTTAAAACTGCATAAAAATGCAAGTAAATATGCAGGAGTAATATCTTGCATTAAAGAGTCAATGTGAATTAAGGCTGTTGTCTTGTTGAATGGAAAGTCCCTTCTCGTGCCTTCTTCAGTTCCTCACTTCTGTAGTTTTTAACGTATTATTTATTTATTTATTTATTTATTTATTTATTTATTTATTTAATGGTATCTAAACTCATTCTTTCATTCCAGATTGCTTATTAGAGACATTAATTTTGGAATACTACAATTCAAAAATATGAAATTGATTACACATTTTGTATGAATGTCTTCTTTAGAAATGCAAGTACCGGTCAAAAGTCGCATAAAGAGCGTTTCGCTTAAAGAGCAGAATTTTCTCTGACCCTTCTCAGTGCCCAAAACTGACAGTGATATCAGTGAGAATGTAGCACACCAGTGCCTAAAGTCACTAGAGAAGCCAATACCAAATAGCCAACACCACCCCATTCTATGTGAGATCACAGCCACTGTTCAGCCACAAGTTGTAACATACTGAAGAAGGTACAACTTGAAAAAGGCTGTTTTCAGCAACATTGGATGGAAGAGTGGCAGATATTAATCCATACCCCACATTGTATGATAAGTTTATTGATGCTGTCCAGAAATGCTCTAGGGAATCTATCCCTTGAGGCTGTAGGACTTCCTACATCCAAGATCTAACACATGTATGGACAGAACCTCTTTAGTTTTGCTGATTTATGTGGAATTTGCAAAAAATATAATAAAAAACACAGAAGAAACCATCAGCATTAGTAGAAAAGAAAATTAAATAGACATAAAGCACCCATTCTCATATAAAGAATGGGGGTGGGGGAGTGAATGGATGAAACTAAAATTCAATGAAAATGCATGAAATTTAACCAGACTCAGTTTCTGAGCTATACTGTACATTGTTTTTAGAAATGATTTGGAGAATATGTGAACACCTTATCTTAAATATTGCACTCATCATGCTACAATCAAACATTCCATAATTAATTTTATTTCTTTTTTCAATTTTTTAAAATAAAAACAAAACAAAACAGAAAAGGCTTTAGGAAAAAAACAGGGTAAATCCATTTTTCTGATTTTTTTCCTGGCTTTTACATCTCTGCCTTTCTCCCAGTTAATAGGATCCAGTGTGGCTTACAAATTGTAAACAAAAAACAGATGGGGCTGAAAATACAATGTCTCAAACCATTTTGTTTACTAAATCATGCTGAAGGCCCACTGATTTGTGTGGATTTGGTGTGTTTATTGATTCAAATGGGCTTCCTCTATTTGTGATTTATTGTACTGAGGTAAATCACAACTAGAGTAGGCCCCTTTAAAAGTATCCATTACTAAGGCATACAGCAGGGGCAAAGAAAAAAGTTTTCTTTATAACTGCCACTGTTATGAAGCAATACGTATAGTGACAGGAGTCCTCAAACCTACACCAGTTGATAAAATATATCCTCTTGTTGTTATCACTCTACCTAAGATAAGGAGAAAAGTAGCAACAGATGCTGAGAGAACGAAGCAAGAGAATGACCCTCAATATTCTCTGAATGTATATGTATTTTAGGTCCACTGGTTCAGGTCCAGAAAGAGCTTTATGGCAAGAATGAACATTCTTGAGGGTATGCAAGAGCATATGTCACTTGGAGGACTCTGAATAGACTGAGGGTCAGAGTCCCTAAACGCAAGGCCAACATAAAGTGAGGGCTGCTGGCAGACCATAAAATGCTGTGTAAATGTGGAGAGATACAGAATCCAGCTTATTTACTGGTCTGCCAATTATTGCCAGAAACATGCACTGATGAGGACTTAGGTTTGGCCAACGACAAAGCCAAGAAACTAGCTTTGTTTTGTCAGTCCAGGGTTTGATGAAAGGAGTAGACTGCCATATAATAGTTCTTTTAATAGTTTCTAGCCCCTGTTCAGCTTCACATGTTTGTATTTTTTGACATCATTCTTCTAATAAACTATCCACTAGTTTTTAGTTTGATATCTGTTTAATTCTTTCAAAATGGTATTAATTTACTGTTTTCTATTTTTAAAAGACACACACACACACACACACACACACACACACACACACACACACACACACACACACACACACACACACACACACACACACACACACACACACACACACACACACTGTCAAGAGTCAAAGATCTATTTTAGCATTGTAAGCTGCCTTTGGTTCTCTTGAGGAAAAAGGCAGATATAAATATGTTAAATAAGCAAACTATTTTGATCGCTGCCAACTCTCTTTTGTTGTTGTTCAGTCGCACAGTCGATTCCGACCCTCTGCGACCCCATGAACCACTGTCCTCCAGGCACTCTCTAGAGATCCAAAAAAGTAGTTTAGCTCCAGTCTATTGAAAGGAATGGTTAAAAGAAACCATATGCACTGTCCTGGCCATTTCCCCATTCCAGAGGTCATCCAGGACTTTGACAAGACTGCCTGCTGTGACAATTTCTCAAGACTCTTCTGGAAACAATTCAAATCCATGTGCTTGGCAGGGCATCTTAATCAAACCCCATTGCCAAAGAAGCTTTTAGGACCAGTGAGTCTGAATCCCATGAGAGATGTATCCATAGCAGTGGAACCATGGAGAGTTTCTTCATGCCTAGCTCACCATCATCACCAGCACAGAAGATCAGGCCAAGATATGCCCTGTTGCATAAGTGGGTCTTGACACCTATTTGGGACAAACTCACAGTCTTCCTGGCAGATTTGGAGTCCTGAGCCACTGCTGAGAAGTTGTTGTCATCATAAATGTTGAAGGGCTCCAGGACAATAAACTGAGGGGCCAAGGATCAGGTCAAGTGGCTCAGAAAGGGAGACACAGGTTGGGTAATACATGGACAGGATCTCTCGTGTCCATTTTCAAGTAAACATACAGAAACTCATAAAACTGGCAAGTAAAGGGGGTGGAAACACAAGGGACAAATGCATCCTTCTCTTTAGGTCTCATGTGTGCCTTTTTGCTCTAGTTTTCTCTTTTCTCTGAAGTTGTAGTCATTGCTACCTGCTCTTCTTCTCATAGAAACATATTATTTTCTCAGTAGACAGCAACCCAAGCTATAGAACCTGTGGCAATAAACAAAAACCAGACACCAAACAACAGACAAAGTTGGACCATTCTCTGCTGACTTGAGGAACTGACAATGTCCTTTCTCCAAAGTGCTTCTCCAAAGAACAATCCTTCTCTGGTATTGCATCCTTTGGCAGCAACCACTGGGGCAAGAAGCTTTTATCTCTTCCTCTAAGACAAAGCCATGGGATGTGGAAAAGAAGAACATGTATTTTAAAATCCTAAATGGAGGATATTGTGGCTTATTCTAGTGTTTGTTTTGGAAAATTTTCTTGTAATATACTTGCACCTGATTAAAAAGAATAAAACAGCACCGTGCTATTTTATTATTTTTAAATCAGATACAAAGAAGTGCTGTTCCATTACCTGGCTCAAATGTAGCACCAATTTTAAGAACAGATTTTATTCTATTTTATTTTAACTCAATTGTATCTCATACACTTAAACCGTTTTTACTGTGCTGGTCATTGACCATAATAACATGATTTGAATTTGTAATATACTTGTGTGATCTTTAACGCCCCCCTCTACCTGCAGCATTATTTGCTTGTTTTACTTTGTAATCTTATTTCTAAGTTGTAACCCATGTCCCTGTCTGAAACTCAAAGCAGATTTCCATTATTTATTTATTTATTTATATCCCACTCTCATCAAGAGACACAGGATGGCTTACAAGCCACTAAAAACACAATTAAAACACAGTAATTACAATAAAATGTTAAAATTTTAAAAAAGTTAAAAAGATTACCAAGAAGAGAGAAGGGGGGTGGGGGGTCAAAAGAGCAAGCCAGCTGAAGTGACTGTCTGGCCCACAGCCCACACATACATTACTTATATGAGTCATAAATTCAAAACCCTTTAGTAAGGTCTGCTGCTACTCACTCAATTTTTCCAACCAATGGAAGATGCTCCAAGCTCTGTCTTCTTAATATTCAGGTCAACAGCCAAACACAGGATTCACTGTGCAGAGAGAAAAGAAAAGGGGGAAAAGTTACTAAAGTTATAAGCAGTATCATTTGATAAAATGTTATAATTAGAAAGATAAATTATGTTTTATTTGTGTAAGATGTAATTGTTTGCTTGATTTTTGTCTGTTACAGTACTTGTTATCTGTTAATTTTAAGTAAATATTTTTTTAAACAGAGAAAAATAACAGAATGTGAAATATATGGACAGGTAACATCTTTCACTCTTAACATGAAACAATCCAAAGACAAGCTGCATATGATAAATAAATTAGAAATAAATTAGAAAAACATTCTAAATAAATTATTGTAAATCTGCAAGTCAACTGAGCGCACGAAGTCCTAGGCAACAAGAGATGGCATGGTGTCTTCTTACAATCTTGAGGTGTTCTCAAATGTTGTGTTTCAGTGGGGCAGCACTGACGTTCTTTTTTAAAAAACATGGAAATATGAACAGTTTAACACCAACTGAGCTGTAGCTCCAGCAACCTTCCTCACCTGGGCAGGTGTGAGGGCTGATAAGATGCAGCTTGGAAGAAGAGCAGCAGCTTCTGAGTGAAGAAGCCCATGGTAGAACCAGCTGCTTACAATGTTAGTGATCATGAAACAACTGCTCCAGCAGTCTGTTTTTTTCATCCTGACACATATCCCAGTTAGTTCTTTACCTCTGCCAAATTGTTTCCCCACTTCTAGCACTTCATATATTTATTTCCTTTTTTTTTCTTTTTTAAATTGAGGAAGCACTACAATGCAAAATCAAATTCACCCCACTTATCACCTCCCTGCTGTAGGAAGAAGCAGCCAGGGCAGGTTGAGGACCTCCGCCCCTCTCCCTGCACCCACACCAACAGCCAGGGAAGAAGCAGCCATGGCAGGTTGAAGACTTCGCCATCCCTCCCCCTGACCCCCATCAACATATTGTAATGTAATATATTGTTTGTAAGCTGCCCTGAGTCGCTATGGCGAGTGGGCAGCAATATAAACTTGAACTAATAAATAAATAAATCTAATAGGTAAAGGAAAATGAGGGATCGGGTTTTTCTTTTGGAAAGCAACTGGAACCAAGATGGAAGTAAGAGATTGGGGAAAGACAAAAAGTTCTGAAAAAATCAAACAAAAACCCCAGATAGTTTCTTATGGTACCAGCATAAATTTAATATTGTCTGAATGGTGGTTAAAAAAAACACAGGGAATTTCAGGGACCAGTCATGTACATTTTGCAGAACACATGCTTTTCTGGAGAAGCTCTTCATCTACATAACTATAAATGGTGTTCTATGGTATTAAAAACATTTTTAGACACTAGGATGGGAAAAAAAGAACATGCATGTATGTGATTTTATTCATAAAATTATAATTAGACTGAAAGATGCACTGACTAAAATTTTGTAAATACCAGAGCATGACAACAAGTTTTGAACAAGAAATCTAGGTCCCTTTTATCCACTGGCGTGCATTTTGGAAAGCCAGTACCTGTATAGCCTTCAGGTATTTCTTTTTCTAGACTGTGTTATGACAGCTTGCTCCAAACCTGTCTACTAGACAAGACTGCACACTACACTTGGGTCTTTGCCCAGTATTCATGATGACATGAGTCTCATAATTGTAGTATTAAAGTAGAGGTTTTCACACTTTTAATACTACATTGCATTTCTTTAAAACAAGGAATGCAATTAACCTCTCCCAACTCTTTGCTCTATAGATAAAGAAACATCTAATTTGACTGGCCCTCTGATTATAAGAAATTATATTGTTCAGATTTTTGCAAGGAGATTCATTTCCTCCATTAAAATTTAAACTAGTAGTGGTAACAGTTAGTGAATTCCTGTATTCTACATGACATTATCTCTTGAATAAAATGGGGGTTTAGTCAGTGGCATTGCATTTTATGTTTAGATACTGAAGGATCTGACCATCAACCTGGCGTAATTTCAAAATAAATATCAAGAGGTTTTGTTTAAATTACCTGTTATGAATTAACATTGAGATGACTTAAAACTAAAATAATCAAGCAATGTGTTTAAGAATATGCTCTTTTCCACTGATACTCAGTGTAATAATATACAAAATTGATACACGGTTCTTAGGAAATGTGTAAACTTTTAAGTGATTCTTTAGTATTTTGCATAGAAGCTGCTTATCTTTTTTTTTCAAAGCAAATTTTCACTCTCACTATTGCTCTTTTGACTATCTGATGAGAATATAGTGGTTAAAATCAGGTTACAAATATAGCTTCTGTACAAGGGAATAAACTTCATTGAGCATTTAGGGTACTTCTAGCCTGTGTAATGTATGAAAGCTATATAAAAGAAATACACTTTTTTACTCTGCATGGCTAGAAAAAGAAGTCTTTCAAATGTATTTTCATTGCTACATTTAAGGAAAGTGTTATTTTCTAAATATTTGGCAGAATATTCTCTTTTTTCCTTGGTTCTTTAGATGCAATATGGTAGAAGATAAATATGGAGCCAAGCATTTAAATGAATAAGGAGAGGAAGAAAGCAGGAGAAATAATTGATGAATTACGATGATTAGTGTTACATTCTCAGCAGTTTGAATGTCATTGTAGTATTAACTAATTTTGTAAGAATTAATTACAAAATTAACTACAAATAAAGGATGAAGGATATGAAAAATCATGGTATATCTATTGAGAATTTGGCCAACCCTAAATAATAATTCTGTTCATTTGAAATGCCTGCCCAAATATTCTGTTGCCTAATTTTGAGATTATCATCTTACTTACTGATATATTAATATATTCTCACTGCATTATACAAGAGTTCAGGAAAGCAATTATATATTATGAAATGATCTAATATTATAAAGGCTTGAAACAATAGGTACATTTTAACATATTGGTGGAATAAGGGTTTTAATAATTTTTTTCACAGGACCTCAATGACGTGTACTAATTGCTTTTTTCTCCTTCTAGTGTATCTTGAAGATAGTTTTGTAAAATCTGGAGTCTTCAATGTATCAGAACTGGTGCGAGTGTCTAGAAGTAAGCTTTTTCTTATTTAAAATATGCTGTTTGTGCATATATGTATCTCTTATGAACAGTGCAGTTCTGACTGAAATATGTTCTGGCAGCAGACAGGAATAGGCAGAATGTCCCTTATTGACTGCAGTACAGTCAAATCTCACTTAAAGAGCGCCTCGCTTAAAGAGTAACTCGCTTAAAGAGCATAATTTTCTCTGAATGTTTGCTTTGCTTAACAAATAAAACCAACCAAAAACTCACTTAACAAATAAATCAGGGTTCACAATCCCCCCCCCCCCCACACACACACCAGAAGTCACAATTGGTCACTTACAATGGTGTTTTGCTTAAAGAGCAAACTCGCTTAAAGAGCAAATCCTGTGGAACACATTATGCTCTTTATGCGAGGTACAGCTGTAATGCCTTTTGCCAGCAGAACCCCCAATGGATACTAGTAAATATTTCAGTCTTTTTGCAAGGCCCATGTGAAAATTTGTCATCTGCTGTGAGATTCATTCAAATTAGAAGTTTGCAGAAATCTGAATAAATCCCCTCTCCTCCCATGCCTCTGCAGGATATCTTACCAAAGAATTGATGTTGCTTTTTTAGGGAACAAGACTTCTGTACTGAACAATATTTGTGGTTCTAACATATTTAAATGATTATGCTTAAATAGAATGAGTCCCACTATATAAGAATAGGGCTTAATTCACATTAATGCACTACCACATGCAATGGGACTTCTCCCCCCCCCCCCCAACCCATGTTACTGCTTTTAAAGCTATTTGAATGTCTCCTCTGGAAAGAATGCCAGCACTCCTAAGCAGGGGTTTGCAGGTAGAAGCAGGGATTGACCTCTCTCAGTTCCACATCTGTCAACAAACTGAAGCCTTCCTATCTGTGCAACAGTTTTGTCAGATCTTGACCTAAGATGTTATGTCTCAGCGAACTCCATGGGCCTACCATGGAGGTTTATATATCCAGGTTATATTTTTTTAAAAAAAAGTATTTAAAAATATCATTTAAAAATGGACTGGAATTAACTAACTCCAAAAATTATGCACCTTTCTCCAGCGATAATAATGTAATTTAAAATAAAAATGACTTTAATGATTGGCTACAATAATGTTGGGTTTGCAAAGTATAAACCCTTTTAACTGATGGGTATAATTGCTTTGGCAGCAGCTTATGTACTCGTTTGTGCACTGAGACATATGACAGTCACAGAAAACTGCTTGCACAGTTTCTTTTTTGTAAAAGGATTCTGGCAAGTGGATTCAAATGTACGTATGTATGCACGCAAATGCACGCACGCACGCACACACACACACACATTCTGCTCATCTGGTAAATGTACCACTCTGGGTGGTTTACAACTAAAAGAAATATAGAGGAATACATAAAATAATATATCTAATATCAATAAAATAACCACCATTAAGGAGCCTAATAAGAGTAAACAGCAGCATGGCAATAGTAGTGTTTCATAACATCAAAAAACCCAACTACATAAAATCCCTACAGTGAATTTTATGTACCATATCTGCTTAAACTTGTAACCAGAAATGTATCTCATATAACCAATCTGAACAAATAGTCAGTGTTCACTTTGATACTTTCAGTTCTCCCTCAGCTAAGAGTAGACTTCACACTGTCCTTTTAAGAATAAGAATGTTTTCGGTAAACAGCTTTGTTTAGACCAGGAATTCTCAACATTTTAAAGCCGGGGGCCGGGTCACACTCCCTCAGACAGCTTCAGGGGCCAGATCGCCATTTTGCCCTTCCTCCACCACATGGCACTTCCTGGTGTGGTAGAGGCTGTTGGGGGGAGGCACATGAAATGGTGCCACGGGCTGCATCTGACCCACAGGCCTCAGGTTGAGAATCCCTGTCACAGCTCGAACTAACACTTTATGTGGGTATATTCATGATTGCTGTCTGTAAAAATAGTTAGCAGGGTTTATAAACCAAAAAAAGAATTTTATTAAAGAAAAGAAAGGTTTATGAACAGGTAAAAATAAAGCAAATATACAGTGCTTCAAGCTGTCAATTTGGTATATAAAGTTTTAATTTTCTTCACTGTGTGTTACAGACAGACAGACTGACAGACAGTATCCACATGTTCCTCACAAAATAAATCACAATCTTACTTCCCGTTCCAACTAATTTTCATGTTCTAACTAACAGCAACAATCCAAACTCTTATTAACTCTGCTTCACACACTTATCATTATAAATAAAAATGGTGTATTTCCTGCCAGGAATCATAGGCAAATCAGCTTGTGATTCCATTCACAAACTTTCCCCCCATACTTCTCAATTGTCATAACTGTCACTTCAGGCACAGCCAATGTACAGTTTTCAACCAGGCCCTGACCTGAACCTACCAGAATAACTTCCCATAGCTGGCTAAATTATCTGAACAATAATGGCTCATTATATTGTAAATGACTTGTATTTTGTCATAGAGTGGCAACACAGTGGCTGAAATCCTGAGGAGTAGCTATAGGGGCACAACTTGTAAATCCAAGAGAAAGGTGTTATCTGCAAAGCATGTCTGTTGCACATTGTGCAGTTGGTCAGACCAGGAACCATGTGTCCAATTGTGCAATTGCCATGCACAGTCCTTGTTGTTCAGGGCAGAACCTTCTACTACATTTTGACAAACTAGATACAGGGCCCTGTCTTGTTATTGCTCATTGAAAGAGGAAAAATCGCATGCCTTGTTCTTCCTTTCCAGCACAGTATCTGAATAGTAATATATTACATTCTTGAACAACACTTACAGCAACCCTAGTAGGACTTTCAAAGTGCATGAGATATTTAGTGGTGCTAGCCTTTACTGGGTTTCTATAACCAATAGGATTTGAACCTAGGTCTCCTGAATCCTAGTTCATCACTCTGTCTGCTATGCCACACTGGTTCTTTTTACTGTACCTTAAAATCAAATCAGTCACCAAAATGTAGAACTTCTGTATTAGTACATATTTGTATTTATTTTAATAAACCAAAGTGCAGTTATTGCTTGAACCACAAATGAGGCAAAATCGTTTTTTCAGGATCAGTTATGCATTTTGAAACATTTGAGCAGGAGTCTTTGGAAGTTCCAAAGATCTTTTTAAAAAATTCATGTCAGAATCACCACAGTATAATTCATAGGGTATAATAATATATTGTAAAACTTAAGTAAAGTTGTCAGATAATTTTCACTCAGCAACAGGCAACAGCAAGTGCATTTGGGACTGCTAATATCAACTGACATGAGATCTCCATGCTCATGCTCTCCCTCTTCCTTCTGGTGAAAAAGACACTCCCACCCGCCTGTTTACTTTCGTGATAACTAAGTATATTACTAACAGCATTCATTCATGTTATCTCAAAAGTAAACTCCCTTATGTTTATCAAGCTTACCATCTGGTTAAATGTGTGTAAGGTTGTAGTGTTAAATATTCAAAATTAATTCAGTATTATGATTTGACCCAAACTAATTAAGATTTAAATTTTTGCACCCTTCAAGGTAGTAAATAATCTACCCTGAGAATGTAATTATAGGGCAGTGCAAAATAAATTTATTTCAAATAAATAGTTTAGTGCATGCAGTTCGTTGACTAGAATTCTATTTCCAATTTATTCTTGCATAGTGGAAATAATGTAAGTTGTGGTGGCTAATTCTGATCATTAATGAAGTAAGCTAGTTGTGTTCCTGGATGTGCACTTATATGACCTTCTTTGCACAAGCATAACTGACACTAGGCTTGCTAAAGAAAGTGAAACTAATACATGCAGCATTTGATATAGTAGATTGTGTAAAAAATGGCTTGTTTTCCAGAGAACATTTTGTTTTATCAACAAAGAGAAGCATATATTTATGCTATGTTTAATAATAATCACCCATTCAGTATTTTGGAACCTTTTATCTCCCCTGACACCGGTAGGGGTAAAAGATGAAGTAAAAAGGAAGACTCATATTTTTTGCCGTGGGAATTAATAACAAATTATGGAAGATATATTGTAAATAATAATTTGCAACATGCATATTTTACTTGTTATAGTATTTCTCACTCTTCCTGTTTCATAGCTTTCATAAAAGTAATAGAATTGGAGAGAATTTGAAACTAGTCTGATGCATAACTGTCTAGTTCATCTTCTACTTATGAGACAAGAACTTCTGTATGCTTGCTTTTCATTAGTCAAAAATACATTGTGTTTTTTTAAAAAAAAAATTCCATTAACAGAAGACCATGACTATCTTATGTTGTGTTCTTTAGCGCCAATAACCCAAGGAACTGGGGTAAACTTTCCCATTGGAGAACTTCCAAGTCAACCATATTATCATGACATGAATTCGGGTGTAAATTTACAGAGATCACTATCCTCTCCACCAACCAGGTAAGTTTATTTTTCAAAAAAACAGGTATAGATAATTTGATTCATTGGTGATGGATCCAATAATTCTGTAAAGGATGACTTTACTCTGAAACATTTTAGAATGTAATGGCTGTAGATCCTATCAGATTTTTGCAATGGTTGGACCCAATGGCCTAAACGGCCCCTTCCAACTCAGTTATTCTAGGATTCTATGTATTTCAATAATTTGAAAGTACTGTAAATATTGGTATTATTCTTGATTAAATGAGAAAATTAAGGAGATATTACAATATAATTCATGAAATCAAAATCTTTTACTTAAATGGAATGGGAGCTTTTTAATATGAATTAGGATTATTAATGTGCATGCATTTAATAATCTAATGTAAGGTACGAGCCACAATGACTTAAGTGGTTAAGACACTAAGCTTGTTGAACAGAAGGTTAACAGGTCAGCAATTTGAGACCCAAGTACCACATGACAAAGTCAATGCTGTCGTCTGTCCCAGCTCCTGCCAACCTAGCAGTTTTAAAGCAAGAAATTGCAAGTAGATAAATAGGTATCATTTCAGTGGGAAGGACTCCAATGTCTAGTCATACCTACCACATGACCGCAGAAATGTCTGCAGACACAGACTCAGATAGCACTGGCTCTTTGGCTGTAAATGGAGATGAGCACTGCCCCTTATAGTCAGATACAACTGGTTTTTGAGTAAGGGAGACCTTTACCTTTAATGTAAGAAAGGCAAAATTCTTGTTCTTCTCAGAATCTAGATAAATATATAATAGATAAATGTTGTCTATCACATTTTTATCTCACCTTTCTCAGGGCAGTGCACATTATCTCTTTCTATTTTTATCTTTTAAAAAATCTGAAGAAATAAATTTAGCTGAAAGATAGCAATTGGCCCAATATCCCATACAGTATTTTGCATGGTGGCTGATACAATTTGGACCTGCTTCTCCTTAATCATGCCCTGGTGTTATTAATTAAATGTTAACAGAAGATGGCTCAGGATGTTCCGGTAGACCCGAGTGATGCAACTGGAATGCTTCTGGGTAGTATAAGTTGGTAAAGTTTGTGATACTTAATACTGTTTCTTGTGTATTCACAGTAAGAGACCCAAAACTATATCCATAGATGAGAATATGGAACCAAGTCCAACCGGGGACTTTTATCCATCCCCAAATTCACCAGCTGCTGGGAGCAGGACATGGCATGAAAGAGATCAAGGTAAGTAGATCTTTATTAAATGAAAGTAAACTGCAGAGCATCCTTGTAGATATTGACTAGAAATATATCAGGGAGTCATATATGGAGTTGTACCTTTCAATTTATTATCATATCTGTAATTTCTTTTTAAATAATTTCTGTAAATTCATTTCAAAATGATGATTTAGAGTTTTAAATGGAGGATTAAAATCCCAATCTAATGAAAGATTGAAATATTTTCATGGAGTTTTCAAATTTATTTTGCAATGAGTGAATCCAGTATTAGTATTACACAGAGTAGAAATTAATGGGACTTTTTGTCATAACTAAGTGCTGTTTATTCCAGTGGTTCTGGTCTCTAGGAACAACATTGCTATAAACCAGTTTTCATTAGTAGTCATTAAACTCATCTTCATTTCAATAGTTTTGGTAGATATTGCCATAATTTTCCACTATATTTGCATATAACTGTCCCTTTAAGGAGCCCTGGTGGCACAGTGGTTAAACTGCTGTACTGGAACCGAAAGGTTGTGAGTTTGATCCTGACCAGGGCTCAAAATATACTCAGCCTTCCATCATTCTGAGGTCAGTAAAATGAGTACCTAGCGGTTAGGGGCAAAATGCTAATTAACTTGTCAACTACCCAGAGAGCGCACTAAGTGCTATGGGGCAGTATAGAAGTGTGATTACTTTACCAGAGAGTTTTTTTCATTGGGAACTAGACCTGACCAATTAAAGCATCATATTAGATGATAGTTTTGTTATCTAGTTCACTGGCTAATACAGTCTAGAAATGCCAATAAGAAAGACTAAAGCTTATGGACTTCCAAGCACAAATTTGCAAGTGTGAGTTGTCTTTGCTATCTTTTCCTCTAATATTAAAATATTATTAAGGTATAATTTCAAAGCACAGAAATACAATTACCTGTTTAATTCCCCCCCTGCTGACTTGGTAGTAAAGTCTTCAAAACATATCCAGAAAAAAATGTATTTTTTTCTTTTACCTCTGCACTTCTTGAAAATTTCAAATTGTTTAGTTCTCAAATTAGGTGCATTATGTATGTAAAAATATATGCACTTTCATACTCTTTCCAAGAGCTTCCAACTCTTGCTTATTAGATCTTAGCATGTCATCTTCTTCTGCCATGTCCAGTCTGGTATGAGAAAGATTAACCGACAAAGCAAGGTTGCCATTGTCCAAGTTATACCTGATTGTGGTTCAAAAATGTAAAAAGTATCCACAATCTTCGAGGAGGCTCTGTACAGTATTATACTGAATATGGTAAATACAAAGTGTCTTGTGTTTAAGCTATAATCAAGCGTGTTGAATTGGTTTTACCAATGAGTTTATATACATTTTTACTTAAGAAATATATATGGGAAAGTGGGATAAATCAGTGGTGATTCAAATTAAATTACGTTATCCTGTTTTACAAAAGTTTGTGTGACATGCCTTGAGCTAAATTTTCTAGATAAGTATCAATAGAAAAAAGGTCTAAATTGTCATTGTAATGTTTACAATCTAGGGGCACATTTCAGCTTTTTAATATCAAAGACTATCTTTAGCTTACACATTAAGACAAATAGCCTATGTTATGCAGTGACATTTATTTCACATTTATATAGTCAAGAATTGCTGCTAGTGTGATGTTCAGATTGTCTCTGTGGCTTATGAGACTTGTGCATTTTTCCAAGTAGAGTAATGTACTAGAGTAATAGTGATGTCAATATAAAAGTTCTTGTCCAGCTTTCTTCTGGCATCTGTGTATCTCCATCTCTTTGTAACATAGTCAGTGCCCAAAATTTCTACATATAAGATGTTTTGCAAGTGTATCAACTTTGGCTTGGATCATTTTTATATGTTCTACCCACTTGTTCCAAAATATCCATCAAAATTCAGTTTTTAAATATTGTTTACAACTGTAACCTATGAAACATCTACTCATTTACTGGTATTTATTTATTTATTGTACACAAATCTACAAGCCCAAGAAGACTAGGCTTGTCTGTCTCCTCCCGTAAAACTGCATCTACATGTTATGTACATTCTCTGTATCTTTGAGATAGTGCTCTTTACTTTGATAATGAGTGAGATGAAGAGAGATCATCCCTTGTTCTTTCTCCATTATCCCTCTCATTATCTTCATCAAATACTGAAGAGGTTAGGCAAGATGCAATGCTGTCATTCTTATGACAAAACTGTTGACATCTAGTAGCACAGCATTGGATTTAATTGTTAACCAATTTTATGAAAGTCACCTAATTGTTAAACTGAATGTTTTTTTTATAGAAGAGGACAATCTTAATTTCTTTGTCATGGTGGTCTCTGCATAGTTCTAGTTGTGGAGTGCAGAGTTCTGTGGTGCTTAAGCTTTGGTGACCTTCAGTTAAGAAGAAAAAATGTGTCTGGATGTATACATGAGCATGGCAGTACAAACCATTTAAGGGCCGAGGGTTACAAAAATGCTCAATTTATTTATTTCTCTCGCTCTCTCTTTATTTGGCCGTTTCAAGTATAGACTCAGTGTTATTTGTTCAGCATCTTAGTTTTATTTGTTTTGCTTTTTCTACAGTCTAGCTCTTTGATTGATAATTAGCACTAGCTTGTAGTAATGAAACTGTTTCTGCTGTTGTGTAGATTACATGGGGTGGTATTAGGCTACTTATTTTTGTGTTACTATGCATTGGGCATGGTTACTGAATTTGTTCCATTTCTATATCTTTGTTTAGTTTTAAGCTATATTTCTCCAGCCACATTACCTTTCTTAGATCCAAATGCGTTTTCTGTTGATGAGTTTCAACAATGAATATATCCTTGTTAATTAGATTGACAGGCTAGTATATCTTGAATGTGTAAGAACATGCATGTCCAGCTTTTGTAGAACAAAGATGTTTGGCTAGACAGCACAATCTGTCTTTCAGAGAAAATGTTCTTCTGCTTATAAGAACATTTTTTGGGGGGCTGGGTCTTCAGAGGTTCAGAGGCAAATGGCTTTGTTGCCAGAATCAGACACTTTTGAGGTCTGATTTTGTGGCAACCTCAGCATGAACACATACTGGCTTTCATGATCTGAATTGGTAAGTACCAAGGGACTTGACACAATTTTTCCTCATAAAATCACCATGCTACGAAGAGATCTTACTAGTTCTCAATCTTTCAGTTTCAAGTTCTTCTCAGGTTCAGAGTTACTGTAATTTGTGCAGGGTTTGGTTCTACTTTCCTCTAATCTCAAACGTAAGGGTGGGAAGAAGTTGCACTTGCGAAGGGTCTCCATGCGAGAGGACTTGGTTACCACCATAAAGGAGAAAGAAGAAATACTATTGACCAAATGGCTGCTTTCATAAGATTCTGAGGCTGGTAGCAGAAGATGGGGTTGTTGGTAACCTCAGCTCTTACCATCTAGTGCCATAAGAGTATGGTCATGCAGTAATGGCAGGCACAGCTTTTCTAGAAGGTTCCTGAAACTCAGCAGCACCTGAGATCTTTGCTCCACAAGTATGAATATGCAGAATCACTGTGATTGGTAAGTAACTCTCTTTTTAAAAATTTGATGATCAGTTTAACATTTTGAGAAAAGAGGGCATTTTGTGGATTTTAAAAAGTATTCCTCAAGGAAGTAAAATTTCACTTTTGTACAGGACAAAGTTGTCATCATATTTATTTATTTATTGGACTCATACCCTGCCCATCTGGGATGGACTCCCACTCTTTGATTATATACTCCATATACTAATAGCAATCTTATCTTTCATGTGCCAATACTTATATAGTCCAGTTGGCACTATCCACTTAAAAGAAGGGGGCTTCAGAAATCTCAGAGGAATCTCAAGATTCATAACAGTACAAAACCTTCAGGGAGAAAAATACCATAAGAGGGTGGCCCCCCAAAACAGTACATTGAACAGTCAGTGTGTTGTTCAGTGATTGTTCAATGCTGACTGATTACTGGGAGAGAGAAAAAAACACACATGGAAAAACAGGCTGGGGAAAGAAATATAAAGGAGTATACTGGAGAAAGGTAACTCTAAACTAAGTCAAAATTGTTGGTTAATATGTTGGAGATTTCTTAATGATAATTCTCCTAGGCACACCTGTGTGGAGAAAACAGATGGCATTATGACTGTTAATTACTTTAGCACAAACCTCCCCTACTTCCTCATTTAATTAATTGGCAAGCTACTTTGAATACTATATTTAATACATGACAGGGTTATAAGATTCACTTCATCACATTTTGGGGGAAAAAAATCAGTATCTGTGTTTTTACAAAGTGCTCCAAATTTGTGTGGACATGGTTTATTTAACAGCTGGAGGCTGTGAATTTATTAAAAAGAATTCAGATTTTGTGGGGAAACCTGCAGAGCACAAAAATGTCAGAGTGCTACACTATAAAACAAAGACCATTGAAATCTCTGAGCACTTTTATAAAGTTTGAATAAGTTTTGTTCGAATCTTTTTTTCCTTTGAGACTAAAAGTCCATTTAATACAACCTGTCAAAGCATGATACCCATTTTGGCCAGGATTTTTAAAATTGCCTTCTGATCAGTTTAATTTCTATAGCCCTATGTAAGGTGTCTGAGGTTTCAGATTAGGAATTCTGACATCCAGAACCAAGCATACTACTTTCTCTACAACCCTGGGGGCTTGCCAGAAAAGAGGAAATTGCACTCCTGCTGACTGCACTACATAGGCTCCAGCAGTGCACCTTGCCAACAGCTGATATTTCAGTTTTTGGTTCACAGTTGTCAAGAGAAAAAAGTGGACAACTGAGATTTTACACTGTTCTATAAAGTCCAAGTGTTTTCTCCTACTTTGGCAATCAAAGTAATTAATCAGCGGAATGAAAAGCTGAGTTTACGTCATCTATGTTTATTTTCCTGATAGCTTGGTTTCATCCTAGACAACTATCACTTGACACTTTGCCCTCTAACTGCAGCAACTTGCCAAAGCACTGCCCAAATGCAGGAAATATTTTGGTGATGTATCCATATAGAACAGGGAGCTGCACTTAGAACATTGATGGAGACTTGGTCTGTACAAAATGGTTGCTTGTATCCAAGCAGTTGTTTGTATTATAGTTGTTCTTGAATGTAATACTCAGATTTGTAATGTGATAATCAGAAGGAAGTGGTCAATATTGCATAGCACAACAAGATATTTTCTTTCCACCTTTAACTAGCTTCATGTCATAATGAAATGATAACTGATGTTTACATGATAATAGAAACTGATCTGAGTTATTTAAAAACAGTTGCTTTGTTGGAAAGAGGATCTTGCTTAGAAATACAGTATTTTTTTTTAAAAAAGTAGACAGACACACACTGCTATATGATAGTTGTGTGAAATGAATTGTGGCATGTTTTCTTTAAAATGCTGCACTTAAAAATAAAGCAAAAAGCAAACATTTAATTTGTTTCAAGGAAGCACCAGACTTTTCTTTTTTAGAGTTGACTGGGTCTTTAAATTTCAACAGTATTTTTGCCCAAGTGTGATAAAAATAAGCTGATGATTTAAATATAAGAAATGTGTTATCTTAACAGTTTAATGGTGGCTATTCTAGAGCAGGGGTCAGCAAACCTGACTCACCAGATGTTCTTGGACTTCAGTTCCCAGAAGCCCTGATCAGCAGGTGTTCTGACTTGGGCTTCTGGTAAATAAAGTCCAAGAACACCTGGAGAGCCAATTTTGCTGACCCCTGCTCTAGAGCAATTAAAGCATATGCAGATTTACTTTGAATTGTACATTTAAATATGTACAATTAAATATGTTTTAATTTTGCAGTTTCTTCATCATGTTCAGTTTCGCATGATTCTCCTGCATTCAACAGCAAGAAACAGTTACAACCACAGCTTACCATTAAAACAGAAGTGCTTGGATCCTCTTCACCTATTCTTCAGCTACCTTCTGGTGGACCTTCTTGTGACAATGAACAAGTATCTCCTGGATATCCTTCTTCTGTACCTTTGCCATCTTTTGCTATCTCCCCATCTTCTGGGCTTGCTTTTCCTGGAATCCCTCTAATTACAGGGCCATCTCCTGAGGGATCTTTCCTCACCAGACCCTCTTCTCACAGTTTCTCTAAAATGGATATCTTAATTTCTGAACTAAGAGAATTAAAAGAGGAGGTAGGTAGTGCTGTCCAGGAACTGAAAACCATAACTGGTCAGCTGGGCCACTTGCTTGCCTATACAGGACAGAATTCAAAAATAATTCCTAAAACATCTATTTGAGGATTAAGTTGTATATATCCTGGAGAAACAGCCTCTGTCTGTCAAATGCATTTATTCTGCAAGGGTTACTAAATACTATTTAATTGTTTTACTGTGTATTCACTTCTATCAGAAGCATGGCCAAAGCATATTTTACAAGAATTATATATCTATATTCTGCTAGCAATTTGTTGTACTGTTGTAAATATTCAATATTTTACAATGTATGTTAATAAATGTATACATGCCTTATACATCAACTTTTATTGTGTTTTTTATTTAAAGTAAATTCAAAAGCGAATACTGTTTTCAAACCTGTTTATATTTCTGTTTCTCTTTCAGAGTTTGGTCAGCATCATGGCTGTCTTGTTTGTATAATAATAATAAAAAAATCATACCAGTCCTCAACTGTCAGTCGAATGGTAGATTTGTATAATATAATCCATGCATGCGTGCGCACGTACATATGCACGTATGGGTAGTATGTACTTACTTAGACACTACCTTAACAGTTCTTAGGTCTTTGGCTTGGGCTTGAATTTTCAAGTAATTTAATGAAATTTTTTATTATAATAATAAGCCATCAAGCTGATTCAAACTTAAAGTGTTCTTTCCAGAGTTTTCTAGATATAGAGTACTTGGAAATACTTTACCATTACCTTCTTCTGATGCTGTGCAGTTTATCAAGGTCTTATGCAAGAAGGCTTTTCTCTCAGGAAACACAGGAGGGAACTGAACTCCCAAACTCTGGTTCCACAATTGGGTATCTCACTCACTGAACTATCCATCCAGTCCTGTTTGTCCATAGATTCTCTTGAAACAATAGTTATTTACTTTACTTTACTTTACTTTACTTTACTTTACTTTACTTTACTTTACTTTACTTTACTGAAAGGGTTATTTTCCCACTCTGGGTGGTGTACAACAGATAAACTTTTTTACAAGTATGACAGGAAACAGAAAACATCAACTAATAAACACTGGCGAGATCTGAAGCATAAACTAATCTAAGTTAACTAAACTACTACTTAACATTACATGCAGGACTGTGTGCCCAAATGCAAAACTCAGCACCAAAAGAGTCATGGTAGGCCTCAGACACTTTGCTGATGTGTTGTGGTTAAGGCAATAGGCCCTTTTCAATTCTGTTTCCTAATGGCCAAGTTAGATATGATATGGAATTCCTCTTATCTAGAGTACTTGGCCCACAAGATAAATTATTTCTTTCTTAAAATCTGAGTCCCTGTCATTGACATTACAACTGTTTCAAGAGAGGGAGCTGATGCAAGTGAAGGAAAGGGCTAAATCCTGCTAACTCAGTACCATAACAGTTCTGTAATCTTCAAAGCAACCAATAATAGTCTGTGCAAAATAGCAAAATGAAACAATAACTACAGAATATATTGGTCATGAATTTACCATGTCATGAGTAATTTGTACATAAGATCCTTGTTTTGAGTACTGAGACCGGGTTCTTCTACATACAAATGAGGACCTATAGCTCCTTTCTGTTGCTGCTTTATCCCATAAAGCCACTTCACGGAGCTATGGGGGCAAAGTACAAGACCAACGCTGCTGTTCCTTCTTCTTCATGTGCTGTATTTGATTCTGAATATTAGCGATCCTCATGACGATCAGCCATGAAGATTGTCCTGGGAACAATATAATGTAGCGGCCCTCTATTTGCCTTCTGGATCACAGTTCCATGAGTCACTTTCTGGTCCTGAGCCCCTTTTGGCACATAAAGTCCTCATCAGCCCCAGGTCAGGATTGGTGAAGCTGCTACCCTCCATCAAGATGGATTCTAGTGAGATTTGATCCACTTGGGGACCAACAGCCTTCCTTGTGGACTTCACCAGTCAAGGCCATTAATCCTTAGGATTGTCAGGTTAGTAAACTGCTGCCTGGCGATTGGCATTGGGTCATTGGTAGTATGGTCTATTACCATAGCAGGATAAACTGGCCAGGCTGCATTTTTATTACTACAAGTACTCAAATCATTTCATATATGTTGCCTAGTTTCTGAACATAAATATGCCCTCATCTGGTAATACTTGCTTCCTTTCTAGGACAGCGTTACTTGGCTCTGATTGGTCAGAGCATTCAAACTCATTATTCAATCCAAAGGAGCAAATATTTTCAGGCTTAAAAACAATGTAAACACAATTTAGCATATATATATATATATATATATATATATATATATATATATATATATATATATATATATATATATATATATATATATATATATATATATATGCTTGTATTAAAATATAGATTTTTCTTGCCCCCCCCCCCAGTATTCTTTAGTTACTAATATAACCATGTTGAACTCTAGCTATTGTGAATAATTCAAAGCTATTGATTTGAACATAATGATTATGCACATACAATGCATTCTTTTTCCCTCTCTCCAAATCTATAAATATAACCTTAAGATGCTGAATCAGACATTTTGGCCACAGTCCAAATTAGGAATAAGCCTCCTTAAACTCATTGATTTCAATGGGCTTAAGTGTGCCTAATTGCGCTGAATTTCAGCCTGCATCTGAAGGTAATGATTTTAAATGTAAACTCTGCAATAGCTTAAAATGCATCTTTAAGCTGAAATCATAAACTCACTTGCCTAGAAATAAAGCCGCCTATGCTTTATGAGATTTACTTCTCAGTAGATCTATTATCTACAAGGCAGACCCATCAAACACACCCCAACAAGTATACCATGGATTTTTTTGTGATGTAGATAAAAATGTCCTAGATTCTTTATAAATAATAAAAAAGCTGATTCCCTCAACTGTTTTTTCTTTCTTACCTTGAAGCATTATGAACCTCAATAAAATACTATTCTTAATGGACCAATAACATATTATCCAGTATCAAATGCATTATGTTTTGCTTTTACAATTAAGTTTCCTGACAGTCACCAGGGCTTTGCTTTTTCCTTTCTAAAGTTCTTTCTCTCTTGGTCATGAAATTATTAGAAGAAATGGCCTAGATGATGTAATCCACAACATATTTATGAAGTTTATAAATCTAATAGTCCACTATTAATGTTGAGTAGGATTTTGTAATCAGATGTTATTGCATTTGCAGAATGATTTTGCTCCAGATTGTTCCAACAATCTGGACACATTTATAAAGCATGCAGATGCTCCTTTTCTATTTACAGTCATACATCACATATCAAAAGCCTCGCTTAGCGAAAAACTCGCATAACGAGCGGGTATTCTACAATCCTTTCCGACTCGCATAACAAAAATTTTTATTATGCAAAACCAGCATTTCCTATGGAAAAACTCGCATAACGAAAATTTTTATTTGAAAAACTCGCATAACGAAAATTTTTATGGGAAAAACTCGCATAACGAAAATTTTTATGGGAAAAACTCGCATAATGAAAATTTTTCACTATGCGAGTTTTTTCATAGAATTTTTCATTATGTTTTTCCATAGGAATTTTCGTTACGTGAAAAAAAACTCACATAGAGAAAAACTCACATAGTGAGCAGACTCACATAACGAAATATTTTTGTTATGCTAGGTTTGACTGTATACAGTTTACAGAACATGGAAAAAAGTCTCTGATTTGCAGTTTGTCAGCAAGAGCTTCTGACTTAACACTAGCAACATAGAGATAACATCTCACCCTAAATTATACTACTGGAATGAAGAAGACCTGAATAAGGAGGCATGGAAAGGCCATAGAATTTTCTGGTTTTAATTGCACACCAGACTCCAGTTTTTAGATCTTCCCAGTTCTAGAGGATCTTTTTTTTTATTTTAGCACTTGTTCTTCCCCAGGTATTGGGAAGCTTTTGTTTCCAGCATAAGAGTATCTTTAAGTACCGGATACGTGAGATAAAATGAAAATGTATACTCAGAGGCACTACTGGATCTAAATCTCTTTGCCACCAATGGATAAGTACCATATTATGGTCATTATTTTATAAACTATGGTAACAAAAGTTTTTTCCTAAGCAAATGCAGGTAATTGTGTTCCTGTTATTCCTCTCCTTGAAACTCACTAATGCCTGTCAATCTTCTGAGCTAAAAGGCAGTCCTTTTTGGACTAATTTAGGTGCAGGAGGTTAAACAAGAAAAGGCAGGAATATTTTTTCAAGCTACAGTAATTTGGACTGAAGTTAAATTTTATTCTAAAACATATGGAAGTGTGAGAATTGCTCTCTTTCTGATGATTTTCGTTAGGGCTGACATGAAAAGGGATAAAGTTTTTAGCTTAATCTACATAGACAAGGTATTTTCTACTCACAAGAGTGCTTTTTAATTGTCTCTATTTGAACACAATGCAAAAAGATGAGAAACATAACCCAGAAATGAAGTCTGCTTGCCCTTTTATGCATGCTGGAGATGGGGTAAAATAGAGTTAAGCTGAAGAAGACACTCCTATCTAATGGAGGCAAGTACAGTAAAACACCGGATAACGATTGGATCGGATAACGCTAAAATCGCATAACGTTAAGTAATCTGGAGAGGAGAATTGGATCGAATAACGTTAATGTCCTATGGGATGGGTCGGATAACAGCCTCTAAAGCCTGTGCGGTTACAATGTATCTCTATGGAGCTTTAACGTGATCCGGTCCATCCCATAGGATTTTAACATGGATCGGATAACACTAAAAATCAGATAACACCAAGACTTGTGGAACCAAGTTTTAGCATTATCCGATGTTTTACTGTACTCCCTTTAGCCGGCAAGCATTGCTGCCACTGATGGGCCTGCTACAGCCTTTTCTTGCTTCTTTGGAGGAGCAAAATGTTGCTGCGATGTGGGGAATCATACCACAGGACATTTTGTTGCTTCCTCCAATCCAAACTCAGGCAGCTTTTAAAAAGCTACATTTTGTTGGCCAGGGACGGCCAGTATTGAAGGGCCCTCAGTGTAGTTTGTGAAGAAATTAGTCTCTAAATTAAAGCATTGTGTCTGAATGGAAATCAGCTGGGCATTTAAGAGGACTAGATGCAATACAATTCATTGTGTGTTTCTGTTGCAAACGGTGGTTTGCAGCTCTCTTATGGCTTCATAGAGAAGTGAACGTGTTGCATGGATTTCTGTGAAAACTGAGTAGGTGTCCGATGTAGGCAGGTGGATGGATCCCTTGAACTCTGTCTCACTTGCAAGTTGACTCCAGTAAAGTTCTTTTAATAGGCGGCTTACTGATTGGTGTGTTATATGACATTTATCGAGGGAGCTGCTTGTATAGAAACCTGCTTAATATGGAGGTAGAGGGCTCTTTGCTTTTGATGAGGAAAATTGCTGAAACTCATGTCTCATTAGTGTTTCCTAAGGTTCTTTGGAAGCAAACAACACTTTAATTAAAGTCTGACGTAAATTCATTTCTGCACATTTTCCCTACAGCGTTTTATCACATTAGAATTGATCAAAATAGTTGCCTTGGGCTGACTTGAGCAGATATACATCTGGAGCGCCAGTTGTGCAGGCTGCCATTGAGCAGGCTACATATGCTACACTTCACAACAACTATCTTTGGCTTTCCTGTGCAGATGGAATTAACATTGACAGAATATGAACTGATGTAACTTTTTTCAATTTTGCAGAAGCCTTTGTTTATTTGATGTAATGCTTTAAAATTTAGAACAGAACACAGCCCAGACATGCATATTCTTTTCCATTATAATTTTATGCAAAAATATTATCAGGCTTTTCAGCTAACCTCATCTCTGTTTAATCCCACCTCCTCTAGCTACTTCACTCAGAAGTATATTAGGATATTTATCTTTTTTTCTTATTCATTTATAACAGTTTGATATCCATTATTGATTTCAGCCTTTAAATTTTGCTAACAAATTTAAGTAAATATTCTAAAGCAGGGGTGCCTAAACTACGGCATGGGGGCTGGATGAATTGGCGTTGGGAGCCAGATACGGCTCCTGGGCCATAGTGACCAGCTCTCTGAACCATGTGACTGGCCCATGGCCCAGAAAGTTTGGGCACCCCTGTTCTAAAGCAACTAAACACAAATAGATAGCAGTAATAATGTTAGTTTGATTCTCTGGTCCTGAAATTGCCCTATTATATTTCTCTTTCACTCAATTCTTATTATTATTATTATTACTGTTAGTCACTTATTATTGTTAGAGCTGATAATATGTAGTATATTTTTATAGTAACTGCAGAAATGCAGATAACTGAATTGCTTTTTCACCCACAATTAGGATACTATGAGAAATTTGAAAAATTGTTGACAAAATCTAGACTGTTTACTACCATGATTTACAAGGCACTAGCACATTTTGCTATATTAGGAAACATAGATGACTAATGGGTTTCACACACACACACACACACACACACACACACACACACACACACACACACACACACACACACACACACACACACACACACACACACACACACACACACACACACACACACACACCTAAAAACAAAGAAAGCTTTAAAGTTAATCATTTATCTTCCAGTGTCTAACATCTTGGTCAAGGGACAGTAAAGTCTTTTCTACAACCTACTTAGAGCATTTTTGTTCATACTTTACTGTACTTTGTGTTTCATGTTTCATTGTGAATACAGTAAAGGCTCCTTTGTGATGTCACTGCATGCTAGAGATAAAAGAGCAATCATTTGAAATTGCTTAATATTACTAAAGACAGAACTATCTCTAGAGTATTTGATATTCACTGCTACAAGTTCTGCATATATTATTGACCCAATAAATATTATACTTCATTATGCTCTGTTGGACATATTACACTGCTTTTACAAAATATAGTATGTAACTGCTATCTATGTGTTTGAATGTTGCATGGTGTGCTTTACAATGATGACTCATTGATATAGCTATTTACTGGTATCTCTGTTTATAATAACTAGATTTTTTTGATATTCACTGCTACAAGTTCTGCATATATTATTGACCCAATAAATATTATACTTCATTATTATACTTCAGTATTATACTGGAGTTAGGAAAGGGACTTAGCTAATACAACCCCCACCACCACCACCTTGCAATAAGAGAGTAAAAGGGAACTCTGAATACATCATGCTTTATAGAGCAGACATCACAGCAGCTAAAGTGCTTTTGTGTTTTATAGTCATCCTTTTTGTTTAATGAGGTGACAGTAATAAACTAAATTAAATTGGTATTGTATACCAAAGATTGGATTAACAGGTGTCTAAAAATCATTTCTAATATGAGTACCACCACCAGCAGCAAATGTTGTTCAGTCTTAGCTGAAATTTGTGTTACATAAAACACTCCAAAACCAACCATTAATCTAAGTTGTCTACAACATTAATTTTATTTTGTATATTTGGTCTTTTTTGTGATTATACTATTTATATCAAGTGCTGGTGTTAATTAGAGACTGCAAAACTGAGTTCCTAATTATGAGTCATGGCTCTAACGTGGGTTGCCAACCTTTTGAAGTTGGGGGCCGGGTCACACTCCCTCAGACAGCTGGTGGGCCAGACCGGTGATCCAGCCGCCACCGCCAGAACCAGCCAGGGACTCATTTATGGCTGTTGTAAGCTCATTTACAACAGCTGTAAATGAGTCCATGTCCAATTCCATCAACAGCGGTGGCAGCTGGAATGAGAGCATGGGCCGGTTGATTTGGCACCACAGGCCAGATCCTGCCTGCAGGCTGTAGGTTGCCTATCCCTGCTCTAACAGATATGGTTGCTGTGCTCCTTCCTCGATGACTCCAAAGCAGGTGATATAAATCAACCTGCTCCCCAATGGAATGGCAGTTGGGGATATTCATTTCTCCCTGCTGCTTTGAAGGCTTCAGCTCAACAGTGTAAGCAATTCACCACATGTCATGGACATTTAGTCTCCAAGCAAAATTCATGGGGGAAGTGGGGGACATTCCAACCCCCTCAAAAAAAAAGACAAAAAGCAGGGAATCCAAAAGTAAGCAATCCAGAAAGTTATCCAAAAGTGGAGGAAAAGGAACACAGCAGCAAGATGATGATGAGACGATGAAAACAACAACAGTAACTTTAAGAAATTAATCCACAATGGATGAAAAACAGCAGTAGTAAGCCAGCAAGGAATAGATCCAACCTAAAATTGATGTTAGAGGCGCTCTCTCTACAGCAACAACACTCAAGTCACTTAGAAAAAGCCAGTCATTCAAGTTTAAAGATTCAAATCCCCCGTCCCATTTCCAAGATGTTCTCTGAATTTTAATTAGCAACAGATAGCCCTATTTATGAGTCTCACAACAGGATTTGCTGGAAAATCAGTGAGGCAGTTTGCATGCAAGAATCAAGTGAAAGTTATATACTACTGAGGAAATCTGAATTAAATATGATAGCTTTATTAATCTCTCTTTCAGAATACCAGATCATTTGTATTTTAGAGAGACTCTACCAGAAAGCCATAAAAGATTCCCAAAACAAAGTTGTTGTTTTTTCATTCTGGTTGTTGCTTGTTTTGTCATGCTTGTAAGCTTTTGGGAAGCTTTTGAATGGATACTATTAGGTGTTGGAGTAAATATAAAGAAGTGCCTTACCCAAGACCATAACTGACTACAAATCAGCAGGGAGCCTAAGTCTTGAAACTGTAAGCCATTACTTTATTTCCACATTTGTTACAGCATTATAATGTTTATGTGACATAAGACAAACTTGGGTGTTTGAGAAACAAGTAACTTACAAAGTTCAGAAAGTTGAGGTAGGAATTGACCATGAAACATCAAACTCTCAAAATTAATTGCTTTTCCTTAATTTCTTCTTAGACTCCTAAAAAAAACCAAACTCCATTCACTTTCTTAATTGCTGCACATGCAGTCCCATTACTATCCCTCCGGCTACATCTCAGAGTAGTAGGAATCAGCAGCAAAGTATGAAGGACACCTGCTTTTCAATCCAGCCATCACAACTGCAAAATAACCAGAGCTAGAACAAGCTGCTAGAACTCTTGACTTTTCCCCAGAGAATATTATTGGAGTGTTTTTCTTAGCGCAGAGGAGACATAACTCACATTAGATTGTATCTGCTTGGAACTTGACTCCACAGTTATAGTCTTGAGAAGAGGGGTGTCCAGTATTCCATCTAATCGGACTCCTTGGGATCAGTTTACATTTTTGTGTCCTGATGATGTGGGCAACATATTTGTATCTGTATGTTCCTCACTTGTAAATTTGATACCTGCCTATCTTGGTTAATAATATCAAGTGGAATTGGTTTGATTGGGTTGATCCAGGAATTAGTAAATGTCTCATTATATCAATGGGTAGTGCTGGCTGCCTTGGAAGAGACAGTGGTACAGCCTCTCCTGAAGATCATCTCCAGGTATGTGAGAACTACTGCCCTTTCATGAATGTTCCCTTTTGAAGGTGCTGGAGTGTGTGGTAGCTGAACAGCTTCAGATATTTTGGGAGGAAACATTATCTGGACCCATTTCAATTTGGTTTCAGGCTTGCAATTGACAACTTGTGTTAGTCAAAACAATGGTCTGCTCCAGAGTTAAGGGCAGGGGAGTGGAACTCTTTTGATCCTTCTGATACCATTAATGATGGTGTCCTCTTGTACTAGCTCCATGGAAAAGGAATGGGAGGCATGGTATTGTAGTAGTTCTGTTCCTACATGCAGGACTCAACCAGAGAGTGGTACTGGGAGATTTCTGTTCAGCACCAGAGTAATTAATCTGCGCGATGCCACAGGAATCCATTCTGTACCCCATTGTATTGTATTGTATTGTATTGTATTGTATTGTATTGTATTGTATTGTATTGTATTGTATTGAGTATCTATATAAAGCCATTGGGAGAGATCACTCAGATAAATTCTTCATCAGTCCTTCAGTTACCAGTTCTCTTCACTCATTCTTTCTGTTCTTCCAAATATCTTAATTTGTAATCTTAATCTGCTCTGGCAGAATCTTTGCTCAGGTCTTCTATGCAACTGTGGAGTTTCCCAAGTGTCTGAAATCTTCCAGTATGTGTTAGTTCCTTCTGCTTTAGTACATTAATTGGTAGAAATTGAAAACTATACTTTTACCAAGCAATGAAAATTGATGGCATAAGAGTAAAGCCTGTCATCTCATTGGTCCTCCCCATTGCATTGATACAGTCAATCCTTCCCCAGCCTAACCCTCTAGATTTTGTGGAATGCTAAAGTTTAGGATTGACTAAATGTAAAGATTGTACAGGTGTTCCCAACCTATGGCCCGTGGGCCAGATCTGGTTTATGACACCTGCCCTGCTACAGATCAGAATGAGGGACATGCCAAGTCAGGCGGAGGGGGAAAGAATGGCATTAGCGGTGGCAGCAGAAGCAGAAGTGTCAGACGCACGTGGCCATCCACATCCTTCCCAGGTGCTGCTTTGTCCAAGTGAGGGCAATGACAGGCAGGACCCTGCTTCATGGACTGCTGGCATGGGGGGAGTGTTTCCAGTGGCAGTCGTTGTGTGTGGGGAAGTGTTGGTGGTGGCATGGGCATGGGGGAAAATGTTGGTAGGCCGGACTGGTGGCATGTCAGGGAGTATCTGTGATGGTAGCGGCGATATGGGAGAATGGGGGGGGCACCAATCTGGTCCACCAGTAGTCTGAGGGGGCATGATCTGGTCCCCAGCTTAAAAAGGTTGAGAACCACTGAATTAGTAGGAGCAAAAATCCTTATTTGAATCATACAGTTGTTGGTTTGCCGGTAGCCTAGAGTGCTTCCAATGTTTGTTGCTTCATATAATGGAAGAAAGAGATTTATGCTGGATGGTTCTTCAGTGTTCTGACACTGTAAGCATTTTTCAGTCTTAGTGGCATGTCAACATTTTAAATAATTTGTACCATACCTTTGTACTTTGAGATATAGAACACTGATACTTTGTAAGGTTTTAGAGCAGGAGTCCTCAACCTTTTTAAGCCGGACAGTTTTGGGGGCCAGATGGCCATTTTGCCCTTCCTCCACCACATGGCGCTTCCTGATATGGTGGAGGCAGTGGGTGGGGGACACATGAAATGGGGCCACGGCTGCAGGTTGAGAATCCCTGTTTTAGAGTGTCACCAGGGTTGAGGGGATGAAGTAAATAGTCTTGTCTTTGTGAAGGAGTGGTCCAAATATGCTTAGTCCTAAACAGAGGTCTTGTAAAAACAAACCAATGCATGTATGAGTATTTAAAAGAATGAATCATATATTCATAAAGATATGAAAATGCTCATATTGACAGTGTAATATTTTGTTTTCATGTGGTGGAATGATTTGCTTGAAAGAATTCTCATCTAAAAAAACCACTCTCCTTTCTCAAGTAATTTTTCTTTTTTCTTTCTTTTTTTGGGGTGTGTGAAATTTTGCAAGACTTTACATGGAGTACTCTCCACAAGAATAATTTTAGAGTTGCATTTTAGGATTATATCAAGTATGTGTGAAAGAACCAGGATTAACTTTAGCTATGCATTTAAAATAAGAGTTTTCAACTTGCAGTTTATTTCTGACTAACAGTTTAAAGAACAGGAGTCAATAATCCAAGATGGTGACATGTGTGATCTCTGAATTAATGTATCTATTATGTTGTATTGTCCTTGCAGATATGTCTTCTCCTACAATGAAGAAACCTGAGAAGCCTTTGTTTAGTGCTACATCTCCCCAGGATTCTTCATCAAGACTGGCCACTTTCCCCCATCACCATCCAGGGATCCCAGGAGTTGCACACAGTGGTGAGAATGGGAAAACTGTCAATATCTGTCTAGTCTTTTTGCAGATATAGTCATACTTCAGGGATGGAGAACACATGATATTTCAGATTTTGCCAAACTGTAATTCCTACCAGCCTTCACTATTACCTTTGGGGCTGATAGGAACAACTGTGGCCATCCTCTCTGTGATGGACTTAACAGATATAGGGAGTCCCTCTTTTAACAATTCACCACATACCCTTTTGGTTCCTAGAATGGGCAAGTCTAGGAGAGATAAATGTAGTGATGGCTAGGGAACTTGTCTGGTCCCTGCATTTCCCAAGCCCCCAGTCTGATTTGATTAAGCAGTACTTTCAGGGAGTTAAAACAAATCCAAAAGGTTAGGCAATTAGACTCTTACACCAACACTAAAAGGTAAAATTATGAGGTAGACCCACAAAATACAAATGTTCCCAGTAGCTGGTGAAGGCAATATGCATGGTGTGCTTACACTCTGGAGTTACATGAACATTAAAATTAGTGGCAGACTGATGACATGACTAAGTTGGTCCCAAAGGAGAATTTCCTATCTTAAATCAGTTTAACAAGTCATCAAAACCAACTTCATTGATGCAGAAAGGGAAAGAGAAATCCAGTGATTCTGATGTGCTACCAAAGAAAGCCAAACTCAAGAAACCTAAGAATCAAAAGTCCCTGTTAAAAGCCCCTTTTGCCTCCCTAACTCTTGCCCAACATCAAGGCCCCAGGGGAATGCAGAGAGGAACATGACAACCTCATCTGTCTTGGATCCATATCAGAGAGAGAGGTGTCTCAAGATTGCACAGTGTCCTTGGCTTTCAGCCATTTGTGTGAGTGGAGCCAACTTGCCCACTGAGCCCCAGGCGAGCTCTCACAAGCCAGACATACACTTACATATAGACCCTATATATGAGAAGGAACACTGGCAAATTTGGCTTCATGCTTGCTTCTAGATCTTACCTTTATGGAAGAGCCTTCTTTTCTTCAGACACATTGCTGCTCATGTGAGGAAAGATCTGTGGAAGGGGACATAGCTGATGCAACCATGTTCATGATTCCAGATTACAAAACAATGGAAGTGTCTTTGAGGTTTCCACCAAACCATGAGATGTTAGCTCAAAGTAGTTTGCTTACAAGAGAGGAAGCCATTTAGAAAAATGAGGATGTTTCTGAGCAAGTTATTGGAACTGTATGTGGACTATTCCATCCATGCAACCTTTTGATGCAAGCATTCACAACTTACAAAATGTAAATAATATAGGGACAGTTCTTCTGGGAGTTAGACTAGATGCCTTTTGGACGGTGGGGGTGGGGGAATGTGTGACTGTATTCCCCCTTATTTTTTTGTTACATAGATTTAAACTTTCTGTTTATATGTGAGTAAAAGGATTGAAGAAAATAGAAATGTAGGGAATAGAGGAAGAGGAGAAATTGTGATTTTTTTAAAAGTGGCATTTCAATAAAATGTTTAAAACGAAACTATAAACACTTAATAGTGATATTATAACATTATTGCCAAGTATATATTAGTTTTTCTATTCCCATTTCTTGCTTAGAATGTTGTTGCTTTTTCCTCACACAAAAGTTATCTCTTATATAAGTGGAATGTGATTATTATGTATTGTATGACTGGTTTAACAACTGTGCAGTAACAGGACATTCTCTACATTCCTTTCATTGCTAAAAACATTACAGTGTTTTTGGATATATAAAAATTCTTGATTGAGAAATCTATAGAGAATCAAGAGAATGTAAGAAAAAATATGTATACCATTCGAAACCCTTTTTGTTCATGAGAGATATTGCTATTGGACGAGATATTTTCCCAGGCCCTGAAGTTGAACATTCATTAGCATTTTCACAATGAGCAGCTAATTATTCATGGTGTTATTGCTCAGTAATTATTCTGTACAGATACACAGAGACACCCACCCACCCCAGGGTGTACCGCATTTGCTGACTCTTAGGACCCTCTCCCCAGCATTATTCTTGAGATTTAAAATGGTTTTGTCTCCTTAATTGTTTGAGTAGATTTTAGGTCATAATTGAGAGTGACTAAAGTAAATTTTCTACAGGGCAGTGATTTATGTTTTTAAAGAAAGATTTAAATCAAGTATGTTCTGTAAAATTAATTGGCTCTTTATTTGTTTAGAGAATAGCAGCCTTTGTTCCATAAGGAATTGTTGAAAAGAAAGACTGGTGATTAAAAAATTTGTGGATTAAACCTGGGGAACAGAACAATGAAATTAATTTCAGTAATGTAATGTTTGAGGATCCTCCCCGCCCCCCAATTGCTTTGTCAAGTGTGTAGTGTTTTATCATAAAAATGAAAGATTCTAAGCAATTTCCTAATTTTTCCCCTCTTGTATTCTCTAGTCATCTCAACTAGGAGTCCACCTCCACCTTCACCATTGCCATTTCCACCACAAGCTATTCTTCCGCCTGGTCCGTCTAGCTACTTTTCTCATCCAACAATTCGATACCCTCCTCACCTGAATCCTCAGGATACTCTGAAGAATTATTCTTATGACCCGTCCAGTCCACAAACCAGCCAGGTACTGTAGCACCAAATAATCTGTGAGTCATTTGCAACATCCCATGAAAGTGTTTAAATCTGATAAATAAAAAAAGTTCTTGTAGATTAAGATTCATAATAGCGTTTGCAGTTTTCAGTTGACTGAGGCTAAGTGAGAATAGAATGGCCACTTGATAAGTTCTCACTGGTATTTCTTTGCCAGTCATAAATAACGATGTCAGAATGTTGGAAAATGATACTTTTGGTTCACACAACTTTTTAATGAGTGTTAAGCCCAGACAGATTTCAGTCCACTGAAGTCATCTGCATGAGGTTATTACTAGAGATTTCTGGATTCACCTGGGCACTGACGCATATCTGTTTCTTGCATATATGCTAATGGAATCTAATTATACACGTCTTTGTCTCAACAGAAGCCTATGAGTAGTTTGGTTACAACCATTTATACCAGTTACTTTAAGTGAAGGTCAGAGTAAGATGATTGTCTCACAGAAATGCAAGGAATTTGCCTCATATAAACTTACATAAAGAGCATCTTTGCCTGTTTCTAAATTAGTTCCATAGATAAAATTATCTCATGATGTGCACTGCTTAGCAGTATTTGGCATGCATTTGTGTATATATGTTAAAGAGCACTGGACAAAAACTGAAGAATAAGTTTTAAGTTTATTAAGAACAAGTGTGAATGAGTATTTGATTGTTTGCATATGGCAGTTCATCCTTTTTTTAAAAGCAAATAATTGGTTTCCATAGAACGGCACAGTTTTGTTTCATAACAATGTCGTTGACAGTATGGTTGAGAATGCACTAGTAAATGACGATATTGCTGCCTTCAGTGATCAAACCTTGTTGCTACATTTAATTCTTGGAAATGTGTAGGACAAAGCTTTTCCTCAACCATTATGGACCAAACTGTTAAGAGCGTTTACAGTTGGGTAGGGGAATCTTTGGGTTGCCAGATGTTTTGGACAATAGTATGTATTGGCCATGTGAGCAAAGGCCACTGAGAGATGCAGTGTTGAGGGTGCAAGGTTCTCCTGTGTAGATAGCCTCTCTGTTATCTAGATAGAGTTTTAACTCATTTATCCTTATTCAGTTCAGAGAAGTGTTCAAGGGCTTATCTTCTACACTTGGGAAGGAGGAGAAAGAGTGTGGAAATGATCCACATACTGATGAGACCTCCCCCCATAAATTATGGAGCATATTAGTTTAATACAGATTTTAAAGAGCTCAGGAAAAAGTTGGGTGAAAATTTGCAGCATAGTTCTAGAGCAGAGATGTAATTTCCCAGTACTGTACTATTATCTTCTGGAGTTTTTTTTTAAATTATGTACTACCAGTCACTCTTTGAAAAAAATGTGAATAGCCTGCTTTTTGCTACAAAGGAAACTTGTATCTTTAGATTTATTCAGTTATTATATTTATCATTTACAATAAAATGGTGAAATGGAGAAGGAGGGGATTAAGATAAGTATTGAATGTCCAGAAAAATAGCTAGTTCCCAAAAGTTTGTTGTTATATGTTGTTATGTGTACCATTTTATTGTAAGTCAGAGCTGACTTACAATGACCCAAATAAGACTTTTAACATAAGTGAGATATTTAAGGAGTGGCTTTACCAGTACCAACAGTGAGTTTGCATGGCTGGCAGGAATTCGAACCCATGCCTCTGTCACTCTGATATACTGCACTGAGTATCACTTCTCAGAAGGTTACAGATTGACTATACATGGCAGGTAATCTAGATAAAAGATAGCACATCACTCTGGCAGAGAGGACTTGAAGACTGAGTGATACACTTGTACCACTGGCTAGGAACAACTAATGTCAGGTTCATAACTTCTTATTTATCATTTTCATAGTAACTCTAAATGGAAACCAGAATTTGTCTGCCCCAGATAAGTTGTTTTTTGTGTTTAGAAAACAAAAAGGGAGGAGAATGGGCTCAAAGAGTAGAGATTGTATCTATAGAGACAACCCCTGCTTACTTTCAATATGTAATTTGTATGGAATAGAATTTGGAAATCGACTGAAGTTTGTATATTTAATGACAAATTTGCTGCTCTCGGACTTTTCTAGAAGCTGCTGTAGTTATTGGAGTTTACTGCAACATGGTGACATCCAGTAATAAATGTTAAGAATTCTCATTGCTTTCAAATAAAAGGCCTCTTTACCTGGAAACAAGTGACTTGGATAAGACTTGCTGTGTAATGAGTATGCACTGTTTTGCAATCTGAATAACACTGACTCATCTCTTCACTTAGAGTATGAATCCTAACTGTAGATGCTAAATTTTAAGCTATAAATTGATGCTATTGTCCAGAATAATATTATCTCATACAGCTTTTCTCTCCTCCCCCCCCCCACCGCCCCAAGACTTCACTAGGAACAGAGCAAACAGGAATTGATTTTAATTTGTGTTAAATTTCCATGAATAATACAGTGTAATTAAGACATCCATTAGAAATCCTTAATGCTAATTCAGTGTGGAAAATCAGAGTTCTGCTGGTTCCCCCCCCCTCATAGTGATGTCTCAATTATGCTTTACTTGCACATTTTAGTTTTGAATGTTATTATGTCAACCTATCAAGTAATATTATCAAACTGATTTGTCTGTCAAGATTTTCAAGGGAACTTGTGGATGTTTTTATTATTCTTTTCTTTGTGCACTGATAATCTTTAATGCTGGGAAACATAATGATAATAAGAGGATAATTCTCGAGAGCCATTGTGCCTTGTGAAGAAGCATCTGTAGTCAAAAGAATGACTAGCTGATAATATCTTCAAAATCAAATTTATTTTAGAGATTAGCAGACTCTGGCCTCTATGAAATTTGCTGCTGTTTCTTCCATGCCTAGGCCAGATGTGCAACTGCCAAAATGAAGTCACCTTTTGGTGACTTCATTCTGCAGTTGCTTTTGTCCGGCCTAGAGAAAGAGAGTAGCCGGCATGAGGTGGCTGTTACCAGGGTACACCCAATTGTGGTTCAAAAATACCACAGTCTTTGAGAAGGCTATGAAATTTGCTAACTCGCATCTACAGTGGCATAAATCCTAAAATCCAAAGTTTTTAAATAAATAAAAAAAGATTTTTATTATAGACAGAAAAAAAGATGTCAAATATATTTGCTATGGTTGTCTCAATAATTAAAAATAAAAGTTGTTGGGATCTTAGCCTTTTTAATAAATTTTCTTTGTACAATAATTGATTACTTTTGTCCATTTGTTTTATGAAATCTAGACTTCTTTCAAACTATTGTTTGACTTGTACAAATATTGCATTTACCTGTCACTCAGTCCAGGTCATTTTGTTGCAAGAGAAGCATTTTATTTTTCTGTCTAGCATGGGTACATGCAGACAGTTGTGAAAGTGTCATGCTCCTGTCTTGGAAAGTGATGCCCACATGATCCATCCATCCCCAAGCACATCCATGCTGTGGTTTTCTATTTACTACTTAAATCAGCTTATTTGATTCTTTGGGGGAGAAAACAGTGAGCAGGCTTAGGCTTAATTCCACCGCAATGTCCCATGTTTCTCTTGAACATGAAGTTAAATGTTTTCTGCCAGATGCCTGAAACTTTGACTGATCCTCATGTATACTGCTGTAACTCTTGACATTTATGATTATTAAGACTGGATCTATCCCATTTCAGCATATATCCCATTATATGTAAGCTAGATATAACTATGTCCTTAATTTTGAATTTAGGGAACCAAAACATGAAAAGTACAGTTCCATTGATGCATGTGTTCATTAATCAGTTGAATATGGTCCAAATGACAGGGAAGAAAATTTGTATAATTTTAATGTGCTTGTCACCTTGAAAGGATAACCCAGACTCCTATGTAGAGGTTGAGGTGAACTGAACTGAAACAGTCCATTCCATGGATCAAAGAAGTATTTTATGAGTGGAAAATCCTTCTGTTCATGTAACAGTTTGTTTGGATTTATACATCATAGAGGGCAATATTTGTGAAAACCATAGTAAAACTCAATCTATCAACCAATTCCATGTGTTTATATTTTAATATTTGCATGGTGGGTTTTAATTGTTATCTGTCAGCTCTTTTTTTTTTAATATCTAAGAGCAATCTTGAACATGCATTTTGCAAGAACAGCATCAGTATATTATGCACTTCCTGGTGCATAGTGATGACAACGTTTTATTCTTTAGTTCAGGGGTGCCCAAACTACAGCCCGCAATGCCAATTCATCCAGCCCATGCCACCTTCACTGGAGGGTGCATTTACAGCTGGGTGCATTTACAGCAGCGTTCTGCACAAGCGTGGGCACATTTTACTTCCACTTCCAATGGGAGGAACCATGTGACTGGCCCCAGTCAGCTGTCCGGGGCGGGGCGGGTGGCTGGTCAGGCCTGCCTGCAGCATGAAAAGTTTGGGCGCCCCTGCTTTAGTCTGTAAAGTAGAAACAATACTTTTTCTAAATTCACAAAAAGGAAAGAATGACATACGACATTTCAACAAAAAGAAATTATTCTATGTAGTTGGATGGTTTGAAACAAACCAGCTTTCTTCATTAAATAAAACATGCATTTTTATTTAAACAAATGTGATTATGTGGATTCTAAAACTGCATCTGTGTAAACATCACATCAGTAAGAGTTTCTCATATGCACTGATTTAGTTTCCCAGAAACTATTGTGATAAGAGTTTCAGCAATACAGCGCAGTGATAGCTTGACAGCATTTATCTAAAAGTAACCTTTCTTCTCTGACATTTTAAAACATTACATTAATTTAAGTTAAGACAACTAATTAAGGTGTATTATATTGCCCACAGTAATTTTGAAACTGATTGCTTTACTGAGGTACAGTTTATAGTGAGAGAGATTAGAGGTCAAATGGAATATTTTCTGCAGAATTACTTTAAAGAGATAGATAGTATAGCTTTCCACAAAGAAATACCTGAGGTGAAATTAAACATCGTGCTTTCCTACACTAGCTCTATTCTAAGAGCCCCATATTTTTGGCATAGATGATTATGATGGCAAATCAGTTGTGACTGTTTTATTATGATAAGTAGCCAAGACACCAATTGATCACCTCTCTAGAGTTTTGTGCACACAGGTTTGTTTTTGTTGTTGTTGTTGTTCAGTCGCACAGTTGATTCCGACCCTCTGCGACCCCATGGACCACTGTCCGCCAGGCACTCCTGTCCTCCACCATCCCCCTCAACTCGCTCAGCTCTGTGCCCATTGTGTCCACAATACCATCTAGCCATCTCATCTTGGGCCGTCCCCTTCTTCTTTTGCCCTCGACCCTTCCAAGCATCAAGGCTTTCTCAAGTGAATCCTCTCCTCTCATTTGATGTCCAAAGTACTTTAGCTTCATCTTCATTATTTGACCTTCTAAGGAGCAGTCAGGGTTGATTTCTTCCAAGATTGACCTATTTGTTCTTCTCGCTGTCCAGGGGACTCTCAAAACTCTCCTCCAACACCACATCTCAAAGGCATCTATTCTTCTGCGCTCAGCTTTTCTAATGGTCCAGCTCTCACAACCATACATTGCCACAGGGAATACCATTGCTTTGACTATGCGAATTTTTGTTTTCAATGTGATGTCTCTACTTTTCACTATGTTCCCCAGGTTTCTCATCGCTTGCCTCCCAAGAATCAGTCACCTTTTTATTTCATGGCTGGAATCACCATCTGCAGTGAGCTTAGATCCTAAGAAAGTAAAATCTGTCACTGCTTCTACTTCTTCCCCATCTATTTTCCAGGGACTGATAGGGCCTGTTGCCATTATCTTGGTTTTCTTGATATTGAGTCTCAAGCCAGCATTTTCACTTTCTTCTTTCAACCTAATCAGGAGCTTCTTTAGGTTCTCCTCACTTTCTACCATTAGGGTGGTATCATCTGCATATCTCAAATTGTTGATGTTTCTTCCAGCAATTTTGATCCCAAATTGTGATTCCTCCATCCCTGCATTGCACATTATGTGTTCTGTGTATAAGTTGAATAAGCAGGGTGACAAAATGCAGCCTTGTCTTACTCCTTTTCTTATTCCAAACCACTCCGTCATTCCATTTTCTGTCCTAACTGTTGCCTCTTGATTCATGTACAGGTTTCTCATGAGGCCTATAAGGTGTTCCGGTATTCCCATCTCTTTAATTACTTGCCACATTTTGTTGTGGTTGACACAGTCAAAAGCCTTAGTGTAATCAATGAAACAGAAGTAGACTTGTTTCTGATATTCCTTTGTTTTTTCCATGATCCATCTTATGTTGGCGATGTGGTCTTTAGTCCCCCTGCCTCTTCTGAAACCCGCCTGTACTTCTGGTAATTCTCTCTCCACATACTGTTGCAGTCTATCCTGTATTATCTTGAGCATCACCTTGCTAGCATGAGGGATGAGCGCAATTGTTTGATAATTTGAACATTCTTTGACATTACCCTTTTTGGGGAGTAGGACGTATACAGATCTTTTCCAATCCTGTGTACCGGGCTGGGCCCCCTTGGGATTACCGGGAGGCTCCTGGCTCTGCCTGGAGCCATAGGACTGCCCATGCTGCTTGGCAGCCCCCGGTTTGGGGCAGGCTGAGGCTGCGTGCGGGCCAGCACAAATGGAACATTCGTGCCGAAAAGGGCACTGCTTGCAGTTGCACTTGCCGTTGGAGGCAAAGTCCCAGCAGGGCAGGCGGGGTTGAACCACCTGCCGCGCCACCTGGCAGGACACCTGTGACGCCGTCGGGCATTGCACCAAGTGACCACAAGTGCACACAGGAGTTTATGCTATATATTTTAACTTACATTAAATGTAAGTTTCTATTTTGCTCATTTTACAGATGGTTAGAGCAATTAAAAATCACTAGGATTTTCTAGAAGAAATCTGAGGGTCTTAAAATTTTAGTGTATAATTATATTTATTTAGCAAACATATAACAACTTACCAAAAGGAAAAAATTGCAATCCTTGTGCACTATCCCAAAAATATGGATGGATGATGTCTTTATTAGACCACAAAAATTTCACAGGCAGGCTAGCTTTCAAGTCCTGAAGTTTTCTACACCAGGGTGTGCCTTACAGAACTTGTGGGGCAGAGGGAAAAGGAGGGAGAAGTCCCTAAAATTATCTTGGCCAGCTGTTGTGGTAATGCTGACTTTGTTTAAAGTTCCCCAAAGGAAGCTTGCAGTCTAATCAGATCAACTGCAGTATGGCGTATCCTCAGGGGGTATAATCTCATGGGCCAGAATCGTATTGCTGATTTATGCTTGCCTGAGAGGTCACTCAAGTCTTGGTGGCAAATCATTGCTTACCACATACCTAATTGCGCAATTGTTCTTCTCAGTCTCTTATTGACAAGAAAATTCCAGCCACTCAACATCTTCCCTATCGCATTACATTAAAGCACACATCTTCTGTTTGTCTAGCACAGTGGTTCCCAATTTTTGGTTTTTGGACTTCAATTCCCAGAAGCCTAATCTATTTCCCAAAGCACTGATCAGCCAATATACTGACTGAGGCTTCTGGGCAGGGGTGGCCAAACTATGGCCTGTGAGCCAGATCCGGCCCACAGCATCCTCACCGCTACTAGAAATGGACATGCCCTGTGCACGCACAAAGGTAAAGGTTTCCCTTGCTCGAAAGCCAGTCCTATCCAACTCTAGGGTTCAGTGCTCATCTCTGTTTCAAAGCTGTCTGCTTCTGCAGATGACTAGACACCAGAGCGCGCAGAACTCTATTTACCTTCCCACCAAAGTGGTCCCTGTTTATCTACTTGCAATTTCTTGCTTTTGAACTGCTAGGTTGACAGGAGCTGAGACAAAGATGGGAGCTCATTCCATCCTGCAGTAATCAAACTGCTGACCTCCCGTCTTCCAGTCAGTGTCTTAGCCACTTGAGCCACTGCAGCACCTGCAGCTGTTGTAAACGCATTTACAAAAGCTGCGGACATGTTTTACGGTGGGAGGAACCACATGACCGGTCTGCTCAACCATGTGACCAGCCTGTGGCTCAAAAAGTTTGGCCAACCCTGCTTCTGAGAATTGAAGTCCTCCTGTGGAGCATGGTCCCCACATTGGGAGCCACTGGTCTAGTAACAAAGGCGCAAAGAGATGAGGCATTTAAAAAACAACATTTTCTGATAAGAGGTCATGATATGGGGCTGCCAATTTTCTTTATGCCTCTGTTCCCAGACAAACAGAAAGTGAATCCTCTGCTCAGTGACTGGCCAAAATGTCTCTGGGGATCTTACTGTTCTTTCGCTAAGCTCTATAATGCCGGGACTGATAAAGAGCTTGAAAGTTAGCCTGCTTGTGAGATGTTTGTGGTCTAGTAAAGGCATTATCTACTCTTGGAGCTCTGGTGGCACAGTGGTTACACAATGATGTTTTTAAGACAAAATTAACATCCAGCCCTAGCAGCCCACTGATTACACTGATGTTTTTGAAATAATCATATGTATTTCCACTGATGTTAACATTTTAAATTCAAGCTCTCCAACTTTCTGGACCCCAGCCATTAGTCTTAACTGATTCATTCTCAAACTTTAATTTAAAAAGATACAAATAATAACTGAATACCACTGGCCTAGTCCATTGAATACAATAATTATTTGTAACATTGTGTAAACAGATAAAGGGATTGATCTCTCAATGAAAATATTTTGTTACATTTTATTGTGTTGTCAGTCTTGAGATACCATTTCTCTGTCAGATTCCATGTGGCAGATATTGAGAAATGCCAATGAATTGTAGAGATTACAACAATGTATTAAAGAACATATAGAAATACTGTACAGTGGAACCTCACTTAACAAACAGCACGGTTAATACAAAAATCATATAACAAAAGGAAATCCATAGAAAATAGTGGCTTTTTTTTGAATGGATTAATTGGTTTTCAGTGCATTCCTTTAGGAAAGTGCGTTTCAGTTAATAAATTTTGGTTTTCAATGCAGTCCTATGGAGAAAGTGCATCCAGTGCGTTCCTATGAGAAATTTGCTTTACAAATTTTTCATAGTACAAAAGGTCCCAGAGAATGCATTAAATTTGTTAAGCGAAGTTCCACTGTACTGGGAAATTTTAGTACTGTATAATAAATTCTATGCATGAATTCCTGTTTTAAGCAATAAAAGAGTATGAAATATGGTTTTGAAATCAGCAAGTGCTGCAATAGTTGTGACCAGAAATCTGTACTTTTCCCCTAATCAGGAGTATGTTATATACGGTAAATGGTTCAGTTCTTCAGTTGAGAGAGTTAAATGTTCATGGGGTGCCAGGAAAGAACTGGGGTCCATATGAGCTGTTCAGTTTCGGTTCATTATAGTCTTTTGGGAACAGTAAAAGGTGACACATTGTTGCAGAGAGCATTGGCTTCCAGCTGTGTCTATTTAATTAAGCTGAGAGGGGTTTTTTGGTTACAGAATGGTTTGAGGAAACTGAATGATACTGGAAAGATTAACCCATGAATTCCCTCGAATTTCATTCTTTGCTTTCTCTTTCTTTAAATGCTCTGCTTTATATAAAGGAAATTCTAAGAGATAACTCTTTGACTATCAAAAATGAGAAAAAGTAACTGTGAACTAACAATGCCTTCGTCAGAAAAATGAATTTGTCACAGTCAACAAACTTCTTTGTATAAAAGTAGATATCAAAAATGTCCAATGAAATATTTTTAAATGAAGACCACAGGCTAAACATCTATGAAAGAGAGGAAACAATATGTGTGCACCCATTCAAACAGGTGAAGAGACACAATCTAGATACAAAACTTCAAAATATCTATGAATGTGTTTGTGATTTCCTGGATGCTTTGTCTATATAACTTTCTGAACCTAGGTTTTGTTAATCATAACGTACTATCAGTAATACAGATTGCCTGGTTCAAAAAAAGATAGTATAGTACTGAAGTTTTTGTATGGTCTCCTTCTATATGGCATTGTAACAAACTTTTTAAAATTTCACACAGCACTATGGAATGCCCTTCTTCTATATATCCTATAGAATATTTTTGGCAATCAAAATTATAAAGTATAGTGAAGCCCTATTAGAAATATTATATATTTTCCAACTTCAGCAGATTGATTTTGTTCTCATAACACAGTATTCTCAAGCGCCGCTTTGAATATTGCTGGATATCACATATATTACAAGTTACTGAAGCTAGGTCTCCTCATTATTAAATACAATTTTGTAGTAAATTATTCTGTTCTAGATATCTATGCTTCATATGCCCTACTGCGTAGTTGTAAAATGTCCATGAATGATACAGATAATTATATAGGTAATTATTAAAAGAATAAACTGATTAATACTTACAGTGGCAACTAATTATCAACCTACAAGCAGGTGTTAATAAATAGATATCAAGTTCAATTCTTGAAAGAAAGAAAAAACCCTTTTGTAATACAAAGGCTTTATTTCAAGTGAAGACTTCTGTTTTAAGAATTTATAAAATACATTTTGCCAACTCAATAACTCTAGCCCTTTACCAGTCCTTGCAATCAAACTAAACAAAACATGCAAGGAGATGTGTCCCCTCAAGTCACTTTCCATGTATTTGAAGCATTGGTATAAAGATAAAAAACAAGATGGAGGTGCCCAATGTAGTCTAGAGAATAACGGAAAATTAGTATTCTTGCTGTTATATGTTGTCTTTGCATAGAGGAGGTTCTCTCTCTTTTTACATAATGTTGCTCTGCATATGTGAGAACTAGTGCACTGCCCCCTCATGTATTTAGGCTAAAGTTTGGTTTTACAGAATTAAAAGCAGTCCAGAGAAAATTATGAGCTTGATGTTTTGGAAGATATTCTTAAAATAGAAGTGATGTTGTCATGTGTCCCCGCTAGGTGAGAGCCTTTGCTTGAGTGGTCTAACTAGACAGCGTTGCCCATCTCTTGTCAATGAAGTTAGACCGGGACTAAAACTCACCAAATTGTCCTCTGTCGGATCCCTTGGGCAAAGTGAAAGTGGACTGTGCACATCATGGTCCACCTAACCAGAGGGTGATGTGATATCCAAATTGCTAAAAAATTGCATGCAGCTGGACTTGATTTCTCAAGTCCATTTTCATGTACAGGTTGTTGTCATGGAAACATCTACCAATGTGCAGACTCCTCACTGAATAACGACTCCAAGGTATCCAAGGTTGTCAATTGCTTCTAACTTATGGTAGTGCTAATACAGTTTTTTAGGTACAGCCAAGTAGAAGTGTGAATCAAGATCTCCTGTGTCCTAGTACTACTACATCACACTGCCTTTCTAGATTAGAAATAAATGTGATAAAAGACACTGACATTAGTTCATGGCTGTTGTCTTGTTCTTCCTGATAATGTTTACTAAAAGATTGGAACCTGGTTTGTACATAATAATGAGTTCTGATGGTACCCTTGCTTATTTTTGACAAGCATTGTGCTGGTGCATGGTCTCTTATCAGGAGTAGTTTATCAGGGGTAGCTTAGCATCTGGGCATGTTTACTCATGGTAGAAGCTTCCACTTTGGTTTCAATTTATCCAGCAAACAAACAAGCAAAAGAATAAAGGAGCCACTTTTATGACTTTCATTGGCATGAGTACCAGCTCTTGTCACATTTGGATTAAACATCCTTGTTTATTTCAACCTTTTTCTTAGTTTTTGAGATAAATGATAGTACACTAGCATGTCTGAAAACACTCAATATGTAATGCAACCAAAGTGGGCTACAGGGCCATAGCCATAGAGGGACCGGGGGGGGGGGGCAAAAACCCTCCTGAGATAACAGCCCCCCCAACCTACCCCAGGATGCCAATGTTATATATGTGAGTGTGACATTGTTGTCCCACCTGGAACCCCCCCCCCGGAATCCCGGCTACAGCTCTGGTGGGCTGTGTATCTTCTGGCTGGTCACACCATGCCCAATAAACTATGTTTTCATAAATATTATAAAGAATCAAAGACTTGGAATCAGGAGAAGTCCCTTGTCTTGTCTGATATCCAGTTTCAACTGACAGGTGCTATAAATTCCATTTAAACTGAATTATCAATATACATTAAAGCACTTAAAATCTACTGACTTTAATAGGATGTACACATGCCTAGTCATGTGTCCCATTAATTTAAAATATGTTGTATAGTTGGAATATATACATCAAACAGAACTGAAATGGAGAGGCCTACATAGGGTTTATATACCACTAGTAATTATCAGTCAGTGTCTTTTAAAAAATTTATCTCAGAACATGTGAGTTTTCCCACCAGTGTTGTATTTGTGATGTCTGCTAACCACATGAATATGACACTGGAGACATGTCTTCCTCATTCACTTTGATAATAGTACTTTAAGCATTTTTTATTTGTTTGAGCATATCAGTAAACAAAATAAAACCAACAAAACAAAATAATAAACACTGTAGCACTTTAAAGACTAACTGCTATATTTTTATTTTTAGCTTTCATGGAGCAAGTTCACTTCTTTAGACAAGGAATGAAATTTACAGGCATGGTTTTTATACACCAAATTCAGGGGTCAAAGGAAGCAGGGTGTGTTCAAGCAAAATGAAAGACAAGCAAGCACAACAATACAGCTTCCCACAGCCATCAGCAACAATAGATTATTCAGATTAGCTCTAAATGTCTCCCTTTCAATTTCAAAGGGTCTGAGAAAGCCCATTCTGGTCTCTGATGAACCTTTGACCTGCAAACAAAAACACTGTACCTTGTTACTTCCTGTTTTGCTAAAGAGAATTGGCAGGAAGGTTGTCTTCCAGCTATGTATCAAATTTGATAATGTCCCAGAAACCCTTCGCTCATATTTAATCCCCTGCGATGGGTGTCTAACAGATGGATGTATTTGATTTCTGCTGTCTCCTTTTCAATCCTGGTTTTGTAATTTCTCTGTTCCAGAATTGTCACTTTCAGGTCTTGGATAAAGTGTCCAGTTAGATTGAAATGGTTTGAGACAGGTTTCTTTGTGTTGCCATTCTGGATATTTGATTTGTGTCCATTAATTCTTTGGCGTAAAGATTGTCCTGTTTGTCCTACATGAAGCACAAACGGACATTTTTGGCAAGAGATGCCATAAATCACATTGGCAGAAGCACAAGTAAAACTGCTTTTAATGTTGTGTGTGGTGCCGTTGGGTCCAGTAATACTGTTTCTAGAGCGAATGTGGGGGCATAGTTGACATCTGGATTTGTAGCAGGGTCTAGTTTCCATATCTGCTCCACTTCTGTGTAGTCCCTTTGACCTCTGAATTTGGTGTATAAAAACCATGCCTGTAAGTTTCACTCCTTGTCTGAAGAAGTGGACTTGATCCATGAAAGCTAACAATAAAAATATAGCAGTTAGTCTTTAAAGTGCTACACTATTTTTTATTTTGTTTTGTTGATTTTATTTTGTTTTCTGATATGCTTGAACCACAGACTAACATAGCTAGTATTCTAAAAATATTATTTGTTTGGTTGGTGCAGATTCAAAACAATGTTTGCAACATGTGAACATGAGCATTGTCGCAGTAAAGTGTTATGTAGCCAAATAACCCAATATTATTGTAGGCTTTAATTATATAATCACATTATCTGAGCCTGGAATATTTGCATCTGCCCATGATTATATTATCTGTTTGGTTAATTTTTAAAAGATGACAAAATGATATGAAATACATTTTTAAAATCCACTTCAACCTCAGCAGGGTTTTAAATGTAGAGGGTTACTTCCATTACCCTTTTAATATCTGTTTCCTTCAGTCTGTTTAGATAGCTAAAATATTAGAAGACTGCTATGAATCTCATGAAAGGTTTAGATGAGCCCACCTGTTTTGGAATGATTAATCAAAGATCTATAACTCATACATGTATTGCTGAAAATGCACATATTAACTAATCTGTTTCATGAAAAGTATAACATATTTGTCTCAAATAAATTTAACAAAATTTCTTTAGTAATATTGCTTCTCCTAACATAAATGCATGTTGCCATGACATTTTGTAATATTTATTTGTTAAATAAAAATGTATGTTTATATTCACATGGATAGCCATATCTGCTTTTAATTCAGAGCATATGCAGTATGGCAAGTCCTTCAAAGATTGCAAGAACTTGAACAGTATCTTGAAAGTTTTGAAAAAGAAATCAGGTGAATTGCATACATGCACACCAGTGTATATATGAGTATTTATAAATAGCCTCTCTATGTAGTTGTAGTTAGCAGCAGAAACAGATTAGTCAAAGGTGAAAGATTTAGAAGATCTGAAGAGAAACCAGCAGAAATGTATTAAAGTTTTCTACAATTACTTCTTTCCTTAGATAGATTACAATGTGTGCTACCTCCTCTTTCACGCTCACTCATGGTATTCATGTATACATTTTTTACATCTTTATAAGACCTACATGAGTTATTTGCACTGTAGATAACAGTTGGATTTGTCAGTGAACTTATCAGTGAACTATACAGAATTTTAAGGCATATTCAAGGATATGTTAGGTTTTATTCATGTCAGATGCACCGTCAGCATATAATAACATACAAAGCTAAAATTAACACTTCTGCCCAACATCGGGCCATATCAACAGCATTTCCTCTTGTCAACATAAGATCCTCTTCAGTGCATGTTGAGGGGCATTGTGTGCATTGTATTATATGGGAGATAGTTTGTACTATTAACTTGAATAGTTGAAACAGTAAATATAAAATTAATACATTAATTCCTCCAGTATCCAAGCTCTCTTAGATCCCTGCTAATCAACTTAATTTTATCAGTTAAATAAACATACCAATTCTGTTCTCAAGTAGTAATTAATAATGATATAATTTGAATTTGGTCATTGCTGGTGGAGCAAAAAAAAAACAGGCTAATATTTATATAAATTCAATTTCTAAAATCTGATAGAAACAGTTGTGGGGCCCATAAATTCAATCATTTAATTCATAAAATTAATTTCACATTCACAGTGATTCAAGGCGTTATTTTAACTATTCTAGACCAATTTTTAGGAATCACTTTTGATACCCTGTTTTTGTAAAATGAATAGAATTTCTGAGGCATCAACACACATAAAAAGTAGATGCCATTTATACTATTTATTTAAAAACAAAAGCAGCATCAGCACTTTCAATAGTATCAGGTCTGATAGACACTGAGGAATGTGCAAAAGGGGGCAACCAACAGAGCACTAGGCACATCTGTAGTAGCACTGTGGATGCCAAACCACTGTAACTGCAGAGAGAGAGAGATACAGTATTTGCATATCAAATTGGCACACACGAGTCCTAAACGCCCTAAGGTAGATAGATAGCTCTGTTGAGCTCTATGTATATATTTTACAAGGCATTCTTCTGGTTTTGTTTTATAGCCTAACAACAGTGGTCAAGTAGTAGGGAAAATGCCTGGCCATTTTACTCCAGTTTTGGCACCCTCTCCCCATCACAGTGCGATGCGACCTGTGACCTTGACCATGACAGACATTAAACCCATCACTACATCCACTGAAGGTGAGGCATCTTCACCTACAGCAACCAGTAAGTATTTCTCTAGGAAATAAAAAAAAATGTCCACCAAAAGATTAACATAATTTCAAATTAAGGTCTATGAAGATGCCTTTTCCTGCTATTTGACCAGGCAAATAATCAAAATTGATTTTAAAAGTCCCTTGACAAGATTTCCTCAGTTACTATAACACAGGTTATTGTATGACTTCTGAGATGTGGTAACCACAATCTCAGGATAGAAAAGAAAAGCCATTTGATTATCAACTGCCAGGAGAGAAACCGAATTCTTAAATCTCAGAATACTGAGAACCATAATCTGATAGGAAGCTTTTAATCTGCCAATACCTAGAATCCAGAGGGGGGGGGGGAGAGATACAGCTCACTGCTCTTAAATGACATTTCATGCATGAAGCACATCCTGTTCCTAAAGATACTGGCCTGTGATCCCCAGTTAGTACCATATTGTTATCCCATAGCCCTCAATGGAGCTGTAGATGTAGATTTGTATGTATGTATGTATGTCATTAAAGCAATTTCATATGTTTACTGTCCTTTAATTGTAGAAGCTATATTGGAATATTAATCTAGTTGTCATAATTAAGTGGCTTACTCTACATTTTTGTCTTAATGAATGGAAAATCTCCAGCATCAGTAGCTTGTCAAGAGTGTGCAATGCTGGAATTAGAACTCAACACAGAGGCTAGTCTACATTTTTATTTTATTTTATAGCTTCCACATAAACATATAATAATTGAAATTAAACCTTTTCTTAACGTTATGCTTCAAAAATCCTTAGTGATCTGTCCATGTGGGTTAAAATGTTATCAAGATATCTGTTAATATTCAGCAATCTGGAATGTCCCAGTTTTTTACCAGATAGAACTAAAAAAGAGGGAGCATATAAGAGGATAGGTCCATGTAGGGTTGTAACAGAAAATAAAATAGGTAATGTACTTCTAAAGCTCTGCCAATTTGTGTTTAGTCAGGTTAGGTGAAAGGAACTAGATTTATTTCTAGCTTCTTTTTTAAAAGCCCTCTCCTCTTGTTTCCAATTGGAAGAGAATTACTTATGTCAGCCTAAGTCAGGTAGGTTAGTGGCCAAATTGTGGGAACTCATAAAACTGAGAATTGATGGGTGTTAGATCAATCCAGCTCTTGCCTCAGGATGCCTTAATGAAGTATCTATTGTTAGCAAAACCTATAGAGTTTTCTGCAGATATATCTGGGGCTTCTTCAGTGCCTCCTCTGTTGTTAGAGGGATATCTGCAACTGTTCCAGTTCCCTCAAAGGATCACATGATTTCCTTGCCCGTTAGTGCATTTGTCATTTCCCATGTGACATATTAGATTCTGTTTGAAACATTAGTTTTATGTCTAATCATGGAATTTCATCTGTACATCAAAAATATGTACACAGTTAACTTATAATAGTCTGCAAATACTGTATTTGCTGGCATATAAGACCAACTTTTTTCTCTTTAAAATAAATTAGAAAAATGGAGTGTGTCTTGTACTGTATATAGTGGCCTATAGTGGTTATTTTGGTAATGAAAGGGTGCATCTTATACTCTGATGCATCTTATGCATTGGCAAATACGGTATATAATTTCAGATTTCTTTCTAATGAATTTAGTTTTGCGAAAAGGTCAGTGCCACTAGAAATAATCAACTAGTGAAAATTAAGAGCATTCCCAGTGCTCTTACCTATTTCTAACTGCATAATTAATTCATATACACTAAGCTTGATTTACATAACTCTTGATATATAAAATATTTTGTAAGTAACCATAAAGCTTTTATCCATTCATTTTTTAAAGTGTTGGCTGAGGCAGTAAAGATACTGTTGCCATAAAATTCACTTGTTCAATATGGCTATATCCAACCTAGGAAGTAGAGTAAGACCAAACATCCTGGTTGACACAGGCCACAATGAACAACCAATTCTCAGTTGAAAATATAACCTGGAGGGGCACAGATAATATCTGTATGAAAAGTAGCAGATCTTGTTCTTTTATCCTGCTACAATGAGGATCTGAAGTTGTATCTTGTTTCTATAACTAATTGAATAACCTTTAAACATGTGAGAAACTGTTTCATCCACTCTTAAAACTTAACTGGTAAAAATTTTGTATCTTCTGAATAATTTCTCAGTGGTGAGACTATAGTTCTATCTTCATTCAGATCCCATTCAAGCTAATAATCCAGTTGCTGTTCCCAAATAGAATGGTACAATTAAACGAGTTGCTGAATGATAAGGCAATGCTCATATAAATCTCCTTGATTTAATGGGTCTACTGTAGCTGAGACTAGCAATTGGATTTTATGCATACTTCATAGCCAAACTTTTTTCTTTTCTGTGTGTGAGAAATTATTCTGGGTTGAAAGGATTTTTGCTGGAGAAACTCCACTCAGGGGATGCCTGAATGTGGCTCCTTTCATGTCCCCAAGATCTTTATCTCACCAAAGTGGTCCCTATTTATCTACTTGCAATTTCTTGCTTTTCATCTGCTAGGTTGGCAGGAGCTGGGACTGTATTGCAGTACCTGGGTCTCAAACTACTGGCTTCCAGCTAAAAAGATGAGCTTCTTAACCACTGAGCTACAGCAGTCTGTAGGCTACATTATGACTCTGAGTCTCTCAAATTTGAATTATACAAGGTAGATAGTTGATAGGTTTCTATCTTTATCAACCTCTTTTGTTCTTCCTTAATCAGCCTACACAGCCTCAGGCACTTCCCAAGCCAATCGATATGTGGGACTAAGTGCAAGAGACCCTTCTTTTCTACATCAGCAACAGGTGGGCACCTTTCACATAGGTATTAATAAAAATATTGAAATCAATTCCTCCATACAAGCTGTCATTTACATTGTAGATTAGAACAGGATTCAAGTGGGTTGAATACTTCTGTGAAACTCATATGATTACAGTGATGTTTCTTAGAGTTATGGCATGTTAAGAGCTTTGCTTAGTGAGTTTTTCAGCTATGTTGTTTATGAAGACTCTGGAAAGAAGAATTTATAACTGAATGTAAATAGCTCTAATAAAAGGAAAATGCTGGTTAAAATGAATTAGCTAAATTCAGTTGTTAGTCCCAGGTAGGATAAAGCCAGTAAATTACAAGTCTATTATGTTCTAGGACAGGGAGTGCTCTGTTGGGGACTAAAAGTTGGATTTTGCTCTTTGATTCTTGATCTATTCAACATTATTTGGTTTTTTAAAGATTATATGCTCATTTTTTCATTTTCATTTTTAAACCCAGAAATAACAAATTCTTTTGCAGAACACCACCATTTCTAGATCAATAAGCTTATGGTGTGCATTTAAGGTCATTAAAATAGATGAATACTGAGTCTTATGAGACACTTCCTTTTGAGTAGATATCATCTTGTATATAAGTTTTATACATGCAAAAATTCTTAATTTTCTGCGATACAAACCTCCTTTTTGTCCCATTTTCTATGGTATTTACTATATCTAACTTCTCATCCAAAAACTTGCTTAACAAATAAATCGGGGTTTGCAATCCGCCCCACAATTGGTCACTTACAATGGTGTTTCGCTTAAAGAGCAAACTCACTTAAAGAGCAATCCTGTGGAACACATTATGCTCTTTAAGCGAGGTACAACTTTATATACCAGAGAAATACCAGATAAGTACTGGAGTCCTATTGGTGTTTGTGTTTTGCAGTGGCTAATCGCTAGTAAATGACAAGGTGTAAGGGCACATCTCAGTTGTGCAATTAAGCATATGCCCTGAAATGCAACAAAGACATATCCTGTACAGGCATTCTGTCCATTAACCACAATTAAACATAACAAATCTACACAAACTCCAGTAGGATTGGCTATTATAAATTTTTGATGAATTTCTACATGTTCTGCTTGTTAGTTGGTAGAACCGTATATAACTTGGTAGTGATCCTTTAGGTTAGCTACTTCTAGAAATGTAGGAAGTTAAACAGTTTGGTGTGTTAATTCTCAGGTTATTACAGATACAGTATTTCATTATGGTGTAGATCCGTGATGGAGAACCTTTTAGAGACCAAGTGCCCAAACTCACCTTTGCCACAGACTCAACAGGCTGCTGTCCATGCTGTACCCTCATGCTGCATGTGAGCCTCCTGCCTTACCCCAGACAGGGGAGGGAGGAAGTGCTCCCATTGGGCTGCTGGGCAGAGGAGGAGGGCAAACTATGTGCTGGGATGATGGTGCATGTGCCATAGAGAGAGCTCTGTGCCATAGGTTCATCACCACTGGTATAAATGGTACTATTGCATACCTTGTAGAAGCAGTGCACTGCAATAGTAAGTTTGTGAAACAGTACATTGAAAATAAGATCATATACCTTATGGGCTATGATAAAAAATTAAATATGCATATTATTTCCAACTCTTTTCAGGGAGTAGGGATGTATCAATCTGACACCTAAAATGTCTTGAAAATGACAATAATGTACAATTTTATTGTCTAGGAAAAGAGCACACATGCAGAAATTGTCTAAATTACTTGGATAGAATAAAGGTTATGCCTTGGTAAGGCAGAAATAAGATTGATTTATTATGTCCTTTCATTACTTTACAACAATTTAAAAGAGACCACTCTTCATGTGGCAGGTCCTAAATGCATTTGGTTTAATGTAGACTGTGATGAATGGAAAGAAGAATCAAGGGGTACATGAAATAAAGACAATCAATCACTTTATATTAGCTGACAGAAATTCTAAATTAGAAAGCCAATGGTTTTAGCTCCATAGAGGTGTTTTAAACATTCACCATTCCTTTCAATATACTTTGACCCCTTAGGAATAAATATTGTCACAGGTACATTCTGTGCTTTACAAGCATGGGCTTTGTAAAGATTTATTCTCTTACATTATGAGAGGTATTGACATTTATTCCTGAGTGCTTTTTTTTTGTTAAAAAGAACCATCATTTAGACTATATAAATTGTAATAATGATCACAAGTTTAAGTTGCTTATATAGTTGATGCTTCCTCTTAAAATAGTCTTTGTGCAGAATACTAGTTCAGTGGGATTTTCAGTAAAGCAATTAATTACATAAAGTTGCTGGAGCATTTGCATTAATGAAAGCATTACAAGTACTGTACAGCTTTAAAGAGCATATATTCTGGGAACCAACATGACCAATAGTTTTTAATATACTGATCAGGATATTATGAATACTATGAAAAGCATGTTATTACACATATAGCTTAATATACTGATAGTTACAGATTCAAGAATGTTATTAAGAATTACAAACTTAAGAGTTCCCCTCTCTGCAATGGTCATTTGTTGGTTCCTAATTACCTTGAAATGTTGAAAATTTTCACTTTGAAACAAAAGCAATCTACTGAATTACTCATTTTATATGTTTTCAAATAGTCTGTTTAATAAACAGATCTCAAAATTGTATCCCATTGTTCACTTCTGTAATCCTCTGAACCTGAATTATTATTTGGCTAGGATGCACAATACCCCTTTTATTCATTAATTGCTTAGAGTGTTCATTACTATTAGTAATATACTAAATATACTATATTTGTTATGTAATAAAAAAAGTAATATACTGATTACTCTGGATTTCTTCCCTCAAATTCATTGAGTAGGGTTTTTGCATTATTAAAATATTAACATAAATTTCTGATTTTGGTGTTGCAAATGGATCAAGGACTCTGTAATTCCACAGAATCTGTCTAGGAATTGCATAGCAAGGAATTGCATAGCCAGTGGTATAGTCTACCTCTAAAGCTAGTTTGTGTTCTGTTATCTGTCTTCTCCTACAAAGTGTAGCTGAGAAGGAGTGATTGTGTGGGGAAAGGGTTGGGCTCAAACAGTTTTGTTGGCAACTGATAGAAATCAGAAGTATACCCTGGAGCATATTCTAGAATTCCCTGCAAAGCACAAACATTCTATAACAAGGAGATCCTTGTGGAGTGACTGAATAGGAACAGATCTGATGAACTAATGAACTTACCTTGATTCACAGTCCTATCTGTTTTGAGTTTTTGCAGTTGAAAGGAACATTTTGGTGACTTGTAACAGCATATTTCTTCTGTAGTCAACCCATACATTGTTTTCTAATTATAACAAGGGTTTCTCAACTGGATGTTAATACTCATTTTAAAATAGACTGCACAGTTTTAAAAAGAACACTAAATCAAGAGAGGAGATATAGAAATTACTTAGTACAGTCAAACCTCGCTTAAAGAGCAACTCGCTTAAAGAGCAGAATTTTCTCTGAATGTTCGCTTTGGTTAACAAATAAAACCAACCAAAAACTCGCTTAACAAATAATTCGGGGTTCGCAATCCTCCCCACAATTGGTCATTTACAATGGTGTTTCCCTTAAAGAGCAAATTCGCTTAAAGAGCAATCCTGTAGAACGCATTATGCTCTTTAAGCGAGGTACAACTGTATAATAAAAATTTATTGTTACAGTCTACTGTCTACTGCTACAGCATTCAGTAACGAAGCAACTAATAATATCTTGGCATTGCTTAATACACATCTTATTAATTTGTGACTTTGTGGATTGAATCGTTTTCATGTTGCTTTGATATACAGTCTGTTAACTGCAATCCAACCCGCTTACCTAGGTGTAAATCCACGGTGAGCTCAGTACCCAAAACCTTATGAAAGACAACTGCATATAAAAGCACTTGTGCAAGTTGTTTTCCTGTTTTGCCAAATTAGACACCAGGATTCTGTCCAATAGGCCTTACATCTGAATAGAAATGTATGGAATGCCCTTTTCTTCGTCTGCCATGTGCTCTAGGAAGGGTATTTCAAAACTAGTAAACTGCCTTTAAGTCATATTACATTTAGTTCTTCCACACAAGACTGGGATTTCTCAGGTAACATTCCAGCAACAAAGTATACAAAGTTGCATCTGTTAGATGCGAAATCATTCTGTTTAATATACTTAGACTTCCCTCCTGTGATTTATTTCAGTTGAGTGAAAATGAAGTTGACATAGTCATTTCAAAAACTGTCGATGGCCTTAAAATTATCAGGATGAGGAAGACTCTTGTTTTAAGCAAAGCTAACAGACCACTGCAGGAGATTCTCAAGCACAATTTACTAGATTCAGGAAACAGGTTATCGATGCTCAGGCTGTTTGTATTGTGTCTCTTATCATAATTGACAGTTTGACGTAAAAACTATTCACATGACTGTGAGAGAGGCATGTAAATGGATAATAGGTCACCTTTCAAATACTCCTGTTGGAAAGGAAACACATTTAAAGGAAGTTTCAGTCAAAACAATGACATTATGCAAATGTTTATAGATTTCCCTCAATCAACAAAAAAGCATAGCAAAGAATTGTATCATTTGCTAGCTTTTCCATATGTATATTTACTCAGACTTCTGATCAAAGAGGTGTGGAAAGAAGATTAATTTTAACCATTCTGTTAACAATGTTAAATGATGCATGCACATAAGAAAATCACTCACAGATTTGTTATTTTGAGCAAGCATCACTTAAGAATTTGGCTAAAATAAAAACTTTTACCATATCTCTTTTTCTTAAACTGAGCTTTTTGAAAAGTTAAAGAACAGATTACAGTTACTTTTCTGATATTGCCTATACATGGCACCTCCATCCTCTGGGGCTTTGCCATAGCCACTGTCTCTTGCTACAAGTAGAGTTTTGAAATCTTTCCTGCCTTCTTCATAGCGACCACCTCTACATTTGTTCATAAAGAGTAAATGCCTGAATTTACATATATGGGCTGTGTGAAGTTTGTTTAGAGGATTGAATCAATATGTCTTCTTTCTTTCTTTCTTTCTTTCTTTCTTTCTTTCTTTCTTTCTTTCTTTCTTTCTTTCTTTCTTTCTTTCTTTCTTTCTTTCTTTCCTTGCATCCTTCTTCCCTTGCTTCCTTCTTTCCTCCCTCCCTCCCTCCCATAGGGATGTAAGGCAGTTCAGTCAATCAAACTACATAGTAAACACACTGAAATATAGAGTACATCTGGGATGTACGGCTGAAGATGGCAACAGGGTTACTTCATTGGTAGTACTATTAAAAAAATAATGTTGGTGAACTGTATGTGAAATATTAAAACCCATCATTTAAAAACACTTTAAAATATAACCATTCAATCCATGATATGCATAAAACTATAATGATGTTAAAACCCTGCCTAGAAAGGACACTTTACCTACTGATGGAAGGACAGTAGGGAAAGAACCAGGCTGGTTTCCAGAGGAATGCATTCTGCAGCCTTAGAGAAGTTCCTGAAAAGGCTCTCCCTTGTGTCTTCAGAAAGCAAGGCTGTGATACCTATGAGACTGAGAGAAGGGCCTTTCCAGAACATATTAAAATCTGGGAATACTCATATGAGCTTTAGTTCTTGGATAGTTTGAGCACAAGCCATACAGAGCTTGATGGGTCATAGCCAACTCTCTTTATTTTGCCTTGAAACAGGCTCGTGCAGCTAGTGATACTGCTGAAATAGGGGACTAATAAAGGAATTATACGATATTAATTGCATTTCTTTACTTCATTTAGGATTAATTTTTGTATAAGCCAAGACCTGTTGGAGGAAGAATGCTGTTATTTGCTATTACATTAGAAGGGATGAAGTTGTAGAGTGGAGGATTATTACCTGCAGAAGGGAGGAGACAGAAGGTTTTCTTTTTAACCTGTCCTCTCCCTGTTAGCCTCCAGAAATCTCTGAATATACTGTACTACCTGTTCAGTGCTCTGTGGCTTGAACTAGAAAGCTGAATACTGTAATAGAAAATGAGGTAGAGGTTTTCTTTTTTGGCTTAGATACCTCTGCCTGATTTTTTTTTTTTGCATTGTTTCTTCTCACAATGCCTTAACCACTGTTGTCAGAAACATCCCTTGGCTCTCTTCTTTCCAGAGGTCCCTAGAAAAAGATGGGGTGGGAGAGGAAGTTCTCTCATCTTAGCCCCCCCCCCCATAGTGATTAGACTGGATACTGTATAGTTATAATAAATAAATACATCTCATGTCAGAAATTACCCTGGGTTGAAAGGATTTTTGCTGGAGAAACTCTGCTCAGGGGACACCCAAATGAGGCTCTTTTCATGTCCCCAAGATCTGTCATGCAGCACTCGGGTATTGAACCCCGACCTTCCAGTCTCCAAACACAGCATTTTAACCACTAAGCCTAATGTGGATGCAACCACTTGTCACATGCAGCAGAAAGCTGTGTGAGAACCACTACATCAAGTATATTCCATGGTCTCATAAGTTAAACATTAATGATATTCAGCACTCTACAGTGGCTGAAATCTTGTTTGCACAAGTTCTGAGATGTAAGGCTGAAGATGGCAACAGTGAGAGCAATTTTTTGAAATTAACCATTTTATCCTCACAGTCTCCGGCCCTCATTAATTCTGAGTAATCCCTTTCCTGTTGGTTGCTATGGGATAAAAAGTGAAAGTTTCTAAATGCTGAAAATCACTACTGCCAGAGTGACTTCATTGGCGGCACCATTTTTAAAAATAATTTTGATGAAATTTACATTTTATGTGAAAAAATTGTTCTTACATGATATATAAGGGGCAAAATCATGTTGAGGATCGCCACATGTTCACAACTATATGGCAAGATACCTGGTTGTGTGGCAAGCATGTGACAAAGAAACGAGCCACTTCCACTGTTTTAGTTCTATGCACCATAAACTCCAACATGATTCCAACCAAGAGATTTTTTTTTAAAATGCAAAAGGCAATGCACTCTCCCTAAAATACAAGATTTTTTAAAAACAAAACCCACACTTCTTGAAAATGTCACCACCAAAAAAAGAACCTGGTTGATTTTTGTAGATAAACAGGATCAAAAAAGTAGTACAAAGTTATTTAAACTCCTCCAAGTTTTAGAAGGAGATTAGTATGACAAATATTTTTATGAAGGAAAATAGTGAGGACGCTACAGTTAGTTACAACATGGATCTTTTAGAAGTATATGTACTTGAAAGGTTTTATGGTGATTAACATTTTGTGTGAGCAGCCTCTCCTTTATAGCAAGATCATATTCACTGTAAAAATTATTTCTGTTGTAACACTTGAAAACTGTTTTAGATTCAAATGTTCCTGTCCTGATTAAATTTTTATTCCTGGTTAGTTTTTTAAAAAGTCTCACTGAATCCTTTAGATCAGGGGTTGGCAACCTATGGCCCATAGGCTGAATCCAGCTCATGGCACAAAATCATTTGCCCCCGCCCTTGGCTCAAATGCTGGTGGCGGAAGCCAATGTGAACATGTTTACAGCAGCTGTAAACACATTTACGGTGGGGGGACCACCGTAAATGGGTCATGCTCTGAGGGAACATAACCCAGCCCCCGACTTAAAAAGGTTGCCGACCCCTGCTTTAGGTAATAAATACAAAGTCAAGAAAGGTCTGTATTTCCATCTCTGACGGCCCAACAGTAGAAAGAACAGAAGTGTAACAGATGGGGCTGAAACAGGGATATTTACATCTTCTGAATGTATGTATTTTTCAGAACGGACCTATAATAAATACAGCTGGTGTGAAACTCATTTCCTTAATAATGACATAGATACTTTAGGTGCACTTATAGTTTTTCATAGGTGGGGAGAGAGAAACAACTTTTATATACAATTAATCACACTCATCCTCATTTAATAATTTAATTCAAAGTGCCATGTGACTTATGATTGTACACAAGCATTTTTATACCATGCTTGTACAAAGACTTAAATTCATAATTTTCTTAGGCTTTGTTCACAAGACTAGATGAGGTTTATTTTCTCAAGCATAAAAATAGTCAAGTGTATGTTTTCAGGAAATCTGGCACTGAAGGGTAGCTGCTAACAAACAGATGTTTAGGGTTACATGAATAATTCTGTGAAGAGGAGTATTGATGATATGGTGCTCTGGGAAGAATTTGTTTTAGCTTACATGTAAACCATTCCTCATTGTATTTAACGTCTTTTAAATACTATTATTTTGAGTCTAGAACGAGATTAGATTATTTTTCAATTGCATGTAAGCAATGCCATAGTCGTTAACACTAAATTAATCAACCTCTATTATAAATGCCATTGCCTTCTTGAATAGTAAGATAAAGCCATGTAATTTTGATTCCTCTTTCCTGTAAGTTGCATGTCACCTATATATCACCAAATGCATGCTTTCAAGCACATTGAATAATTTTAAGTGTTTTTCTTTTTAAAAATATCATTATTGAACATTAACATTTTTCCAGCTCAATTTATAATATAATTAATTGCTAAAATACCAGTTATTCTTTTAAGCTTTTATTAATAGAGGAACACATTTTAATATTTCTTGATGTACAAAACTAGTATTTTGTTTTGCACAGATTTTATTTTTAAAATTGTTTTTATTTTTGCACTGCTTACTTGGGGATGTAAGGTTTGTGCCATGTTAAGTGCTAGTTTGCATGTGTTCATTTAAATACTAAAAACTGTAGTACTGCTCGATCCATATCTGACTGCTAGGTTTCAATTGACAGCTGAGGATTTGTGACTGGACCATGAATCAAAACGGCAGGCATTTATACCCCAGTGCCAGTGAGGATACATTGGGAATTACTTGGCAAAGGTAAATTTTTAATTATTTCCAAACCTAAACTCTCTTGGGTTCTTTGTTTTCTGTTTTAGTTGGCCTCCAGAATATATTTGTGAAAATCTAGCTGCAAAATCTCTCTCTAACCTCTTTTAAAGTACACATTTTAGATTAGCTGAAACTAAGGCTTTTTAGTTATGCACCTGGGATGCCACATGTTTGCTATCAAATATAAGACTTGTGAAACACTGTAAAAGAAAAAAATTACTAAAATTTTACAGCTCCTTATTTTGGAGTCTATAGAGTTTGTGTTTATAATTATTTTGTTAAAAAAGAAAAGAAGTTGTAAGCATTGGAAGTGTTTATGTTGTGACTAAATCTAATATTCAGAAAAACAGTCCGAAGACTGTGTTTGGAATAATGGATGTGAATTTATTTCTTTAATATTGACACTACTATTAAAGTAAAAGTCAGATATCTTAAACAATTAACTACCCTTTCATTTCATACAAATATCTATTTCCAGGTAAGAATAAATTATTTCTTTACATATTGAAAAGATACATATCAGAAAACATTATTTTGTTTTGTTTTGTTTTCTGATATGCCTGAACCACAGACTAACATGGCTACTATTCCAAAAAATGAAAAGATACAATGGCCGATAGATATAAATTTTCTAACTATGTTAATTGAGTAATTTACCTAATTTATTCTAAGTGTATGAAAACACAGTTGTTCAAACTCTTCTCCCAAAAGTGGATGTGACCCAAATTTGTTAGTGAATCTAGAAAATATGATTTTCTCTTTTGTTTTCTCCTCCTTCCTTGAAATTACTTTCAAAACAGAGCCCCAATTCTCAAGAGAAATCTTGAGGGGCTCTCAACAAAATGCAGGCAAGGGAGGAAAAAGGCCTATTAACAAATGAACATCTCTAGAAACAAGATTTTGAAAGAGTGTAGCTGCCATGGTTATTTACAATTATAAGCTATTGGTCACTAAAGAGGCTAATTTACAGCTAGTCTTGCCATATTTGTAAATTGGAAGTCTGTTATGAAACACGTGTCAAAATTGTAAATGTTTAATCATTTCTCAACATATATTCTATAACTGAATAAAACAATGTTTTTGAATGCCAATAATGATTGGTTTGTTTTAGTTGTTACATCTGGTTAGCCCAAATTACTAAGTAGAGAAACATGTTAATGAATAGTTTTCCATTCACAAGATCTAATACAGTACTTTATTGTAAAATAGTTTGTCTAAGTTCCTTTTAACTGTTCAATAGCAAACAGAAGTATAATATGGGGAAATTGTAGTTCTAAAGCATTTCTTCTGCAAATGACATTATTAAAATTAATGGCTAACATTCTGTTGCTGAGCGTAGTAAGTTGGAACAAGAGTAGACCCACTGAATCAATGAAACTTATGAAAATGTTTACTCACCAATCCCCACTAATTCAGTGAGCCTACTCTCTTTGCTTGCATATTACTGTGTTAAACTATAGGATTTCAGCCGATACAGATTTGTTGTCCTTTAGGTATATAGATTCAATGTAATAAAAAGTTTCCTGAATATTTTCAAGGTTATAAGCATTAACTATATAGTCCTCTTTAACATATCTTTGGTTTTTAAAAGGGAGAAACCACATAAGACTGCAGTCTTGTGTATGAATATGGTAGGAGAAGCTACTCAACTCTTTTTTGTTTATTCCAAGATGAGTCACTTGGAATCACACAGCAAACACATTCCTACTCATGAACTTTTTCCTCCCATAAATAAAAAAAATACAAGCTTGGGAAGGATTGTTTGGTGGGGAGCTTGATAATCTTCTGGAGAGTGATTTTATACTGAAAAACGGCTGGCAAAGTAGCAATTAGGCAACTCACCTGACATAGTTTTATACAGTATTGCCATTTGCAGCATTCTATACATTTGCTTTTCATAGAAATGTTATGGAGGAATTACTCAAATACGATGTGTAGTTTAAAGAAAATGTCATAACCCTCAACAACTATTATTATTAATATTCTGATCACAATATGTAAACAAATGTCAAGAGTACTAATGCAATGTTTCTTTATTAAACATTCTTTGAAGGAGTCACTGTATTCAAAGGATGTATAGTTGATAACAGGTATGATTTGTTGCAGTGATAACTAGAAATGGCCTTTATAACCAGATGTTTTGTGTAAATAGAGCTCACTCTAAGATTGGGTCATAAACCTAGAAATAGAATGAAGTCCATGGGGTTATGCAGTCAGTTCTGGCCTCTGAAGTAACTGTGACTGATGCCCAGTTTTCAGTTGAAAACTTTTCATATGGAAAATGCTGCGTGACTTTGTTGTGAATCACTTTCATAACTCAGGTGTTCTCTCCTAACCTTTACCCTACATCTGATTTATGTGCCTTTGTGTCCTGCCCTCATTAGAGAGAATGTCTAATTTTCCTCTTCTTCCATCATCTTCAAATACATGAACAATGGACCTCCCTCATTCATTTAATCTTGTTTTCTTTAGAACAGGTTTTGAGGGGAGCCTGGGCTTCTGGGAATTGAAGTTCCAGAACACCTGCAGGGGTAGCCTGTTTCCTGTAGGCCAGGGTTTCTCAACCTTGGGCCTCGTGGTGTACTTGGGCTTCAATTCCCAGAAGCCCAGGCTCCCATCAAGGCCACGGATTCCCCACTCCGATCTAGATTATATCATCAATTTATCTTCTGATATACAGTACTTTGCCTTTTGGTCAATTTTTAAAAATCATGTCAGAAGCACACAAAGGTGCTTTCTGGGTTGAAAGAATTTTTGCTGGAGAAATTTTGTTCAGGGGATGCTCGAATGAGGCTCCTTTCATGTCCCCAAGATATTTTCCCACCAGAGTGGTCCCTATTTATCTACTTACGATTTCTTGCTTTTGAACTGCTAGGTTGGCAGGAGTTTGGTCAATTTATTTTGTTTTTCTTGCACTGCTGTATGTATAACTGGGCATACATGGAGTTTTACTAAAATACTGGTATTAGTATTTGAATCATGTACATGGTACGCAAGTTGAATTTATTGTATCACTACACTATACCAGTGTCTCAATTTTCACATTTCTTATTTCTTATTTAACTTCACTTTTTAATTGTGTTGGCTTATAGTCAGTCCTAAAGCGTTTCTAGTTACTTCCAACTGAGTATGATCTGCAAATCTGATAATACTGTCCAGGCTTTCATCCAATTAATTAATAAAGGTATCAAAGAGAGCCAAATCTAGGAGTTTCCCCACACTTTGATCCCTTATTTAAACCTAATATTGATCTTCTATTTTTATTTTCCACATGATCCAACTGCTTGTGTAATCACTTTTATAAGAAATTGTTCTAGATTAAAAGAAATTAAATTGCCATAGCCATCATATCAAAAGCATTCTTATTATCTACAATATCTAGTCAGCATTTGTTATTTAGGATCATAAAACTTTTAGGAACCAAGTCAAGGAAAACAAAAAGGAAATAAAGTTCTGTGATCCTTTAGCAAAATCCAAAATTGTTTCTCTAAAGTACCATTTCAAATGCTCTGGGGTTCCTTATTATGTAGGACATTATAGAATCTATCAGGGAATGAGAAGGTAATGTCAAAAAATCATTTTGGATAGACATTGAAGTCACAGGATCTATCTCAAGCAAAAATTTCAGGAAATGGTAGGAAATGGAACCCTTATGTAGTGCTGTCTCTCAGGAGAGTTGGTAGATTTCCCTGCTCTGTTGGTCAATCTTCCACTGAGCAGCTGTTTGTGATATGGTATTTCCATATCATGCAGGACAGTCATTTCAGGACAAGATAGAAATGCTAATAAACAATGGCTAGAATTCCATTGCTGTTTGTGTAAGGTTGTGTAACACCTACGCTAGTTGCAGCCAATTGTTAAGGTGTCAAGTGCCTCTTGGCTGTGTACTTGATCACACATCTGATTGCACAACCAAGATGTACCTTGGCACTTTGTCAATTAGCTGCAATTAGCTACAGCAACTTGCATAAACCTTATGAAATGCAATAAACTAAAACAAAAATATTAACAATAAACTGCATTAAAAATCATCTTTTGCAATAACAAATTAAAAACAATAATAACAAACTACTATTGGAAAATTCACCATGAACCCCTTGGTGATTCTAGAATGTCTCATTTAATTTATATTTTATATTTTGTCTTTTTCAAAATAAAAATGTTTCTATTTACAGCTTTTTCCAAATGCTAAGTGTAAGGTTCAAGAGTGATTTCAGAGATAAACCAACATAGCTTACACAATTTGCTTTACACAGGTTCTTACTTATTTTCTTCCTAGTTTCTTTTCTTTCTTTTTCTGAAGTAGCCTTTGCTGATCACCAGTCTGAACAAAGAAAAGGCAGGAAGTAGTTTTCAAAGGAGTAACAGTGTTAGTCTGTGCAAGCATACCAGACAAAAACAAAAAGAAAAGAGCAAGAGTTGCATAACTTTAAAGGCTAGCCACAGTATTTTAATTAGGAAGCTCACATTAAAATGTAGAAGTTAGTCTTCAAAGTGCTACAATGTGTTTGTCTCTTTGTTTCATTTTTTTGTCTGATAATGTCAGAAAGTGTAGATTTCGACATCACATATCATTTTTCCTGTTAGTAGGAAACAATCTAATGCAAACTCAGTTAAGCAATGTACAGTAAAACCTCATATAACACTAAAACCTGGTTCCACAAGTCTTCGTGTTATATGATTTTTAGTGTTATCTGATCCTCTATGGGATCCATAGAGATACATTGTAACCACACAGGCTTTAGCGGTTGTTATCTGAAGCATCCCATAGGATCTTAATGTTATCTGATGCAATTCTTCCCCCCAGATTCCTTGATGTTATGCGATTTTAGTGTTATTCGATACTAATGTTATATGAGGTATTACTGTATTTCCTCTTTCCTTCTGCCCCTCTATGCTTGGTTGTAGCCTGTGAAGAGGCTGTTGCATTGCAGTGGGAGAGAACTTCAAACAAATCTTTGGAAACAGTAGTAAAATTGTTTAATGGTTAGTTTGCCTGATACGAGTGAATCCAGGGAATTCCTAATTGGAAAAGAACTGGATAACATAGTTGGTGGGGAATGTGTTGCTACCTATAGCCTGAAATCCCTGCACCTACCTATCATTGTTACTGAAATATCTACATTGGAAAAGGACTGAATATCAATCGGGTCTTGTGTCATCACAAGATGAGAAATTCCCCAGTGACTCAAACATTTGCAATCTATGTCTAACTAATCACTGTCTCCTTATCTTGAGGCCATGAATACATTATTGTCATGTAGTCCTACTCTTACATACAAGGAATTGGACTTGATCTATGAAAACTCACATTAAAATATAGCAGTTAATCTTTAAGGCGCCACAGCATTTTGCCTTTACATTTATGTTTTTATTATTTGCTTTGTTTTGTTTATTGTCAGATATGTCTGCACAAGACTAATCAGTTCAAAAACTAGAGATTCAGGCTTCCTTCCTCTTCCTGCCTTGGCTGAATACTCAAGCAGTCATTAAAGTAGAACCAGGAGTAGAAGGCCTGTCAGCAAAATGATCTTTCTGCTTCTGCTCTGGTCCTGTAGATGGAAATTAGGGGCCCTTTGGATCCTATCATAAGAGCTGGATGTTGCCTGGCTTTAGGTGGCTGGCTAGATATAGCTATCCCTTTCTTTCATTATTACCTCGGAATAGTTATATACTGTATGTATTTAAATTCCAAACTCCCAAAACAATCTTTGTTCTTATATGTTGCTTTTAACTTATGGCAAACCTAATATAATTTTCAGGGTGAGAAGTGCAAGGAGTGATTTATGATTGCCACCTTGTCAGTGAGTTTCTTTAGCCAAGTGGGAATTTGATCCCAGGTTTCCTGAGTCCTAGTCTAGAACTCTGTCCACCACACTATTGGCTCTCAGTACCAAGCAATCTAATATGAGTAACAGACACCTTCATTTGGTTTGTGAAACCGTGCTATACTGTGGGATATCTAAGGAGTTTACAAAACATGTTTATGGAAGGGTGCCTTATTCTTGTTGCTGCCCACAAGAATCCTTCATCCATCCTTGTATATTACAACAGCTAATTTGGTGTTACAAAGTTCCACTGGGCATTGTTTGTATACAAGTGAGTCCCAGGTTGCTTTTTTAAAAATATGACTACTGTATCATACTTTTAATAATATGTCCATATTAGCCCAATCAGAAACAAAATTGAATAATCCTTTTAGATATCCAGATTTCCTCTTTAGGCAAGAGATTACAAAACAAGCCAGATGATGGAGATTGGAAATAAGGAAAATGATAGTGTTGAGGTCAGTGGTTTTTGCATGAGAAGAAACAGGGAGGATGAAAAAAGCCTCTATTGATGTTCTTCTTTTGGATTTCACTGCATAAACCACTCTCATGTGTAAAAATTACAAGTAAAATTAAAATAAGTTCTGACATGAGGTTAGACTTATATTAAGTGAACAAAGCAAGTAGATTTCCTAGAAATAAACTAATCTGTAAATAGCATCCACCCAATGTATAAACACACCAGTTTGATGAAACTCTGAAATCCCTGTCTTTTTCTGTTAATTAAAAAAAGTGTCTTAAGGGAATTCTAAGACACCGCCTCACATATACAGGAAATACAGCATACAGTAAAATCTTGCATAAAGAGCGCCTTGCTTAGAGAGTAACTCGCTTAAAGAGCAGAATTTTCTCTGAATGGTCGCTTCGCTTAACAACTAAAACCAACCAAAAACTTGCTTAACAAATAAATCAGGGTTCGCCATCCCCCCCCCCCAAGTCAGAAGTCACAATTGGTCACCTACAATGGTGCTTCGCTTAAAGAGCAATCCTGTGGAACGCATTATGCTCTTTAAGCAAGGTACAACTGTATAAATTGTTGGTCTGAATACCAAAGTCAAGTTCAAAAGAATTTTCATTTCTTGATAGCACTGTACAATTCCATTTTTAGTCCACTTGAAAACACACAAAAAGTCATTACATTTTAAAAAGTCATAAGAATTGTTGTAATAACACTAATTGCCAAACTTCTGTGGCAGACAAGCCAAATCTCCAACTGAAGAGCAAAATTAAAGCCAAAACTGTGGCAGAAAATCCCATAATGCTATTCAGGAGGTTTGTTCAAATAAATCTAATCTCCCTTTCTTCCTCCTCTTCTTCAATATGGTTTTAAAACATGAGCCAACATCTATGATGTCTGATTTTTCTACAGCTGATTTTTTTTCTACAGCTGTGGTGGTAGTTTGTTATCTGAGTAGTTAATGTCTAACATGTGAAAGTGTTCACAGGGTTTGGGGGAAGGGGGAGGAGAGGGAAAGTCTGCCAAGTCTTTCAAAAACTGTTAACTTCTTTTGTTAGGGTATTGATTATAACATACATGTCAAAAAGCAAAACCTTTCAATGGTGTTTTGAAGGGTTAACTGCTAATTTAACATTATTATTTTTCTGTCCCCAGGCATTAGGCTAGCATTTCCTGCTTTCACTTTGTTATCTTGACACAGAAGTACAGTACAGCAGCTGGTTTGTTCTTAGAGCTCCTGAGGAGAGCCCTATTCTCAGAATGCTGAATTTCCTTTTCAGCTTTAGCCATGGGCTGTTCCAAATGGGCAACTTTTTAGTGCTCCATTCTCTCCTCCCCAGCCCCCCCCCCCAGCTCCTCTGAACACTGTGATGATAATGCTGATAAGTCTGTGAAATGGAATAAGCTTAGATTCTTAGGGAAGGGAGACTGGGAACTGCTTTAATTGTCAGACCAGCCTCGTAAATTTCAGATTTTAACAAACAAGTAAATCTTTCAAATAAATTCAAGTAGTTGAACCCCTTGAGTATGAATCTAAACTCATTTTTAAAGGTTGCGTTTTGTAAAATAAATACTTTCTGCTTTATATATTTCTTTAGAGGTAAAAAAAAAAAATCCACCCCAAAGCCAGACTCAGTTTATCCTTTAAAAGAACAATGAAATGAAAACATTGCTGATAAAAGTCATTAGCAGTGGGAGGAACTGGAAAGATTTCTGGCTTTTATCAATTTGCCACTTTCTCTGTTATACTTTCACCTAACTTTCTAATAAGGAAAGATGTGCAGAGAGTTAGGTTTCTTTTCCATTTAAGCAAACATCTTCTGAACACTTCCTAAGAAATTAATTGTATTCCAGCCAGACTTGCATGCTGCCATCCCACAGGAAATGGGTCAGCAATCCATTAAGATGCCATTAGATAATCTAATTTGGAACTTAATCTCTAAATTAACCATGCTCCATACTTGAAGCATACTTGAGAGGGAGGAAAAAAGTTTGTTTGAATCGATAGGGGAGCCGAAGTGTGAAGAAGGCTGTTTGTTTTTTCTGTAGCTGTGGTCACGTCTCAAGCTGTCTGGTAACCAGGAGAAACCAGACATGATGTAATTCCAGATTGAACTTGAACTTCAGGGATTTAGAATGGTGAAACAATGGGCCATAGGAATCAATAATGTCCATTTTCCACATGATTATGTTTGGGGCTTTAAGTTAACCTTTATGGAAGCAACAGCAGACACTACAGTGTGACCAAAATGGGGGGATCCGGAGACAAAGTGATAGAAAGAAAACAAGTTTTCCAGCTGTATTTTGAGAGTTGCATTGCAAATTCCAGCAGGATTAAAAAAGGTTCCCAATCTCCCATAAACCACTTGCTTGTTCTCAGCATGCTTTTGTTCACTTAGGTAGGACGAACATGCTCTTGTGTTTCCTGTCAGATGATTTTGGCAAGATTCTTGTGGAAGGAGGGGCTTGTTTAAAAACAATAACAACAAACCTCCATTGGAAATTTCACCATTAACCCCTTAGCAATTCTAGAACATTACATTTTAATTATATTTTATTTTTTGTCTTTTGCAAAATAAAAGTATTTGCATATTTGACGTGTCTTTTCGACTGATGTTTTAATATGTTTATTGAACAAATTAATTGGTATGTTAATTGTTATTTATCTAAATGCTTATAAAACTTGTATGTGATAGTCTTCTGTGCCATTTGTACAAACAAGTTACAGAAGGTGGAATATACGCATGTGGATATCACACAATCACAGTAATACCTCGGATAACGTTTATCTCGGATAACGCTAAAATCGCATAACCTTAAGTAATCTGGGGAGGAGAATTGGATCGAATAACGGTAAGGTCCTATGGGATGGATCGGATAACAACCGCTAAAGCCTGTGCGGTTACAATGTATCTCTATGGAGCTTTAACGTTATCCGATACATCCCATAGGATTTTAACATGCATCGGATAACACTAAAAATCGGATAACACCAAGACTTGTGGAACCAAGTCTTAGCGTTATCTGAGGTATTACTGTATTTTAAAATCATTTTGTAAGTTTTGAGAAGTGGGAAATCAGGAATGGGCATTCAGGGAATTTAAATGCTGTTGCTTAATGTTGTCTTTCAAAAGTACATTTATAATTGGTTTTACTACCATCTTGTTTTAAACAAATCAAACCATGGAGGCATTATTTATTTTTATCTCAAACCTGAAGTACAAAGCATAGAATGCCCCTGCCCCCAAATTATTGCAAATTAAATGAATGGGATCAAAATCACTGTAAGAGATGTTAATGTATCCTATTGCTACTCAGCATTACTATAGTGGAAACAGTTCTACATAGGAATAATTGTTAATAGGCTTAGCATGTAGAAAGCTAAAGATGCCATACACATTTCTTCTCAGGGAACTTGAGATTGGAAGTTCAGAATTCTAGTTTATTATGTGAAGTTGCCATATACTTTCAGTTTACAGATTCATATATTTCTCCAACTTTAGGAGAGCTGTGATGTTGATTAGGTCCTTCTACACAGATCTGATCATTGAATGGAAGTTATTATATACATCTTTGATTCTTGGCATGTGGCTTAATCTGATGTTCAAGACCCAGATACTGCATGATGGATTGAGCACCCGTCTCTGTATGAGCTCTTGGGGACACGAAAGGAGCCTTTTTTGAGTCAGCGGAGTTTCTTCCACAAATATTCTTTCAACCTAGAATAATTTCAGACACTAAATTATTATTATAGTGTCAATCAGTGAACTAGGACAAAGTGGCTTCTTAGTTTGTGGACTTGTTTGTTGCTGCTGTTTTCAAAGCCCTGAGTTTATTAGTTGGGATTGCAGATTACACAATTATAAATGTGCATCTTCATGCATTCCTGAATTTTTCAGATGGAAGAATGACACCCTATGCACAGAAGTTTAATTAAAACTACTATACCCGTGTTGCCCTTTCTTTTCATAATGTTTGAGTTTTCTTATCCAGTGACACAATATCAATGACAATTGGTAGTAGGAACTTGTAAGAACAGAGATTGTCATATGGTTGAACTGTGTACTTGTGGCATAGCATCATCTTGCCCTCTGGAACTTCTTGGTACAAAACACCAGGTTTTCTCTATCTCCCCCCCCCCCCAAGATGAAATATTTCCAAAGCTTTCTCCATTCATGAACACTGGAGGTACTTTAATTTTAGCTTGTTGATAGAAAGAAACAACTAGTGCACACTTCCCTCATTGTTTTGCTTTCATGAGCAGCTGCTGATCTGCTGACTCTACATGCAAGCAAGAACCTTGGTGAGAAACAACCTCTCCCCTTCAGACTTACTACTGTTTGTATGAGAAAAAACATGAGAGAAGAGGCATGGCTAATCATCCCTCTATGTCTGTGTTGTTGGCACCAAAGAAAGTAATGATTAGTTAAGACTACTGAGTTTGCTCAAGCTGGGTGTCGTGGATATATAGCATGAGTGTTAGAGGCAGAATTACAAAAAAAATAAGTGTGAGGTATCTCTTTTATAGAAAGTATTGTTTTCAGATATTACTTGTATATATCATTCAGACAGCACAGGCAGAACTGAGACTGCCTTCTATGAAACACTAACTTATCTCTTTTGTGTTCTTTCTATTCTTCCCATTCTTGAATATTCCTCCCAAAATGACCTTAGTAGGCATCATTTTTCTAGCAGGAGGAGAGGACTCTGGGTATTAACCATGTGAACATGCATTATTTCTAATTCCTTGAAAATTCTTCCATCACAAAATTCTTTGAAATTACGTCATTTTTCGTGAATGTTATTGTGTTTGTAAATCCTGTTTGGAAATATATATTTGCCTGTACAACAGGGACAAGCAGTCTCAGTAGGGCTGAGGGCCATTTCCCAGATTTATTTACAGCTCAAGGCCTACACTCTCAAGGGGGCAGAACTAAAGAGGGAGGGGTGTGACCAAAGAGGCTAATTTGCATATTTTAATGCATCCCCTTTGTACGATAAAGGTTGTTGCAATTATTATTATTTGCCAAAAATGGGTATACTATGTTGAAGGTTTTGTAATGTTTCTTCTAAAAGAGTGGCCAAAGAATGTTTTAGAAATAAACGTTTGAGATTTAGAGGGCTGGATTATTCTAGTTTATGCATATGGAAAAACTGTCCCCACAAAATACTGACACGAGGGGAGGTTTTTTGGGAGGGGCAGAATTTTTTGAAATGTTTAGGTGGATTTGGGGATTGGGGAAGAGAAGAGTTCTCTTTCAGGTTTTGCGGCTGCAATTCCCGAAATTTTCCAGGACCCTGGGAATTGCAGCTCACCAAGCTACATCAGCACATCTGTGGGTTTCCACTCTTCTAAAGAAGGCTTTCAAGAAGAGCAATTGCCTGCACTATCCATTTCCTTGGCCCTCACATCCTGTTTTTTATTGGAAAGAAAGAAAGCTGTCCTCATGCTTCTAAGTTTCATAGTCTCACTGCTCACTAGGCTCTTTAGGGTACCTCCTAAAGAATTATAACTCCTACAGAGCACTGGGACAGCTTTCCTTCCTTTCTTCCTAAACCAACAATGGGCAATAAAAGCAAAACCAGCCAACAGTGCAGATAAACCCACCAAAGCCCTTCTCTAGAGCAGAGTTTTCCAACTTTGGTTTTTGAACTTCAGTTCCCAGAAGTCTAAGTCAATTCCCCAAAGCACTGATCAGCCAATGTGGGAATTGGCTTGTGGGAATTGAAGTCCACCAGTGTTTCGTGGAACATAGTTTGGGAAACTCTGCTCTAGAGGGACTAAACCTAACGGTGTCCTGATGCCAAGAGAACAGAGCTCTGTGGAGGCTCTACAGGTTCTGGCAAGGCACAAAAATGGGCCTTGGCTGTTTGTGGCCAAAGGCCAACTCTTGACTAACCTGCGCCATCATCTCATGGAATCACTCCATTTAATATCTTACTATCATTACCTGGGCATTTACACTATTGAAATGCACATACAGTATAAGGTTTGTTGCCAGGGATTGGGAAAGCAATCCAATTTCAAAAGAGAAGTCATTTTGAGAACATTTTATATGCTACACCTGGCATGAGAGATCCAACAGAAAATGTTTCAGTTGCAGATGAGATGTGTCTTATTTATAACATTTTAGAATTGATTGTTTTTGAGTCAATTTTTCAAACAATAGTTTGAAGGTTCAGAAAAGAACTATATACAGTAATACCTCATATAACATTAGTATCGAATAACACGAAAATCGCATAACATCAAGGAATCTGGGGGGAAGAATTGCATCAGATAACATTAAGATCCTATGGGATGCTTCAGATAACAACCACGAAAGCCTGTGTGGTTACAATGTATCTCTATGGATCCCATAGAGGATCAGATAACACTAAAAATCATATAACACGAAGACTTGTGGAACCAGGTTTTAGTGTTATATGAGGTTTTACTGTACTCACATGCTACCCTTTACCCCATTGCGTGTTTAATGCTCTAGTTATTGTTTGATTGACAGTAAAGAAAAATGTTAAATAAACAATAGGTTTGTTGCTTTTTTGATTACCTGCTTTGTTACTCTGATTTATGGGCAAACTATGGTTTGTGTATGCTATGAGTGAGCAAATGGTGCCCCTCCCCCACATTTTGTTGTACATTATAGATCTTGTTGGACACTGGCTCCCACTGTTTCCTATTATTTGTGTATAGACTGGTTGGATTTGCTGTCCAACATTAGGAGATTTTCACTTTGTTCACCACTGATTTAAACTTAGTTTGATTTAGTTCAGGAAACTATGGCTTGATCAGATTATGAAATGAGCCATATATATAAGAGAAGGAAGAAGAAGCATATAAGTATGAGGCTTCTTTGCATTTCTCAAAGTTGTGGCATAGACTAGAATTGCCCAAATGCAGTGGTGGGATTCAGCAGGTTTGCCCCAGTTCACCAGAACCGGTAGCTGAAATTCTGGTTGGCCCCACCCATCTAAGTTTTGAAATAAAGTAGTCCTAATTCGGGTGCAGCACAAGGCTTCCCCCCTGGCCATGCCCACCATACCATGCTCACAGTAGTTTAAAAAAAAAAGAATCCCACCAGTGCCTAAATGTAACCATCATGTATGTGTGTGTGTGTGTGTGTGTGTGTGTGTGTGTGTGTGTGTGTGTGTGTGTGTGTGTGTGTGTGTGTGTGTGTCTATCTATATCTATATCTATATCTATATCTATATCTATATCTATATACACACACACACACATATATATGCATATTCTATCTATCTATCTATCTATCTATCTATCTATCTATCTATCTATCTATCTATCTATCTATCTATCTATCTATCTATGTCTTTTATATGCTGCCTTTCTTCCTATAGGACATTCGGAATCACTCATGTGGTGAATCACAGTCAATTAAAACAACTTTTAAAACTCAACAGAAAGCTTAGTGGGATTGAAAACTAAAGAAGCAGATCAGTATCAAAAACCACCATATAAAAACATGTAAAAACATATCAACTCAGTTCAATAAATACAGTACAATATTCCATAATGTTCCTTATTTGTCTGTGTCAGTTAAATGCCCGGCTAGAAAGGAAGGTCTTTGCCAGGGTATGGAAGGACAAGAGAGAGGGAACAGCAACCACTTCCACATCCTCACCAAACAACTCTGTGCAGGTGGTAGGACCGAAAGATGGGCCTCTCCAGAATATCTTCAAATCTGAGGAATTTCATATGGGGTGATATGATCATTCAGGGAGTCTGGACCCAAGCTATATAGGGATTTATAAGACATGACCAGCTCTTTGAATTTGGCCCCCAAACCAACTGGGAGCCTGTGAAGCTAATAGCTATACAGTAATACCTCGGATAACACTAAGACTTGGTTCCACAAGTCTTGGTGTTATCCGATTTTTAGTGTTATCTGATGCATGTTAAAATCCTATAGGATGTATCGGATAACGTTAAAGCTCCATAGAGATACATTGTAACCGCACAGGCTTTAGCGGTTGTTATCTGATACATCCCATAGGACCTTAACGTTATTCCATCCAATTCTCCTCCCTAGATTACTTAACGTTATGCGATTTTAGCATTATCCGAGGAAAAAGTTATCCGAGGTATTACTGTATGCTCTTTGCAACCAGGGCTGCTGCAACATTTTGAACCAGCAGAAAATTCCAATTGTTCTTCAAAGGCAACACTACATAGAGGGTATTGCATTTGTCACCATAAGCAGATTGCACAAATCTAGAGAAATGAAAACAAATTGCAGTCATTGACAGTTTTTTGAATGGGATGTCTCGTATATTGAGATACTTTTTAAATGAAGGATTAGAAAATTTGTGAGTATTCTTAGTTACAGAGTATAACACACACACACGCACACGCACACACACACATTTGCAATGTTTGAAGTGGTAGATGTATTAGTCTGTGCAAGCATATCTGGGAATAAACAAAACAGAAGAGCAAAAAAAATGTTGTGGCACCTGAAAGAGTAACTCCTGTACTCCTGTATTTAATTTTTTTATTTAAATATGAGTTTTTGTGGATAAAGTCTGATGAAGTGGACATGGTCCATGAAAGCTTACATTTAAATACTGGAGTTAGTCTTTAAGGTGCCACAACATTTTTTTGGTCTTTTTTTGCTGCTCGGTTTTGTTTACTGTCAGATATACATATTTATATTTTATATGTAGCCACTTCTAATAGTGGTGACTAGGAATATCTAGCAGGCTATGGAGTGCTATGCAGGTTGTAAGAATGATACTCTGTTCTAAACATGGCATCATTTCCCAAACATAGAAATGTTGATGTCTCATCAAAGAGAAAGTACTGTACTGTGGATATAGGTCCATTGCAAGTGTAACATCCACTGTTCTATAGACTTGTAGAAAAAGATGAAAAAATGTATATGGAGAAGTAGACTTAAACTTGCTATCGTAGTCTTTTCAGTGTGCTCCTTAGTTTCTGAAGTTTTCTAAGACTCTAACATGGAACCATTATTTGTTTAGTCAAAAAATCTATATATGTATGCGTTATCACATTTTAACCCACCCACCCTTCTCCCAGTCCAGTGTTTACAAGTTGAAGCCTAATATCAACAGAAAGACTAATGATGTGTAACATTCAACCACAATTCCACTGGTCAGAAGGTTATATAATTCTTGAGGGATCTGCATAGTGTTAACAAATGAGATTTATCTGTCCTTGAGGATTCATAAATAATGTTGACAAATATATTGTGGTGGTTTTTAAAATATAGTCATAATATAAGATTAGAGGTTTAAGGATCTTTGCAAACATCTGCATTAAATTTGTTAGTCTTGTTACAAAAAGAGCCATGTTTGTCACTTCATTAAATTTGTTTTTGTTTAATATTCCCCTCTCCTAAAGATGATGTGCCTAAAACCAACATGATACTTGCTGTAATATGCTTTTTCAGGAAGCCCATGATCTATTCTGGCACCAAAGACCTGGGTTTACCAGTCTTCTTTTTTTGTTGTTCAGTCGCACAGTCGCTTCTGACCCTTTGCGACCCCATGGACCACTGTCCTCCAGGCACTCCTGTCCTCCACCATCCCCCTCAACTTGCTCAGCTCTGTGCCCACTGTGTCCACAATACCATCTAGCCATCTCATTTTTGGCCGCCCCCTTCTTCTTTTGCCCTCGACCTTTCCCAGCATCACAGAAAGTGTTTAGTGCCACTAGAGCTAGATTAAAGTGTCCCCTCCTGCTTCCACTCACAGAAGCTGCCTCTCTGAATTGACCTTGAGGATGGTGATAAAAATGTTGTGGATGATATCACCATCCTTCTGCGTGCAAACGTGAAAGTGAATTAAAAATTAAAAATAGTACAGTGGAACCTCGGTTAACGTAATTAATGCGTTCTCTGGGATGTTTCTTACAGTGAAAATTTATTTACCCTAATTTCCCATAGGAATGCATTGAATGCATTTTCCCATAGGAATGCATTGAAAACTAATTAATCCATTCCGAAAAAATCCATAAACCAAACCACTATTTTCTATGGATTTTCTTTTGTTATGCATTTTTTATGTTAACCAAGCCATTTGTTGACCGAGGTTCTACTGTAATTTGTTCTTTATGCAGAATTAACTTTTGTACATTAGGAAGTCAGTCGGGCATAAGAAAATAACATTTCAGATAAAAACAAGACACACTTTTGTGACTTTTAAAAAAGGCTAACAGGTTTCACATAATATAAATATTTATAGACTCCAGTCCACTTCAAAAGATGCACTAAGTAGATCTCTCATCTATCACCCAGCTGTGTTCTTTTGCAACACCCCACCCTCACCCTTTTATGTGTATAAAATACTATCTACTGAGGTTACACTCCAGGTACCTGAAGAACTGGGCTGGCATTCCTGACAATAACATGGTTGAGATACCCATCAATAACTTGTCATTATTAAAGTGATGCAAGACTTTGGAGGAGGGAATTGAGACAGACTCAACTGTCCCCTGGACATTTCAGATAATGTTCACCATGTTGCTAAAAAGCAAACTAGTGTGTGTGTGTGTGGGGGGGGGGGGGGGTAAGAGAAGCAGGGTTGTTGTTGTTTTTCATTTGCTTTTGTTTGCTAGGATTAGTTTGCCATATAGCAGGTAAATAATTGAACACTGGCATTCACATGTCTGCCTGTAATTCCAGCCTGGGTAGACCGCTTTGAGAGACTAATCTGGTGTAATTTTTAATAAATGCTACATTTCAAAGCCATTGACACAGAAAGGTTTAAGACTGGACTGCTGTGCTAATTACATTTCTCACAAATTGTCTCTCACTTCTAACTTATATGTGAAGTGTGATGTGCCATTAGAATGATTGCTATATTAGGAGATTACATTGAAATGTTTGTTCTTGTTTAGTCTGTTGCTTCTACAGTATTTTAACTACTTATTTTACTTTCTCTTTTCTCTCCCTAAACAGTCCTGGTACTTGGGCTAGCTTGGTCCCTTTTCAAGTATCAAACAGGACACCAATCCTGCCCACAAATGTCCAGAATTATGGTTTTAATCTAATTGGAGAGCCTTTCCTTCAAGCAGAAACAAGCAACTGAAGGATGTTGAAACTGAACAAAGTACCACGAAAGAAAGGAAGACGGGACAAAAAAAAAATCTGAAGAAAGAAGAAACATAGACCAGCAATTGCAGCACTTACAATCACTAATTCCCTTAAGGTTGAAACCGTAAAGGTGTTTTGTTTTTTTAAGGGTCGATGATATTTCACTGATGAGTAGAAAGATGTTCCTCCTACGTAGCCTTTGTTCTATGAAATCCACTGGGAAATAGATGTTCTGTCTCTGACAATATATTTTAACTGACTTTCTAGATGCCTTAATATTTGCATGATAAGCTAGTTGATTGGTTTAGTATTCTTGTTGTTTACGCATGGGATCACTATTCCTGGTTAGCTCTCAAGACAAAGGCTAGGAGGCATCCACAGAGGTGCAGGAGAATGAGGACCAGAAGCCACCTTTTCTGAACACTCTGTTTTCTGGAAATTTCTTTTCCTGAAGGGGGAAAAACAACCTAAGTCTCAGTCCAAGTTTATTTAATTTTGGCCCTTTAACCCAACCTTTTCCTAGTGTGTTACCCAGTTTGAAGTATTCAAGCAGTTAAGTAAACAGGCATTTTTATAGAATCAATGCCTCACTTTAGGTCGAAAAAAAGTGTTATCTTCTCATATAACAATAAAAGCAAAAGGAGAAATACACTAAAAAAAAGATACTGCAAATAATAATTTCCCCTAATAAGGAAAACATTTAGAGGCAAGTGCAATTTTAAAACTATATCTAAAGGGGATCATTGTTATAAGTCCTTTAGCCCTTGGACTCTAAATTGAGGGGATTAAAAAAAGAAGAAGAATTTCAAAAGTATTTCAAACAAATTTCTTTTCCCTCATTTGTAAAAGGGGGTGCATTAAAAGGCATTAATTAAATCAAGACAAATCATGTACTTGAGAAAAAAAATAATTGAAATACAGCACTTATGTTGATTTAGCTTCTGCCTCCTTTGAGGCATTTTATTTATTTAAAGTTACTGGTTGAATCAAGAACCCATAGAATATAGGAAAGGTTCTATAAAACTTTCATCACAGAGAGGTAAATCCATGTCATATAGAGGGTGACGCTTACAGTTTACAAACAGGGATGCCGGGCTGGGGGAGGGTTTGAAACATTTTTTTAAAAAATGCACTCTTTAAAAAAGCATAATGACAGGGTGCTGAAAACTTGCATGGTGCTCTCAGAAATTAGCCTTGTTTGACAGATTTCTCATATTGACAGTAATGTGCATGGGCGGATACGTTTTGCCTCTATCTCTCTATATAAAAATTAATTAAAACTACACTATCCAGTAATCCTAATTTGCACGAAGTTATAATGTCCACATAACGTGCCTTGCCTTGAAATCTAAAAAGTGACATCACTACACTTATTTTGCTGCATTTATTATCATTTTAAATCTACCATTTTTATGACAAAATATTTTGTACTCCAGATGGGAAAATGAAAAAAAAAGTGACATCATGGATTTTTTAAGCAGTTATAACTTTATCTCACATTTATAAAGCATATCATGGCTGTGTATAGTTGCCGCTTAAAAATTGTAATCGACCAGCAATATTTTCAGTATTTTGGTGTTTTTTCTATTAATCTTTCATGTTTTTCATCTTCCAATTAATATTGGGGGGAGGGGATTCAAATTTATACGAATTATGCAATACCAAGTTTTGCCTATGTAGGTAGTGCTTTTAGCTGTATTGGTTATTATAGGTAAGTACACAGATTTAAGAGACAAAAGATTAATGTATGCTTTTTGTTTGTTTGTTTTAATTGACCAAAGTGGGTACTGCTATTTTTGCAGTGAGGTGAGGTCTTTTGTGTACTAAGAGATGGACAGGGGAGTTTTTTTTTAATATACATACATATATCTATATATGCTGGGGCGGGTGGGGAGGATTTTTAACACTTGACAGTGTAGCTGTGAAGCAATTCACCATTGGCTGGGCGAGGGCTGCAAAGCGACTCTTCTGCCTACTGTGACAAAAATCTCAAAAAAAAAGGTGTCTTCTTTTTAACTTTCCATCTGGGGTGCAAGCTGAACTCATTTCTGGTTATAAAATAATAGCAGTAATAATGATAATGATGATAAAAAATTAAATGAATAAGTAATGGATTCTGTTGGAGGCAGACTTGACTTGAGGAAACATTACTCTTTTTCAGTTTACGATCTCAAGACCCACAGAGAACAACCACCTTTTAAACATTTTGTATATATATACAGTATATATAATATATATAAGATTATATTATATATATAATCTTAGGCATGCATAAAAGTATAGTTGGAGCAGAGATTTGAACACATAATATATAACAATAAATATTTTGTTCTTCAGAGGCATCTTATTATGTTAAAAAAATTTGGTTTTGCCCAGGTGTCCACAGACAAAATGCCCATATTCTGTACCATGGGGGGGGGGGACTCTTTAAGAACCAGGCTACCTGTTAAACCTACTAATATGGGAAGCAAGTTGCTCTGATTCATTCAGAATCCTGGCATAATGAAACACCCTGGAGACCATCTAGTCCAGTGATTGCAAACCTTGGCGGTCTAGCTGTTCTTGGACTTCAATTCCCAGAAGCCCTGATCAGCAGGTGTGCTGACTTGGGCTTCTGGTAATTGAAGTCCTAGAACAGCTGGAGTGCCAAGGTTGGCCACCAGGGATCTGGTCCAACCTTCTGCTCAATGCAGACTCTGTAATGTAGTGTGTACCCACAGTAAACCCTGATAAATGGCCAACCAGTCAATGCTTGAGTATAATCTCACTTTACCACCCTTTCCAATGACAAGGATAGCAAGATGATGTTTTCCATTTTGTATGGAGCTAATGTTCTTAATCTGTTACATATGTGCTCTCTTTTTCCAGCTGATGTTCTGAGCTTAGGAAGGAAGGTAAGGGGCCAATCGGTGCTTCACTTCTTTCTAGTCTTCCCAACCTGCAGCAACAGTTGTGGGAAAAAGCAGATCAAGGTTCCAGTAAGATAGAGCTCACTTCTTCCCATGGGACTAGTTGTAGCATATGGCTGGTGTCTCAGGATCCATAGAGCTAATGGTCAGGACAACAGTAGGCCTCTTGAGCTAAATTTTGAGCAGCACAGATCATACTAGTATCCCCATCATTAAACCCAAGGTACATCCAATATACATCATGATCCAGAGGCAGATAAGATGCCCCACTTCTCATACTAATTAATGCCTTTAGTTTATTAATGCTTCATGGACAGAACAGCATTGTGTGTTTTGCCATTAGGCATCTGCACCTGAAGACAAAATGTAATCAGAGTCCACTGAAAATGGTATTTGTAGAAATGCAATTTTCATCTGCCATTGGCTTCACTCAATGTACATTTGCAGGATGTTTTCTCTACTATACTAAAGTTATGAAGAAGTGTTCCCTCCAGATATCTCCTTCTTGAAAACAATGGCTTGAGGCAAAACATCCTGAGATTATATAAACCTTACAGTCCTTCCGTGTCACTGTTGGTGCTTGTAACAGATCATGTACGTGAATTGCGGTTGTTTATGCATAATCTCAGCTTCCTTGTGCTGAATTAGTTTGTGCAGAATCCTTGTTTATGCATCATGCAGCAGCTTCCTTGTGCTGAATTAGAAATCACTGCTAAAACTGTTGTGAGCTTTCAAAGCAGTCTGTGGCTGCTGTTTAGAAAATAAAATAAAGTAACTAAGAAGTTGCACTTAATAGATGGAGCTCACCATGTGCACTGGTAGATTGCAGGCTACAACTCTACTAGTTTTCACTTGACTCACTACTAAATGCTGTTCTGATGCTCTTTTTAAAATCCTCCTTAAAATAGCTGTTAATAGTGTGATAGCAGCACCAACTTGAACACGGTCTTTCCTTAGAACTTCCAATAGACTTTCAATATAGGAGCTCCAACAATTTTCTAAACTAGATGTATCTAAAAAGCCTATATGCTTTGGCAGATTGTGGGAAGGTTCTTCTTTCAGATTTAATGTTTATATTTAACTAAATCAAGAATTAAACCAACTATATGTTGGCTCTTTTTTTTCTGAGCCCTGTTGTAAGTGAATTAATTCACTAGATAAGTGGCTGTCTGGAATAACTGAAATGCATGAGCAGATCTCTTTGAGACTCTCTTAGGCTGTGACCCAATAAAATAGATCAGGTATCATTCTCCCAGAATATCAATTAAAAATAAACATATAGATTAAGTAGTTGAGGTCAACCGAAGGACTACACTTGTTCTGGAATACTGCTTGAACTTGGAATAGTGAAATAATGTTGAGTTTTTAATGTGCAATAGTTAAAGTGATGCTGATCCTTGTAGAGCAGATAGTTTCCTATGATATATTTTCTATACCATGTATAAGTGGAATGGATTAGTAAAAAGGGGATGCCTGTCTTATGAAAGCAGCCCTGCCCCTGAATAGTTTAGTGATCCACGCCATAATCCTGCCAACACCTACATGCCAGTTTAAGTGA